>MU223161.1:335637-382900 GCA_018584345.1 Thuja plicata
GAACTCAATTGAACAACTTCATTTCCAAAGATGTAATCCTTTCCATCATCTGATTCTAATAAGGAACTGCAATCTATGCTTTGGTTTTCATACTGATCTAAACATTGCATGAACCTTAGAATATCTTAATCATCTTGGAACACTTGCCAGTTATATATGTTACCTAGGATAGCTGGTCTTGTCTTAACTTCTAGTATTGATACTCCATGTAAGGTCAAATCATCATTCTTCAAAGCAACATTTTCTAGAAAATCAGCCATAATATTCTTTGACCTTTCCAACCAGGTTATATTAAAAGTATCAAACATCTCAAGCTGATCCCAAATAGCGTTCTTGTACATTTTCAATCTGTCATTTTTTACAACATATTTGGATCTGACTTGTGCTACCACTAATTCAGAGTCACCATAAACCTTTAAACATTTTATACCATGTTTGATAGAAATTTCAAGTCCTAAAAAAGGCCTCATACTCTGCAGTATTATTAGTACACTGAAAAGCTAGCAAAAATGAGTATTTAAAAGTTGTACCTGATGGGGATATCAATAATACTCCTGCTCCTGACCCTTCTTTAGAGAAAGCACCATCAAAATACATTTTCCATATCCCATCTTCTTGTAAGATTAATTCCTTACTCAAAGAATCAGCTCCTTGATCTTTATGCTCATCCTATTGCATTCTAAAATTTTCCATGTCTATGTCAATGCAACAGTTCACATGAGTATCCTCATATTTTTCCATCATGTGGGGAGTTTGGCTCTCTCTTGAAAAATTGACATTCTGTCTAGCAATATTAAAAGTAGAAAATGACAAATCATTTTGTATATTTCCTCCCATTGAAGCACTCTACTTTCTTGATAATAACATGCCATAATGAGGTGGTATATCAACCACAAGAACATTCATTATCATCACTACATCAGGGAAAAGTGCCAATCTATATGGCATGGCCTCAATGGTACCAATTACAGGGACTTCTCTAGAATCCATAGCTCTACACCTTCCAAAAGGTGTGTCTACTTGTAGGCCCATTGCCTTCATGATCTCAACTGGCATAACTGTATTAGAAGTTCCTGAATCAATCATACAATTCTTGAGCATTTTATCATTGATTATTAATGAAAGAAAAAATGGGTCCACCACCTTTGGAGAAGAAGTTGCATTTAAGAATATTTGAGGAATCTCAGATGTAATCATCTCATCCTCATTTCCCTTGACAAGTGGCATCTCAGATACATCCACTGGGTTTTGAACTTTTATTATAGGTACACTGTTTATCAATGACATCACCTTTTCCTTATGTTCCTTGATCCTCATCATTTCCAGAAATGGTACCTTAACTGTCATCTGAGACAAACATTGACCCATGTCAACTGGAGTATAAAAAATATCTGAATGTTTTGAATTATCAATGATATCTTCATTATCTTTACTATGTTTCTTTTGAAATGGTTCTTTCAACCTTTTATTTTCTGTCTTTTGAACAGGAACAATTTTTTCTTGACCCTTTTCATCTTGTATAGCATTTGGCTCTACAAATTTTGTGATGATCCTAACCTTATGTTTTTTAACATTTTCACTAGGTTCTTCTTTTTTCTGAACATACTGAGGGCCTAGTTTATTGTCCTTTATGAAAACACCTGAGGGTTGGCTACTAGTTCCACCTACCACCCTGTTTCTTAAATGGTAATTGCTTCTAGCTTTCTTCACTAACTCAGTAGTAATTCTAGCCTTCTCTTCATCTGAAGCTTTTCTTATGAGTGGAACTTCTTGGCTATCTTGAGCATAGCATCTAATATTATCATCAGTTTCATCCACTTCACTGTCAGATAAGATCTGTTGGTGGTGATTCTCAACCCTTCTTTGTGAAACATAGGAATCATGATTTTCCTCTTCACTGTTTGAATCAGTATCATGGCATGAATAAGTGTTAGTCATACTATGATCAAACTGATCCCGTTCATAATTTTATTGTTCCTCATTTGCTTTTAGATCTAGGGAAATGACACAAAAATCAGGATTATGAGGAGCATCACAAGCTTCACACCAAGTCTCCTCATTGCAGAAATGGACTGAATTTCTATGAAGATGGTTTGGAGTCTTATTATTTGTTCTTTCTTTCTTAGGTGCACCAAGAAGCTTTCCATCTTTGAACTGAGTTCCATATGGATGATTTTGCATTCTATTCTAAGGATTTTAATTATTTTTGTAAAGAGGTTTATTTCTTTGAGGAGCTTTATATTCCTTGTACTCTGGTTCTTTCAGATTGCTCTTACTAAACCTGGGATCATCTCTCCTATTTAGCTTACCAGACACTCTGTTCATTTCAATATTGACTGCTATCTTATAAGCATCAGTAAGCATCCTAGGGTTTTTATCTCTTAGAGAATATCCCATTTTGGAATCATAAGCATTTAAATAAGTTGCTAGACATACTTCCTCATCTAGCTTTATCTTCTGAAATAGTTTATGCATAGCTCTTTGAAATCTTGTATTAAATTTTGTAAGCTCTTCATTGTAATTTTTCTTGATGTTATTGAACTCATTCAATAAAAAGCCCTTATTTGTCTTATCTCCATATTGATCTTTGAACAAATCAATTAACTCATCCATGGAAACAACAGAGCCATTAGCAAGGCTTCTAAACCATTCTCTTGCATCTTCAACAAGGGACTGAACAAAAAGTTTCATTAGTACATCTTCATGGGTGATATTCAATTCATCAACAAAGTCAATGAATTTTCTTAAGTGTGCCTCACAAGAAATCACATTATTACGAGCAAACTTTGGGAGCTTTTCTCCTATGTCACCCACACCTTTAGGAAAGGCATTAGGGTATCCAGGGATACCCACAAAATCAAACTGTTTGTACCTCTCATTATGTAGTGGCTTTTTTTGAAAATTATCATCTTCTTTAGCCATAGTATCTTTTCCTCTAGAAGATGTATTATTCTCTGGTTCAGAAAAAGAATACTTTGAAGATTGTAAAAAGTCTATCTTCTTTTTCATTTCAATTGTAGCAGCTTCCATTTGAGATTTCTCCAACATTTTTTCCATAGTTTCTTTTTCAATTCTCAATTTCTCCAAATCAATCTCTAATTTGGACATTTGTTCAACCATAGGCTTTTGAAATTTAGGCTCTTGATCTCTTTGTTCACCCATCTTTTGTTTACCCTTACTTATTTGCAAAATAGAATCTTTATGAGTGAATGGTACTTCTTTACTTTTCTAAGACTTTTCTGTTTCTTTCATAGTTTGGTGTTTAGGAAGTCTTTTTCTATTGTTATCAAGAGCCTTGTGATCACTTCTTTTCTTTCTTATTTCTCTTTCCATTTTTATTTGTTGAAATAAGGCAAGCTGCTTAAAAATAAACTTCTCTTCATTGTCTAGCATATCAGAAGGGTCATCTTTTGAATCTGAACTAGGTGTAGTAATCTCTTCTCTTTCATTTGAAGTAGAAGTAACTGTGCGAGTATCCAATACTCTTTCATTAGCCTCCTCATAGTCTGAAGTATTTCCATCATGAGAGTGCTGAACAGTATTTCTATCATTTCTGATATTTGTTTCTTCACCTTTTAAAGGAGTTTCATCCATATCAACTTGATTTTTCTTTTTTCTCCAAGAGGCTCCAACTCTTGAGGATGATGGGATTCCTTCATTCAATACCCTTTCTGGGTCAGTTCTTTATTTTGACCTAGTATTCATTCTGTAAGACATTTATCAATTTTGCACTAATCTCAGAGATTTTCCTTTTAGAGTCACCACCCAATAAATTGGGATGAATGAATAACTATCAAGGGTTAATATGACAACCACAACCGGGATTTTGTAATACTTTAGATCTTAAAACACCAGAGATTTCTGAATACTTTGACAAGACTTTACAATCTCTAATCCCCAGTAGAGTCACCAATTTGTTAGGGATTTTTCTTGTATGAATCACAGTGCTTGAAATGATTACTTGAACACTATGCCTCCTAATACTGATTCAGAGACAAGAAAATCCTAATTGCTAAGGACCGGATAAGGTCCTTCTTCATTTTTGAGCTCCACCTATACTCAGGTAGGTTTTACCTCTTATGATTGTTGTTTACACAGTATTTGTTGATGTGGACACTGATTTTCTATGTATCTTTTGTTAAACCAACTTATAAATCACCTTGCAAATAACCAAGCATAACCAGATGCAAGATATAACCATAAAAACCATGGTTGTAAGCATAACAAGAACCAGTGATACAAGGATTTTCATCCTTCTTCCTTTTATAGTAGGAGGGATAACCTAATGATTCACTCTCCAAGGAATCAATAAAATGGACACTGTCCTGCTGACATAGGTCCTTAACAAGTTTAGTTTATCTGTTCTTAGTACCAAAGTATTTTATTTGAATTGGTTTTAATATATTGGAACAACTTAGACATAGATATATTATCAGACTATTTTCTGGACCAGTGCCTATCCTCTGGGATATAGAGTCAAATAAGCTAAGATCTCATAAAAACAAAATATAGCAGATTGCCTTACAACCCACATACAATTCAAGTAAGTTGCCTTACAAGTTACCCTGTCACCTCAAAACTATTGTATCAAATCTTTAAACAAAGCAGTATGCTCCCTAAAACTACTCACAAAACTTAGTTCTTTGCTTAAAAGAAACTTGCAAGTAATCAAATAGTTACCTAATAACCAGAATGCTTCAGAATACCTTGTAAACTTAGCATAAAAGAGCATACACAGAGAATAAAGAGATAGCAATAGAGGAGAGTAAAATTGCACTGTATATTATTTATATGATCCAGCTTTCCATAAATGAAAGATTATACAACTTTAAAAGATAGACATAAACCCAAAATATCTGAATTCTATAATATATTATCTCCTTTCCAAAATGTTCCAACATCAAAGACCTTTTACAATTACAACTCTTTTCCTATATATAGGTTTTTGATGATCTTGGAATCCCTTAAGGATGCAACAAGCTTCAGATGGTCATAGAAAACCTAACCCTAAAGTTATAAGAGAGGCAAAAAGAAAGAGAGAGAAGAAGCGGTGAAAGGACCGAGTCAAAATATATGAATAGATATTTCTTGCTCTTCTCCCGATCAGGCGACTGCAATCAGATTTGTAGATGGTAGCTGGCAGTATTTATGCTGAGTCCAGATAGTTGTGCTTGCCTACTCACCTACATTCTCCTTTTGTAATAACTGTCCTTCTTGTCTTTGAACAATGCAACGCCAAGTGTTCACCTTACTCATCGTCCAAAATTTCTTCTTCTACTACAGGCTTCTTTTTCTTAGGTGTTGTCATAACTTCCCAAGCCCTTAATTCATCATCTTATGGCCACTTAAAGTCCTGAGTACTCTATACCTGCACCTTTTTCCTGTCCCATCTAACATCAGTGATGTTCTTGACATCAAGTAGGAACTTGTTGATATCAGTCTCTGCTTTGAAGGCTTCATCCAATAATTTATTGAATCCTTCTACATCAACATCTATTCCCAATAGAAATGCATCTTCACTAAGCATCTTGCTGTCAAACTCACTCTTCTAGGCATCTATAGCCTTTACTTGGTCATCATCTCCCTTTAGGGGAGGAATAAACGTATTGAAATCATTTGAAAAGAGGCTCAATTTTACCTCTATCTGGTTCAATTTTCCTTTGAAGAATGAGAGAGAAATATTAACTCTTTTGATCTCATCCTCAACTTCAGTGACTATTGGAGGAAAATTTGGTCTTATGGATTGTAAAGATGACAATTTCTCAAACAAATTTGCCCTAGCAGACCATTTAGTGAAGTAAGGGTTCAGAATAGCAAGGTACCCCATTATCTCAGCATGCAATGCTGGCAACTTATTATATGTATTGACTACAACATCAGTTTTGTCTTTTTGAATCTCAATTCTATGTTGTAGTATACCTTTCAATGCCCTCAAAGAAATTGCATTTCCCTTTTCTTCATCCACCTTCTGTTCCACAGCCTCTTCTAACTTAGGCTTATCTTCAATCTGCATTGGTGGTGCTTGTGCAGGTACATACACTACCTCAGGCTTTGCCTCCAATTCTTCTGTCAATGTTTTGATCATTTGATTCCTCTGGTATAGTTGTATGTGGCACATATCTCTGCCTTTAGACAGTGCACTTGTCTCTTCCAGCAAAGTACTATACCTCTCAGACAATTTCTTGGTCTTTTCTTCATTCAATTGAGCCCAGTGTGTCATAATTTGGGAGATTTCTAAGTCCCTTGTATTTTGTATTGACCACACCATCTGATTTCCCACCATATTCTCTTGAATATTTACTAACTGGGGCTCCTGGTCTTTTGGGCTTAGGCTCCACATTGCAAAGGCCTGAGACTTTGGGCTATACCCAAATCCTTTTATCATGTCTCCTACCTAGATCTCACTAGTCATTTTAAGGTCTGGCTGCTTTATGATTTGATCTATAATTAAAGCAGATGCTAAATCCCATCCCTCAGCCAATAATATCCCACTTCCCAGCACCATCTTCCTGGCATCCTCAGTCAAGATATCCTCATTCTCAGGATCATAATTCTATAAGGCCACTAGGGCTTCATTTTTAATTATTTCTTTCCCATCAACTGTTAATTGGGACCTGAGCTACTCTGTTTTATGCCATCATAGGAAGTCTTTAAAATCCTCTTTTTTTACAAAGCTGTCATCATCTAGGAATTTTTGCTGGTGAAGCAATCTTTCATCAACACAGGCCCTGAGTGGTATCTCAACTTCATCTTCTAGGTCAGGTCGTTGCTTCTTGCCTTCTCTGATTTCTTTTCTTAGGTTATGGTCATATAACCTAGTGCCAGGTACCAAGGCCTTAGCCTTGTCTTTTTTCTTACTTTGTCCTTCCACTGAAGGCTGCTCTACTTCCAACTTTTGCCTCTTTGCATCAGGTTCTTCTACATCATCTGGCTAGGTAGCAACTATTAGATCTATAGTGTGTCCTTCTGCTCCTTGCAACTATGGGATCTTAGCCATTTCTTGCTCTAAGGCTTGTTGTGGTGGAGGATACATGGGAGGACGTGCATAATCACTGTCATCACCACTATCATACTCTGATTCTGAGTGTTCAGGTGTCTGAGCACCTTTCTTGTCCAGGACTGTATCTATTTTCTCTACAAGCACATAATAGTTGTCTACCATGGCCTTAATCCTATCAAAATATGGGAAGTCAAGGTAAAAAAACCCAAAGGACAACCCATTTCTCTTTATTTTCTTTTCCAGTTTCAACAACTCCTAGATTC
The DNA here is from genome assembly GCA_018584345.1 of Thuja plicata. Classification (NCBI taxonomy): domain Eukaryota; kingdom Viridiplantae; phylum Streptophyta; class Pinopsida; order Cupressales; family Cupressaceae; genus Thuja; species Thuja plicata. Next base: position 342,901 of record MU223161.1, read on the forward strand.
TTAGTCTTCTGGTGTGGATGTCATCTTCATCCAAGATATTTCTTGTTGCATCTTCTTCTATGCACTCATAGTGAACATTGGTAGTAGGGATGGTAGGAGTATACAGTTTCCTAACCCCTGCCATGAAGCCTTCTGGATCAATGTATCTATAAGGGGCTACCCCCATTCTATACTTTTCCAAACATTGACCCACTTCATCAATGGCATTCTTACCAATTGTAAAGTTGGAAATTTTGAAATTCCTAGGGGTTATAGTCCCCTTTTTGTGTGGTGCAAAGTGCTCATTATCAATTAACATCAACTGCCATATGAATTCCATTGCAGCTACTCTTGCAGGCACATGATATGGTAACAAATGAGGTGGGTGAACACACCCATATACTCTGATAATGGTGTAATTCTCCTCCAAGAAGAAATCACCCCAATTATGGTTTCCAGGCCAATTATCTGTATACTCACAGGGCCTGAGCAATTGTATGACCTTCAAAGGGACTCTAGTCCTGCTTGTTCCCAAACTCTGCACAATTGGATATACAATCCAATTATAGAAAGCACAATAGTCACAATCCCTAGAACTATAATTCCAAACCTTGATCCAAAACTGGATAGGATTTGGTGCTGTTTGATAGAATCTCTGAGGAGTCATATTATGAACATCCATAATTACAAAATTGAAGTATAAGAGGAGGTGCATCAGGACTGAATAATGCAAAAATTTAGGCTCCTTCTCCTTCGGATTATTTAGTCTTTTCTGGGTTGCAACAAAACCCTCATGCATTTCATCAATTATATGTTGTATATAATCATAGTTGGTTCTTGACTGCACCTCTTGCAATTCTAGTACCATCATTAAGATGCCAGCATTGATCTTCTCTGCATCTCCATCTATCCCTAGCACTCTACATAGGGCATAAGCATTATACTTAATGTAGAAGTATAGATCCTTATAAGAATATGGATTAGGCTCTTTCATAGGATCTAAGTAATTTATCACTTCTTTCAACATGTGTTTCTTCAATAATCCTTTAGCAATACCAGGCTTTGAACTATACCTCTTCTCCTGCTTTGTCATGTCAATTTTAGTAGACATGGCGCTGAATAAGCCAAAGGCTTGAATGTATGAGTTCCTATTTAATATTAGCAAGGAAGTGCCATCATCCCTTTTGATGGTCTTTGTCAGGACATCATAATGATTAGCTAGGTCTAAAAATAGGTCTACATCAAGGAAGACATCAGGAACAAGCAATCTAGCTAAACCACATGTCAAAGGGTTTGATACCGGGATAGGTTTATCAGAATTTTTATAGAAATAGGTGAAAAGGGAGAAACCTGTTGTCCCCGAAGTCACAACATCTTGAATATCTTTGTATTCATCCAGGAGGACACTTGCATTGGCCTTCTTATTCTGCGTTCAACCAGGTAGAAGATAGAGAAACTCATCAGAGAAACTTGCTTTGGCTTTCTGCTCCTCTTCACTGCCTCCACTTGTTGAAGCAAAACTCATAGCTCTGCTCATGTCTACAATACTCTGAATCTCTTTTTCCTAACCAATATTGAAACAAATCTATTTCTGAAATCAACTGACTATTTTCAGCACAATTTTCTACAATTTAGGACTCTTTTATCAATTCTAGAAACACTACAAACTGAGCAAAATATTTCTCTTTTCTGCAAACTTAGCAACTTGGGCTCTAAAAACTGAAAACATGATGAATGTGAATGAATGCACCATCAAATTATTATAGCCATCATTCAGAGTACGCAGCTGATAATTTGGAAACATCAGTTCTGCCATTAATTCGCCATCCTGTGAACTTGAATCAAAAACCTAGCCGTAGTTGCTGAGCTTGACAGAAAATCAAATTTTGAAAAGTGAATCCTTGGAGCAATCATATAACATTTAAAAGAGATGACATTTCATAATATTATTTGTTATCTTCCTTACATCTCAGCTACCCTTTTTGCACCATGATCAAAATACTAGCCTGATTGGTTGCGGGGAATTCATTTTGTCACATCAAAAAAACTGCCGCCGCTTTTAGATTTTTTTGTCAGGTGACTGCACGATTGCATTAAGTCTCTTTGTCACGGGCCTCTATCACTAACCATGGTTCCATCTCAAGACTTGGTGACAATGCATATTCTTACCTTTGGCTGACCCAAGTTACAATCTGGTGATCATGTGACCTACTTGAAATCATAGTCGCGCAGAGTTAACAGTAACTCATCATTCATTCTTAGACCTTGCGACTAGCTATTATGATTAACCCTTTACAGTTATCTCTTTGTCTCCAAATGATTTTATTCTATTTCAAGACTATGCAACAATGCTTATTTTCCCAATCACGGAATCAAGTTCTGAATGTTAAAATTTATCACAACAGTTATAAGCGCCCCTTTTTCACTTCTGACGACTGCGTGACATACCTGAATCGCCAAGTCGAGAGGACTTTTTCCTTAGGGAACTTTTCTTCTCAGACTTCACGACCACCATCAGATCCTATAATTCCTTCATCCTATGGCCGTCGCTTAATCGCTATATGCTCGGGCATACCCTTAAATCATTTCTAGACACTGCGACTGAAGGGAAAGTACCTAGTTTTGCTGTTGCTGAGTCCCTTTTCTACTTCTGGCGACCATGTGATAATCCACTTGCCTTATGACACATGTCACATAGTCATTTTTCCTCTTACTACATACTGGAAAACTGAAACATTTATCTTGTTCTGGCGACTTCCCGATTAAGCATTACTGCAAACCACAGACGGTTAGTCGCGAAGTCTGAGCTAAAATCTCTTAACCGCTGCTCCATTTTGAGACCACACGACTGAAGGCTTGACTTAACTTTTAATGTTGGCTTGATTTGGTGATAACGCGACAAAAGGTAATCACGAAGTCTGAAGACACTTTCATAACTGTGAAGAACTTCCCGCGATCACCCGACTAAGCAGTGGGTCCCATCTTTACAATGCTTTATGACATGGTTATCCCGTGACTACCTGACTGAAAGGAATCGTTAAGTCTCATAAAGCCAAAGGAATATTCTAAACTTAAACGAGACCACGTGACACAAGGAAAATGTGAAGTCGGGAAGACAATTGGAATATTCGGCTGGGGTAATGCGATGAGGCGACTTAAATTAAAAATCATACCTTAAGTGAATGAAAAAGTAACGCTGAAACATAAGACATGACTTAAGGGTTTAATTTCATCATTTTACACTTGGAAAGACAAGGGTTTTCAGGGTTTTTAAAAATTGAGCAAGGTTTAGACTTGAAAACCTGAAACTTGACATGGGAAAGGCCAAAATGAACAAGAGATAGCAAAATTGAGCACAACAGAATTCAGAGAGAAGGACAAGGAACCAAGAAAACTGCCAAAAAAGGAAATACAACCAATAGGTCATGACCCTGAGACCGGGCAGTTCACTATAGAAGTTTCCAAACCAACCAAGGATGGTAGATTCAAAGATATGACTGCCCCAAATTTCCATTTGTAGTCATTCAAAATGGGGTTAGCTCGCCATGACACCAAGGTAGACTAGTGTAAGTCCACTAATGTGGTGATAGAAAAATAACTCAAGGAGCTCAAGACTACCAAAGTTCAACTGAAGGTAGAAGTGGCTGAGATGACAAATTTCATAAGACAACTCCTCACCCCGATTGCAAGTGTTTCCAGTACCTAATCAACCTTTGATCCCAGCGCGGTGGAGAATCAAGCTATATTAGCCAAGTTATAGGAAGATTGTCACTCCACATAGATCGATAAAGGATGGGGTGAGAGGCTCAAATCTAAAGGGTTGGTAGTTGTTGAGCAGTTGGGTAATGCTCTATTGAGGTTGGAGAAAGAAAGGAATAATATCGAAAATAATTTACAAGCTCTTGCATCTAAGAGAGTGAAGTGTCAAGAGTGCATAGTAACGCTCCATGTAGCTATGAAGATGAAGACAAAAGAGGTGTTGAAAGCCAAGATTCTGTAGAAGGGAGATGAACCTCTAATCGAGTGGCTTCAAAGTGTAGAGTTCAAAATTGAAATGATCATCCAGGCCGAGACAAGGTTGCAGCAAGTAGATATTAAGCTCAAAGAAGAATAGAACAAAGACTTCAAGATTCTTCAAGGTTTGCATATAGAATCATAGACAAGTGGAGAAGGTAAAGAAATGATAGGACTGGCCAACATGTAGAAATCATTCTTTGATTATGTAGACAAGTTGTTAGAGCCATCTTCCACCCACTTGGACAAAGTGCCAGAACTTCAACAGCTAAGCGGATGTGTTTATAAAGCCATGGAAGAATTGAAGGATCAGATAGATGCAATTAAAAGTCTAGCTAAAGAGCATTCTAGATGGCTCATCTAATACACAAATTTCCACATTAACAAACATGAATAACTTATCAAAGTTATCACAACTGTCACTGCCTATACGACTAAATTAGGCAAGGGGAGAAAAACTAAAGCTTAACATAGATTCTCTCTTTGTACTAAATTTTGATCAAAATGTAACAGATAATCTTTTGGTTATCTTTTCTAGTTTGGGGAGTTGAACCATCTCAGTTACCACCTTTTTTTGTAACGGCCCAATGTGGGACTCTATATGTACTGTTCCCAAAGTCAATAAAAAGGTTGGCTAAATTTTGGTGTGAAAGATAGCATTTTGCTGAGTCAAACTTGTATGTCTGGATACCATTGTTTTATCTGTTCCATTTGCATTGCACTTATCTTTCTATTGAATTCAGATGTTTCTTTGAAGTTGGATCTACAATATATGTTTGAACTAGAGCTTTGTATTATGATTTGATCCAATTAGAAAAAGGGGAAAATTGTTGTTATCTTAAGTTTGGGAAACGTTCTTATGATATAGATCGATTCATTGTTGTTCCATTATTAATCCTTAGTCTTGCATCTACATTTGCAATAGAATTTCATGCGTTACCAATTTTGGGAGTTAATCTGATTGATGAAATCTTAGAGTTGGCTAGATTTAGAGTTGAATTCATCCTGCCTGAGTTATTTCTTACCTAGGATTAGCTTGGTTTTCCTCTTCTATTCTCAGGTTAAGAACATACCCCTGTTAGACTAGGAAAGAGAAAAATTAACTGAAAATCATTCATATAAGGGAGCTATACCTTTAAATTAACAGGGAAATTAGTTTTTTCAATAAAAAATTTCCAACTGGTGTATTTGATTTCTCTTAAGAATTTTGGGTATTTTCGAGTTAAATTGAAAAGAACAATCTATTTACCAACAGACGTTTGGTGACTCTGCTAGGGTGACGAATAGTTGTTACCCCAGAATCGTATTGTGAGGAAAGATGGTGCTTTCCCATGAAAATATAATTCCTATACTCCAACCAAATCTTGGTTTTTGAAGATGATCAAGAAGACCTTATTTCCTCGTTGAACACTTTTGCCTGGAGGAACAGAAGAAGCATCGAACATTACAGAAATTCCAGTCAAGTGCTAGAGAAAGAAAAAGCTAGAGTAGAAGCACTTGAAAGAGCATTTGGAAGGAGAAACTAAAGAAGAGCACAATTCCAAGTTGAGTGTGAAGCTAGGCCATAGAATTAGTCAAAAATTTGGAGCCTAAAAGATTTCTCAGGAGCCCAAAGAAAGAAGGAAGTACAGATCCAGTCTTTGAGAGACTTGCAGATATTAACTTTTCTCTACTTGAAGTACCTCGCCAAAGAAAAAAAACTGCAAAAAGATAGAGTAGACCTTCTTCACCCCCTAAGTAGTCTACTCTTTTATCCACCACTTTCCAAGTGTTACCACTACATGGAGTAGTTTCTCCCCCTGTTATCAATCTAAACCCTTATCTACCTCAAGTAACAATGGCACTCCCTTGGGCCACTGTAGTCTAACCCTTGCAATTAGTAGCATACAATCCTCTTCCCTCAGGGTCTAGAAAGAATTTTCCTAAATTTTTTGGAGACGGGAAAGTATCTACAGATGAACATATTACAAAATTCTTTGGTTCTGTCAATATTCTAGCAGTACGGGAAGAGGATGTGGCCATTAGATTATTTGTTGAGACCCTTGTTGAGGGTGCTACTGATTGGTTTCACCACCTACCAAATTCTTCTTTTACAGACTGGGCCTCTATGAGGGTTTATTTTAAAAGAAGGTTTAAAACTGCAGAAGAAGAACATGCTCTATTGATGCAATTAACCTCTATCAAGAAAGAGCCTTCTATTAGTATGAGAGATTTCATAGCTAAATTCAATAATCTTGTAAATCATATTCCAGTGGCTGACAGGCCTACGACGGGGAATTTGAAAACATTCTTTATAAGTGTTATGCCACCAGACATCAATTATGATCAAAGAAGAGTTAATCCATCAAGTTTGGATGCTACACAAAGAACTATCATGGAACTCAAAGATCACATGATCTCATCTAGGAAATGGAAGAGAGAAATACAGTCAAGAGCCAGTTCTAGTGGTACTACATCATCTAATGAGATGATCCAAAAATTGTCAAATGAATTCATCACCTTCAAAAGGAAACTTCCTAGATTCAATAACCCTTATCAATAGAACTATCAAGAGAAACCTAGAAGGTGCAATGATGGGAGGAATGCTGACAGTAAAGCACTATAATTAACTGGTCCACCACAAAGACTAGCTATTGAAGCCCCCCATAAAAGAGGTAATATGTGCGCCTTTCATCTAACTATAGATCACAAGGGAGAAATTTTCCCTGATGTAGCCCATGCTTTGAAAATGTATCAAACTGATGAATGGAATGTTGGAGTCTGTAGCACCAAAATAGACTCATACTCGCATGGTGACTTTGAAAACTTATATTTAGAGTATGAGTCTGATTTAGAACAAGGAGCAACATGTTATGCACCCATAGACGGGACTTCCTATATGGTCTTGACTAGGATCCAAAAAGATAAAGTTCCTCCCTTTTCCCCCCACCTAAAAATAACAAAGCATCTACCTCTAATTCTAAGGAAGCCAATCAAGACATGAGAATTCTAAAACCAGGTAAGGAGTAGATCTCTTTTGGAATTATTCAATTCTATAAAGACTCTTGAATTCAAATATCTCCCATAGATTATCTCAAATCCAATCCTATAGAATTTTAGAAATTAGTAGATTATTATAATGAAGGGAATGATAACCTAAACTAGAATGTCATGACTACTATAGAAAATGACTCAATTTTTGTGGAGCCCATTGAGCAAGGTGAATCATCTGTGTTAGCTACTTTCCTGGGTCAGAGGCCTGATCCATTCTATGTGTCTTTATATATTAATGGATGCAAGTTGAGCAATTGTATAATAAACTCTGGGAACTCAGATAATGTGATGCCATCAACAGTAGCTAAAGCTTTAGGAATTACCCTTACTAAGGCTCGTGGTAGGTTCTATTCTATGGAATCCAAGAAAGTACCTCTGGTTTTACAAATTAAGGATGCCCAAGTGGCTCTGGCAGTGCACCCTGAGAAGAAGCTATTGTTAACAATTATGGTTGCTGATATACCTACTAGCTACTGTTTGTTACTAAGAAGGAGTTTTTGTAGAGATTTAGGAGGGGGAATAAAGTTAGATTGGTCTCAAGATTTAATCCCTATGGTTAATAAAAATATTAAACTAGTCCCAGAAGAGAAATCTAAATTTACAGTGCTGAAATCTGATGATCCTAAAGCCCAAATTCTATATCAAGAATTGGAATTTGGCAACTATATGCAATTTACTGATGATCAATATGAGAAGGTGAAACTAGGAGAATGGGGAAAGGAATTTTCCACCAAAGAAGAGTCATCTCAAATCTGGACACTTGAATTTGATGGTAGTTGTGCTTTGTCAAGATCTGGTGCAGGTGTGGTCTTGATATCACTAGATGTAATATATGAGCCTATGGCTTATAAATTAGAATTTGGAAATACCAACAATACTAATGAATACAAAGCCCTTCTATTAGGAATCATCACTGCAAAGGAAAAGGGAATGAAGACTTTGAGATCTCATGGTGATGCAGAGCTTATCATGCGCTAGGTTAAGAATCAATACTCTGTTAAAAATCACAGATTGAAGAACTACAAAAATAGAGTATGGGATGAGATAGAAACACTGGACACATTCTTTATTGAATTAGTGTCGAGAGAGTTGAATGCCAAAGCAGAATCCCTGGCTTTGTTAGCTTCATTCCTCCTTCCCCACCTAGAATTCAAAGACAAGAAGTACCAAGTGGAAGTCATATATCGACCATCCGTACCAAACAATGTGGAAGATTGGCAAGTGTTCGAAGATGACAAGAATCTCCTTCTCTTTCTAGAGAGAAATGACAACTTACATAAAGAAGTCTATGGAAATCGTAAAGGAGGTCAGCCTGACAAGAAAAAGAAAGATAAGTCAAAGGTTATCTAGCTGCAAGGTAATATCATTCCACCCCATCTAGTTACTCTATAAAAAAATTTCAACAGGCATGACACTTTTGTGAAGAAGAAAAGAATCGAAAGAGGTCCTATTACTGGCAAATATGAAGGAATGAATATTGGAACTAAGAAAGATCCCAAGATGATCAACATTGGAAAGTGTTGTACTGAAGAAGAATGGAACAAGGCTAGGAAACTCTTCCTAGAATACTCGAATGTTTTCGCCTGGAGCTATGAAGACCTAAAAAGTTTTATGGGTGGGAAATTCACATCAAATCCCCTTAAAACTTGAAGCTACCCCATTCAGGAAAAATAAAAGGAACTATAATCCCAAAGTTCCTGATGAAATATTTAAGGAAGTAGATAAAATGCTTAAAGCAAGGATCATCTATCCTATACACCACTCTACTTGGGTGGCAAACATAGTGCCTATGAGAAAGAAGAACAAAGAGATAAGAATCTGTGTAGACTTCAGAAATCTTAACCAATCTTATTTGAAAGAAAATTATGCTCTCCCCAATATGGATCACTTAATGCAAATCTTAGCCAGAGCTGAAATGATGTCTATGTTGGATGACTTTTCAGGATATAATTAGATAGAAGTTGAGAAAGCATAGCAGCATAAAACAACGTTCACCACCTGTAGGGTACCTTCACTTACTACAAAATGTCATTTGGAATAATCAACGCTAGAGCTACTTTTTAGAGAGGTATGGACCTTTCCTTTAGTGATATGAAGAATAAAATCATTCATATGTATTTGGATGATCTTACTGTATTCTCTCAAAAAATAATAGATCATATAAATGACTTAAGGAAAGTATTGCAAAGGTGTTGGGAGGATGGGATTTCCTTAAATCCCAAGAATTCAGTCTTCTGTGTAATTGAAGGGAAATTGCTAGGTCACATTGTCTCCCAGGAAGGTATAAGGATCGATCCAGAAAGGATCAAAGCTATTCAGCAATTGAGTTTACCTGTGAATAAAATTGGAGTAAAAATTTTTTTGGGTCAGGTTAACTTTCTTAGGAGGTTCATTCCAGATTTTTTGGAAATTACTAAATGTATAATTGATATGATGAAGGGAAACATCAATTTCAAGTGGAATGAATCCAGTAAGAAAGCCTTCAAAACCATAAAGAAGGCCATAGCCAATGCTCCAGTGTTATGCCACCCAGATTACAAGAAAGACTTTGTAATCTATTGTTATTCTTCTAAACATACTCTATCAGCCATTCTCATGTAGGAAAATGAGGAGGGATTCTAGGGTCCTATTTATTTTATGAGCATGCCTCTAAAAAATCATGAGTTGAAATAATCCCAAATTGAAAAACACGCTTTCACTGTCGTTAAGGCTTTAAAGAATTTAAGATTCTACGTCTTACATTCACATTCTCTTGTGTATGTACCTGATATCACAATAAAAAGCATATTGAATCAACAAGATTTAGGATGTAACAACAAAGGAGCATGGGTAGCTAAAACACAAGAATATGATGTAGAGATCAAGCTCACAAGGCTAGTGAGAGGCAATGCATTATGCAAGACAATGGTGGAAAACCAAGCAGGCAAAGATCCAGAAGCTACATAATTGGTTTTGGTAGTAAGTATGTAAGACCCTTGGTTTGAAAAAACCATGTATTTCCTTACATATGGTGAATGCCCTAAAGGGATAAATTCTAATAAAAGAAGAGACCTAAAAATAAAGGCTTCTAAATATGTTATCTGGGAAGATAGGTTATATAAGAGCTCAATAGATGAGACCTTTCTCCGATGTGTCGACAGACAACAACAAGAGAAGTTGTTGAAAGTATTTCACAATGAAGCCTATGAAGGGCACTTCTCCTCATCAGTTACCGCATTCAAGATTCTAAGGTAGTGTTATTATTGGCCAGGAATGTTCAGAGATGCTTACCACTAGGTAGCAAAGTGTAAGAAATGCAAAATGTTTACCAAAAAGCCACAGTTAGCAGTGTTGCCTCTGAGACCGGTGATAATTGAAGGTCCTTTTCAACAATGGGGTCTTGATTTTATTGGTCCTATAAACCCCATGTCCAATGCAGGTCATACCTACATAATCACTGTGACTAAATACTTCACAAAATGGGTGGAGACAAAAGCAGCCAAGAGGACTACTTCAGAAGTAGTATGTGAATTCATCAAAGAAAGCATCCTGGTAAGGTTTGGTGTACCTATTAAGTTAGTTATGGATAACACTGCATAATTTTCTTCTCAATAAATTACTGAATTTTGCTTCAAGTACAACATCATAGTCAATCACTCTTTTGACTATTTCCCTCAAGGAAATGGCCAAGCCAAATCTAGCAATAAAAACTTGGTGAATATTGTGAAGAAGCTTGTAGCAGACAACCAAAGAACCTATCATAAGAAAATATATGAAGCCTTTTGGGTAGATAGAGTGACTCCCAAAAGAGCCATAAGTGTATTTCCTTTTGAACTTGTTTACGGAGTAGAGGCTAGCCTTCCATTACTGCTAGAGTTAGCAACCTACAAACTGAGAACAACAGTAGAAGATGGCATATATTAAAATGGTTTAGAAAAGAGGATTTTGTACCTAAACAAACTGGAAGAAGAAAGAGAGAAAATGGTAGACCACATTACACAACATTAGATACGTGTAAAGAGTTTGTCTGATAAAAAGAGCATACCCCAGAAATTTATGATAGGAGACATGGTGCTATTCTGGGACAAGTGTAGGGCACCCAAGGGCATCCATGGAAAATTTGAAACACTATGGAAAGGACCTTTCAAGATCCATCAAGCATTCAAGAAGAATTGTTTCAAATTGACATACCCAGATGGTGAAGCGCTACCCCTAACATATAATGGTCAGGATTTGAAGCTCTATTAGCTTTAAATAAAAAATAGGTAACCCCTGTATTGTACAATAGTTAAGTTTAGTTCCTTCTTTTGTTTTTCTAGTTAGGTTTCCTTCCTATTTTCCCTTTCCGTGTCTTGCTTTAGTTTTTTTGTGAGCTATCTTTTGTTGAGCTTTGTGAAACCAGAGATTTGAGATTCCTTGCTTGAACATGTGAATGTCCAAGTCCCCATATAGAGCCAGCTGTTGCCCCACTTTTAGTCTGCATACCCTTTAGACAAAGTGAGTGTTTAATGTATAGTGGTGGTCTTGAAAGATTCTTGTTAGTCCTAATTCTAAGTCTAGAAAACTTTCCCTTAGGCTAGGGAGCCTTTACTGGATTGTTCCAAATTGCCTTCTCTTTTGTGAACCAGAGGGTTTTTGCTTATGATTTTATGTTTTCATTGGGTAGGTTAAGTTCCCAACCTAGTAAAGGCCGTGGTTCAAAGATTTCAAACATCAGTGTTACACATAATAGAAGTATGTAGCCGTAATCCTTCATTTTGCATCTTGGCCGAAAAATTGGGTTCGAGCCTCTCCACTGGCGAAAAAGTATCAATAGAGTGCACCTTCCACCAATGACTACTAAGTGATGTCTCAACATGAAGTAGAGTTCTAAAATGGATCCTTTAGGCTTAGGAAAGGCTATTGTGTCTGGATTAATCCTCTACAAGCCAAAAGGAATTATTCAATAGAAAGAAGTTCAGGAAATAAGGATAAAGGTGGAAAAGTGGAAAATAACTTCTCCCCTACTCCTACAGGTGGGTTTTGACCCACAGAGTATCTTTTCCACCAAACCACTTAAATGAAGTGATTTCAATGAAGAACTTGTCTCACAAAGAATCTAAGATATAACAAAGGCAGATGAAATCAACACATGCCATTGTGGCATCTTGATAGACCAAATTTCCCCCTTGGCAAATTTTTGAACCAAGCACACTCTAAAAGCACTTCTCTGCCCAAAGGAGAAGTGGAAAAGTGATTTTCCACTACCTTAGAAAAGTTACCATTGCGGTTACTAAAACTGAAAAGACATTTCTTAACAGCCTGTAAGAACAAGGTAATTAATTCAAATAAATCCATTTTACTTCATAACGGACTACTTCATTAATATTGAGGTCTTTTCATTCGTGTGGTGCAGGAAGTCAGCCATTAAACGGTGAAAATTTAGAAGTCATAAGATCAGTTGGAGATTGCCAATAGGAGCCAATGTTCGCTTAACATATTGCTTAGATTTGAAGCTTTAATATTGGTTCTTCTTTGTCCCTATGTTCTCAAAGATATTCCTCATTCTCGAATCAAATCATTCAAATCATGGCTTCCTGATTCATGGGATTTGATGGAATGAATGACATTACTTCTAAATGGCATAAGATTTAAAATACATCTTAGAAGTTCTTTGAAATGCAGAAATTCTAGAATAGATTAAAAGTGGACCAGATACATCCCATTACTTAGAAGTTGAAGGAGAGTAGATTAGTTGAGGCCACTAGTTTTCCCGTGGTGGTTCCAGCCCAATAATTAATTTGGGAATGCATCACTTGATACAACCTAGATACCAAGAAAATTCTCTTGTCCAATGATACAGTGCTACTATCTATTGACAAGGAATCAATCCTGAACTTGCTTTGCATCCCAGAGCAAGATGAGTATTCAGAAATGACATATAGTCGAGTGGTGACTGAATATATTGCCAAAAAGTCAGTTTGGAAGAAGGAGATGATGAATGCTTGGTTTTAAGAACCCAAGAGCACCAAAAGGAAGTTTTTGAAGGCATTATATGGCACTAACCTGAAGCTAGGGATCATTGACATTCTAGTGTTATTCCATAGGATCAAAGGTGAGAGTGAGGCACTCAATTTTGTTGATCATCACTTCTTCCTGGTTCAAGTAATATGTTCCCAACATATCTTCATCGATTGGGCCCTTATGGTAAGTGAGAACATTTTGAAATCCCTAGATAGAGCTAAATGCCAGAATGAAGTTTATATGTCTTCAGTTCTATTGTATATTCTGGCAACAATACAAATTTGGCTAGGAATTCCTAGTTTAGAGGAATTTCCTGATGATGTTAAGAGTTTTGAATTCTTCCCCTCTTTACAATTACATAATAGCTATGCAAAATACCTTCAGGTTAATGATGCATTTACAATGAGATTGTGTAGTGAGTTACAAGGCTTTCCCAAAAGGATATTCTCCCCCAAAGATAGGGATTTCATTAGCCAATTTGGATGCTATTTCATTCAATTCAGAGATTTCTCATACCTTTGTCTTGCAGGTTTTCATGACTTCCCTTTGAAGCTGCCCAGATATCCTATGGATATGATCATGTTGGTCGAGGTGATGTGACAAGCTTTGCAAGTGAATGTGATATGTGTCGATGCCAAGAAGAAAGGCTATGACTTCCACATGACTATTGGTGCCTACAGTTGTGTTTCCTAGTCTGAGGTGAAGAATTCCCTAAAGGCATTCTCTAAGAGGTTTTTCGTTGGAAACCTATGATGTCCTAAGGCCACAATATGGTCCAGTCAATTATGCTCATGATCATCTACAAATGAGCTGAGCTATCCACCATGTACATGAAATTAAAGACTACTGGGCAAATTGTAGAGATGATCTGGAGAGAGAAGAGATAGGTTTTATGCCAGATTAACAATTGAACAAATCAAAAAGTTCAAGGTCAATTTTTCAATCAAAGGGCTACTAGATGATAGCTAGCACATGTATGATAACACCTATCTCAAGAAGATCAAGCCTCTCTCCATTAGTTCCAAGCCCATGCTAGATCAAGCCATCAGTGACTTGCAGACCCTAATGAGTGGTTTTTATAAGAGGACAGAGTAGTGGGTTGAATGGAAAATAGGAAGAAGGAATAGGTCGAAAAGGAAGCCTCCTACTCAAAGAAATCTGAAAAAGGATTCCTCCAACATTGCAACAAATTCCTTGGTAATACTCCCAACTATGTCCAAAAGTTCCTCTCAGCCAGCTGGTGGAGGCGATGAACCTCCTAAAAAAGAAGTTCAGCCAAAGAAGACTTGTGGAGAAGGTTCAGTCCCAAATATTAGAACAACAAAGGAGCTCACCAAGGATGTAGAACCAGAACAGTTAGTAAAATAAGTCATAGTAGATGTATCGGTTGACACCTCAACCCAGGATTCTCCAAGGAGAGGGTCTCCCATCATAGTGGAAGTGGGTGAAGATACACCTTCAACCATAGAATTAGAAGGAGAGGCCAAGAAGAAATAGAAGGTCACTTCAGTAGCCAAATTGGTGTCCTATTCTATTACTTTAGTAAATCCATTTGCTTCGAGACCAAAGGCTACACCTCCAGTCATTAGGAAGTTGTTCATTGAGGAGGTGGTTTTTGCCAACAAAGTTACTAGCACAGGGTCATGGATAGAAAATACTCTGGAATGCAAGAGGAAGAGGGTAGAAGAAGGGGCTTCTAGCAAAGATACTCTATCATGAGCTTTTCAACCCAAGTCTGCTATGAGAAAACAAAAGAAAGTAAAGATGATGTGTACTCTAGGTCATGACCCTTAGACCAGGAACTTCACTATGGAAGTGGCCAAACCAACCAAGGATGGTAGATTTGAAGATATGACTGCTTCAAATTTCTAGTTTCAGTCATTCGATATGGGGTTAGCTCGCCATGACACCAAGGTAGACTAGTGGAAGTCTACTAGTGTGGTGATAGAAGAAGAAATCAAGGAGCTCAAGACTACCAAGGTTCAACTGAAGGCAGAAGTGGCTAAGCTAACAAATTTCATAAGATAGCTCCTCAACCTGATTGCAAGTGTTCCTAGAACCCAATTCACCTTTGATCCCAGTGTGGTAGAGAATCAAGCTATATTAACCAAGTTACAGGAAGATCACCACTTTTTGCAGATCGGTAGAGGGTGGGATGAGAAGCTCAAATATTAAGGGTTGGTAGCTATTGAGCACTTGGGTAATGCTCTCTTGAGGTTGGAGACAAAAAGGAATAACATTGAAAATAATTTACAAACTCTCGCATCTGAGAGAGTGAAGTGTTAGGAGTGCATAGTAATGCTCCATGTAGCTATTAAGATGAAGACAAAAGAGGCATTGAAAGCCAAGATTATGTAGAAGGGAGATGAACCTCTAATCGAGTGGATTTAATCTCTAGAGTTCAAAATTGAAATGATCATCCAAGCTGAGACGGGGTTGCAGCAAGTAGATATTAAGGTCAAAGAAGAACAAAACATAGATTTCAAGATTCTTCAATGTTTGCATATAGAATCACAGACAAGTGGAGATGGTAAAGAAATGATAGGACTGGCCAACATGCAGAAATCATTCTTTGATTATGTAGAGAAGTTGTTAGAGCCATCTTCCACCCACTTGGAAAAAGTGCCAAAAATTCAACAGTTGAGACAATGTGTTTATAAATCCATGGAAGAATTTAAGGATTAGACAGACAATTAAAAGTCTGGCTAAAGAGAATTCCAGATGACTCAACCGATACACCAATGTCCATGTTAACAGACATGAAGAACTTATTAAACTTATCATAACTGTCACTGCCTATAGGACTAAATTAGGCAAGGGGAGTGAAACCAAAGCTTAACATAGATTCTCTCTTTGTACTAAATTTTGATCAAAATGTAACAGATAATATTTTGGTTATCATTTCTAGTTGGGGAAGTTGAATCGTTTGGTTTACCCACTTTTTTTGTAATGGCCCAATCTGGGACTCTATATGCACTATTTCCAAAATCAATAAAAAGGTCAACTAAATTTTGGTGTGAAAGATAGCATTTTGCTGAGTCAAACTTGTATGTCTGGATACCATTGTTTTATCTTTTCCATTTTCATTGCACTTATCTTTCTATTGAATTCGAATGTTTCTTTGAAGTTGGATTTACAATTTGTGTTCGAACCAAAGCTTTGTATTATGATTTGATACAATTAGCAAAAGGGGAAAATTGTTGTTATCTTAAGTTTGGGAAACATTATTATGATATAGATCAATTCATTATCATTCCATTATTAATCCTTAGTCTTGCATCTGCATTTGTAGTAGAAGTTCATCCATTACCATTTTTTGGAGTTAATCTGATTGATGAAATCTCAGAGTTGGCTAGATTTAGAGTTGAATTCATCCTACCTGAGCTATTTCCTACCTAGGGTTAGCTTGGTTTGCCTCTTCTATTCTAAGGTTAAGAACATACCCCTGTTAGACTAGGAAAGAGCAAAATTCACTGCAAATCATTCATATAAGGGAGCTGTACCTTTAAATTGAGAGGGAAATTAGTCTTTTCAATAACAATTTTTGAACTGTTGTATTCGATTGTTCTTAAGCATTTTGGGTATTTTAGAGTTAAATTGAAAAGAACAATCTATTTACCAACATAATAAAATAATAATATTAAATCATTCAATAAATAAAAATAAAAACTACATACATTATTGGAGTGAAAAGAAAGCCTAAAAACAATAAAAGCATAAGGAGTGCAAACCTCCCTAAAATTGAATCCAAGATCCCTTTTGATCTTTTGATGTGTACATGATTTGGGATGTGTTCTCAAGGATGATGCATGCTCCAAGATTCAAGATGTGTTCTTCAAACTGACATTATAACTATTCTTTGAAATTGGATAAATTTGTGAAGGTAAGAGGTTCTATTTATAGGAAAATGGACTCAGAATGAGTGGTCAGGATGCAAACCTGAAGAGGGGCTCTAATGCACCTAGAAGAGAGCACAAGGATTGTTCTTCTTTAAGTGCCTCTCATTGTGAAAAATGTCACAAGGAGAGTGGATGAGGAATTTGACCATCTTGGTCCATGTGCAAAGGGATGAAAGAAGATTCTTAGAGATAGGGTGAGTAATGAGGGTTGTAAGAGCATTAATGAGGCACTAATGAGGGTCTTAATGAGGCATGGGTGAGGGAATAAGATAGATGTTGAGAAGTTTTACTTTGAGGAGGGGATTGAATTCCTAATCCAAGGTTTAGGAATGTGACAAGGTTAGGGAGAGTTTGGGATTAGGGTTAGGGTTAAAAGGGTTTAAGAAGTTTGACTTTGGGGTAGAGTTGAATTCCTAATCTAAGGATTAGGAATGTGACAAAATTAGGGAGAGTTTAGGATTATGGTTAGGGTTTAAGATAGGTGACTAAGGAGATGGAGATGGGAGGAGAGATAATGAGTGGAGGGGCTAATTAGTTGAATAGGGTTAATTATCTAATAAGGAAGGATTAACATGTGAAGAGGTTGGGATGGGTTTGAACTCAGGGTTAAGTGGTTGGCATTGGTTAGGTTAGGGGTTAAGGTTATGAAGCCATGTGCTTAAATAGAATATATTTAACTGTTTAAATCACAAGTGGAGGAAAAGAGGATAATATGAATTAAACTAAATGAATAAGTATATTAATTCAATCTAATAGGGGAAATGAGATTTAATTAACTATTAGGAAATTGGTTGCCATTTAATAATTAGTTAGACTATAGCCAATTAAATCAATAAATCAGGCTAGGGGATAACATAGATCAATTCAGTAATGAATAATTACTTAGTTGACAATGTCCTAGAAGGCACTAAATGTGGTTAGATGTGTTAATCATAGTTAGGTGTCTACATTTTCCCCCTCTTTAACATAGTGTTAGAATAACACTATTTAGAAGATGTTTAAAATAATAGGTGACACGAAGATGTGATGTAGGCAACAAAGTTACCCCAGAATGCCGATTAGGAAAGAATTAGAATAGAATTTGACTAGGGTGATTCCCCTCGAGAGGGCGGTAGGAAGAAACAATGAATCCCTAACAGCGTCTCCAAAAGATGGCTAAGAGAAACAGGAAAGACAAAAGAAGAAGAAGAAGCGGGTGATGATAGGCAATGTGGGATTCAAGTTTGCATCAGGTATGAGGGATGAGGTGTGGTGGAACGAAGGATTGGGTTCATTTCTTGGATGGAAGGAGTTGATTGGTAAGATAGGAATGTTGCTGGGATGTAGGATTTTGATTGGTAGGATAAGATGGCCACTGAGGTGCATAGGATTTTATTTTTCTAGGGAGATGGATGAGGGGGATTTTCTTGAAGATTGAGTAAGGGGTATTCCAAGAAGGAATAACACCATGTAGTTTCTGAACTTATTTTGATATAGCAACACTAGAGACCATGCCAGGGTTACTAGAAACACGAGGCCTTGTCACCGATGTTGTAGAGGAATAACACAAAAAACATGTGGGGGTTTCCCCAACATCACTCATGACTCTAAGGAAGAATCATGGTCAAAATAATGTTGGAAAAACCCACAAGAAAACAAAATTTCCCAAGTGTAGCATGTGAACCCAAATTGATTATATACATGCAAGGGTCATATCTGACTGACTCACAAGAGGAAAACAAAAAGACCACGCTCCCTATCCCAGATGCATCCATTCACAACATACCATGGTATAAATAATTGGGGAAACCTTGAGGAGGATAACAACTGAAAGAAATCAAGAATGATAATAAAGAACCAAAATTAAATTTTGAGATAAAAAATTCAACCACAAGTTGCCTTTTTCAAGAGAGATCAATGATATGGGATGATGATTGGATTTAGGCCAGTCAAGAGGAAGGATACATCCTACAAGGACCCATTTTGATGGAGATGATTGGATTCAGGTCAAACATGAGGAAGGATACATCCTACATGGACCTACTCTGGGGAAGATGATAATGATGATTAGATTTAGGTCAATGTGAGGAAGGATACATCCTTCACGGACCCATTTCCATGGAGATGTCAGGTGTGTATCTGATTGGCCAAAAGATGGGTTGAGATCAAAGTGTTGAACCAATATTTTATTAAAAGGAACTTGTTGTAGCATAGGATTCAAAAATGAAACTGGATCATGTTTTGCAAGGAGACCAACCAAGGACACAAGATATGTAAAAGTGAGACAATACTCAAGAATTGACTCATGCAAACAAGATATATATAGAGTGAAAGCACATAAGTCTTAGAGAGAATGTATAAGATGAGGAAGATATGCATTATTTTTCCCTGGTTGAGCCAAAAGGCCAAGATAGAGGAATAGAGGATGAGGTGCTCTAGATGTGGGAATGATGTAATCCAAATGTAAACACAAGGATTGGGAAGGATGCTTCCCAATGATAAGTGGATTGTGATTAAAGCTTGCAACAAGGCTAAGGGTGTGCTTGGATGGGCTGAGTGTTGCTTGACTTTGGACACCTAGAGGATGTGGATAGGATTTGCATGTGATGGTAGGTCACGAGGAGAATTAGGATTGGAATGGGTGGCACTGGGTGCATGAGGATAGACTAGAGCTAGATACAAATTACAAAGGAAGAAACAAGTGATGGGATATATGAAAGGAGGAATTGGAAGATGGAGGAGATGCTGGGGAATGCAGAGAGGGAAGCACTAGATGGAAATATTTTATTAGATGGATGGAATGATAGCTGAAGGATTGTGGATAGGAGAGGAGGATTCAGAAATGATAGGTGGATACGAGAAGGTCTCCAAGGACTACGTCACCAAAGAATAGAATGCCTCCACTTAGGATAGGTCATGCATGTGAGGAAGCATTAGGAGGGGGTACGATAGGATGGAAGAGAGGATAATGAGAGGATGACGAAGTTGAATGAAAGATAGGACAAAGGGTGGATAAGGGAGGAAGATAGCATATAAGGATAGATGGAAGTAAGGATGGGTGGATAAAAGGATAGGTGGATAAAGATGGGAGATGGATGTCAAGAGATGTCCAAAATCATGTATATATGGTGACCTGCATATTTCTCATCAATATCCAGAGGAGGATGGAGGAAGTTAAAAGGAGAAGACATGATATGGATGGTGGCCAAATGGATTTGCCCCCAAGTGTGAAGAGCAACTGGATGGAGGAACTATGCATGATGCATGTTTACTAGATTTTAATCATGGTAATTGTCCAAAGCCATTGTTTTCCAAGTTATCACTAGTGGATGAATTGATTTCTCTTTCTATTTTTATTTTTTCTTCTTTTGCTTTTTTTTTTCTTTTACTTTTCTTTATTTTTTTTCTTTTCTTCTACTTTTTCTGCTTTTTTTTTTCTCCTGGTTTTTCTTCTTTTGGTGTTGATCATGATATGATTGTACAAATTTATGTGGGATGAGTGACTTAGGAAAATGTTAAGATAAGATAGTTATGCGGGGGGAGATATGTGGGATATGGGATATGATAGTTGGAAGTATTTGGATAAAAGGATGGAAAGTGAGTGGGATATGGGGACACTGTCAGGATCAACATTAGCACATGTTGCGAGGGATGTGAGAAGAATGAAGGTGAAGTGGATGGTACCTATGGATGTAATTTAGGAATCATGGTAGGAATTTGTGGGATATAAGGACCCAAAATATATTTTGAAGATGGAGGAGAGGAATGCTCAACTAGAGGATAAGTAACCATAGATGCCACAATGGTTTTTTTAATTTTAGATGCATATCAACTTTTTGCTTTGGGATCCACATAGTTTTTTTTCTTTTTCTTTGGTGGGATTTTGTGGCCTATGGGATATAGTGCATTCTTTTATTAGATTTTCTTTTGCTGGAGCATGTCATTTGAAGTGGACATGGCAATCTTTAGATTGTGGATCTATATCTTTATGCATTGGTGATTTGGCATCAAAATTATAGTGATTAGCATTGGAAGAGATATTAGAACTTGCATGAGATGGAGGAAATATGGATGAAGTGGTGGAAGTAGAATGGTGGATGGGGTGCATGGGTATGTGCCTTTGTTTATTTTGATTGACAATGTAAGTGGTGGGATTTTTTATATGGGATTGATGGATGAAGGAAGGAGTGGGATAAGATGTGGGATGAGTGTTTGGGACATAGGGGCCAAAAATGGATTGAAAGGATGAAGGAGGAATATGATAGGTTGTCTTAGGTTGCAAGGATGGAGGAAGGTTATGGCATTATATGCTTTAGAGGGCTAATAGGAAGGTGTGATGGATGGTTTGAAATCGCTCTTAAACTCTGCGTTAGTTGTACAAACAGTTTTGGAAGAAGGGCCTCTAGGTGCGTAACCAATACCACAAGATCATGGATGTCTTTTAACCTTAATGGGATCTAGGGTACCTTGCTCATTTAGGCCTATGCTTTTACCTTGATAATTCAAATTTTTTATCATTTGAGTCAAGGTAGGATACTTTTCAGTTAAGGAAGAAGATGTGAGTCCATTATCAGGTGGATGGAAAATGGTGGAGATGTAACTAATTTCTTCTATTTTAAGCCGACCACCATAGGTGAATGTGAGTGGACCAAGGTGATGGAGTAATGGTGGTGGGATAGTTGGAATTGGAGGTGATAAAGGAAGATGAAGGGGAGGGGATGGGATGCTTGGATCTTGAATTAGATGGGGTAATGGATTTAGGATTAGAGGACATGGAATGGTAGGATCTAGATGTGAAGGAGTGGATGAAGTAGGAAGTGGAGTGGATGGAATGCTTCAATCTTGACTCAGATAGGATTATGGATTTGGACTTAGAGTAGATGGATCATGTAATGGATGGAGTGGGATGTTAGGATCTTGATATGTAGTGGAGGGAATGATACAATATTCATTCAATTCAATGGATACTTCAACATGATTTTGGACAAGGTCTTGACATGATTGGATTGATGTGGATGGCTTGGGATATATGGATGGATTCTTCAAATGAGTTGGATGGATGGATGGACTTTGAAAATGGGTTGGATGAATGAATGGGAGGATGATATCTATCTAGATGGATAGGTCTTCTTTGAACATTTCAAAGTGTATTGTTTCCACTTGTATATGGTACACCTCTTTGATTTTGAGTAGGTGGAGAAACACTTTGCTTGGGGCCAGAAGCTTGAGCATTTGAATTAAGACTAGAAACTTGAGAATTTAGACCCAAACCACCTGGGGGGACCTATTGCAATGTCCCACTAGCTACTAGTATTGAACTACTTGTAGTAGTATTAGTGGTAATATGCAAGAAAGTTATTCTCATTTTCATGTTTGCTGCAACAGTTTCAATCTCCATCTTTTTCAGTTGCTTAGCTAGATCATCTTTAGCTTTTCTAGCTTGCTCAATTTCTATGTCCATTTGATACATACCAATAGGTAGGACATCTTTTCTTTGTTTTGGATCATTGATACTTATGCCAATAACTTTCTATTTTCCCTTTTAAAAGACATCCTTGTCACTTTTCTTGAGCTTTGCATTTTTCTCCATTTCATGTGGATGCAATTGCCTCAAAACATGCCCTTCCTTTTCAAATTCATCTTTCTTAGTATTTGATTTGTCATTTGCAACTTTTTGCCTCAAAGCTCCAATATCAGCAAAGATATCTTCATCCAAGCCTTTGATATCCTCATTTAGACTTGTGGCCTTTAGTGCATTTCTCTTTGTTTCTTTTAAAAGTTCTTCTCTTTGTATCAACAAATCATACAAATTCTACTCTGATTTCTTCCTTTCAATTTGTATCTCTTATTCTGGCTCACACTTATTTCTTATTAAGGATAGAATCTCATCAATTAGTTTATCAGAGTCATAGGATGTAGTCTCAGCAATAGATGTTTCTCCTTGATGATCAAGAGTTTCTTTCAGCGAGGAAGAAGCATGCATCAGTCATTTCTCCATCTCTAAAGTGATCAAAAGATGTATCATTTATGTAAGGGATAATTTTCCTAGAGTGTTAAGCACTTTCAAATGAGGATGAAACTCTCTTAGGGATAGGGGTCTCCATTCTTCCTTTGGATCCTTGTTGAGAACTCTGGCTAGACCCATCAATTTTTTACCATTGCTTCCTACTAGGTGTTTGAAGCTCTTCTCCTATATCATTCTCTAGATTATTCCTATAGTAGGACTTGGTATTTCTTTTCCAAATCATCTTTAAATCAAATGATAATTTTCAATGTTTAAATATGCTAAACCACAATGGAATTCAAAGAGTATAGAGTCGCCACCCACAAGAAGTATGGGAAAGGATTTACTTAAATTGATCACGAAACGGAATAGTAAATAATTAGTTTTTATGAACTTTGGAAATCCTATTGCTAACACCCATTTCTCCCTAGAAGAGTTATCAATTTTTTATAGATTGTCCTTGTAGAATCTCAATATTTCACTTATGCTTGACTCTTAGATTCCCAAATTTTGATTTACACAAGAAAAATTCAAATTAACAAGGATTGAATCCTTCTACTCTTTGATCTCTATAGACTCAGGTGGGTGTACCTTCTATAACTTACTTCTTTTCAGTAAATATGACAATGGATCTTGATTCTACACTAATTTGTTAATGGTATTTATTACAACAAATGATAAAAAGATCTTGCAGATGCTAATCACTAGTCTTATGCAGAATCTTATAAACCAAAGGATGCATTTAAAAATCACAAATACAAGTGTGATAAGGATTCTCATACTTCTTCTCTTTGAGTTATTAACTCAGGTAGGCTAACCGAATGATTCACTCTATAAGGAAACAACAAGATTACTTGTATTCTTTAAATACAAATGATAAAAATCTATTCTCTTCAATAAAAAAATAAAAGGTTGTTTAGATTTTAGATTTGATCTTGATAACTACTATTTCAATCTAGACCAGTACCTAATCCAGGGCAAAGAGTCAAATAAAATATACTTTCACAGAAACCTCTTAATGAAAACACACTTAGAAATCTGATGAAGTGCCTTACAAATCATCTCTTCATTCCCATATCTATGCATCAAATTCCTATTCATATATTTAACCTTCTGAAACTATCCTTAATAATTAATCTTCCCTTGAAAGAAACTTTAAAAAAATCTCATAGTGACCTTATAACCAGTGTATTTAAAATGCCTTGCTGATTAGATACACAAGAAGTCAAATAAAAAAACATGAAGACATCATAGACATGAGACATGAATTTCCACTGTATTTTATTAAAGTATCTCTGTTTAATACATCTAGAATGACAAAAAGCTTCAAAACTAGACAAAATTCAAAAATTGCCTTGTATTTGTGATTTCACCATCCTTTACATTATATTACAACTTTCTATACATAGTGTACACTAGCCATCATGGAATCATGAAAAAGGTAGGATACATCAAGATTTATATGGCTAGGAGATAAGACAAACCACGACTAGTAAGAGACAAACAAACAAGAAAAGTAATAACCACTTTTTTACAAGAGTTTCTAAAAGCATTTTGTCTTCTGACCGCTTGATCTTTGCAACTACTTCAAATTTTTTTGAGCTTGCTACATGGATTTTATTTCCTTGGTCTTCAAGTATACATATCTTTTGCATTTTCTTATTTACTTCAAAATTTTGGAGGCACTCCCTTCTTTTGGATATCATACACTATCCTTTTCTTCTTGAGTACCTGCATTAAAACTGTGCTTCCATGAACTGAACACCTCATCACTTGGCCAAGGGAAGTTGATGTCTTCATTTTTCTTTTTTCTCAATTCATCCTAGCTAGCCATTATCTATTCAATTTCCTTTTTTCCAAAACCCAAAGTATGATCTTTCTTGCTCAATAGTTTCAACAGTTTGAACAAACAAATGTGTATTCTCTAAACTGATAATGCTATTAGTCATGATTAAAATTTCTTCACCCATCGCATTCATCCACTAGACTTCCCTTTTTATGTTACCACTATATATTTCTAAATAAATTGGGGAATTTCTCAAAATGGGGTTTTTGAATACTCTATTCTTAATGTCTCAACGTTTTTAAGGATAATACTTCTCTTTATATCCAAATCAATTATAATCTTGAGGCACTTATGAGTGGCAGTTAACACAATGTAAAAATTATCTTCCTTCTTAGATAAGGAATAAAAAGATTTCAATTCTTCCTTCCTTCCCACCTTTGCATAATTTGATCCCACTTATCTTTGTCTTCATTGAAGGAATTCAGTATGCTCATAATTTTCTTACCATATAAGTGAATAGAGGAAGGGTCTTCACTATCAGAAAAATGCATGATTTTATCTCTTATCTTGTCCTCATATATTTGTTGTAATAATGTTTGTGCATCATGAAACTTTGCACTTTCTTCATCCCAACTTTTCCTCACCCCTTCTAGTCTAGCCCTTTCTACTACTAGTTTATCTTTTTAATAATTCAAATATGCCTCTGTAATAGAGCCAAATGGCATAGGGGAAGGAGGGAATTCAATGATTGGACTTGGGGAAGATGGCTGATTTGGGTATTGTGTGATCATCCTCTGTGGAGATGTTTGGACTGAATGTTGTCCTATTAATTTGGCGATTGTTTTATCTTTCTCCAAGGACTTCATCCTTTCATCATTATAAGCCTTTAGGACTATTTCTAGCTTGATTCTCAGGCTTTTATTTTCTTCCTCTTACCTCTCTACTACCTCTAGA
Source organism: Thuja plicata (assembly GCA_018584345.1). Lineage (NCBI taxonomy): Eukaryota > Viridiplantae > Streptophyta > Pinopsida > Cupressales > Cupressaceae > Thuja > Thuja plicata. Next base: position 368,531 of record MU223161.1, read on the forward strand.
CCAAATTTTGTAGACTCCAATGTTATGTCTATTGCTTCTACCCCTCTAGTTTTTGCAACTCTTCTTACTAATAAGATGCCTGGATGCTCAGCCTGAGTATCTCCATTAGTTTTCTTGTTGTCTCTCCTCTTTAGTGACCGTATCACCAATGCAGCATGATCTTCACTATATTTGAATCCCTTGTGTGCTTTTTGAGTCTCTTCATCTGTGGCATGCATGGTTTTTATTTCTTTTCTTATTGCATCAAATACTATAGCATTAGCTATATCCCATTCCAAAAGGATAAGGAATCCTTTCTTTCTAACTAGTTCTCTTGCCTCTTGATGGGTAGTCTTTTCAAATTTAGCCAACATATCTTGTTTCACTTCATCCTCTGTCTCATTCTTGTTTCTGTCAGGCTGATTTTCTTGCCTTTTCTGACATTTCTCTTTTAATTCGTCAATATGAATTCTCCACAAGAACTGAACAAATGACCTAGCCTTCACAAAGTTATCATCTGATAAAAAATCATCACTAACTTGTTTTATTATGGGATCCAGTTCATTACCAAAAAATTCATCAACTTTTAAATCCATCTTTGTATGTTTGGGAGTCTCTAGCATCCCTTCTTGCATCTCTTGATATTTTACAAAAATATGCACTTCACTTCCTATCTGCAATAATTGTTTAGCAGCTACTTGTTCATCCATGTGTAAGGGGCATTGGAAAGGGGAGTAAATACTTTGTTATTGTTGTCCTTATTCCACTATCCTTTTCCTTTTGGGGGATGGAAATGATTGTGAATCTAATTCCATAGGTCTTTTTACCTTTGAAGTGGAGGCTACTTTTGCTCTTGGAAACACCATGTTGTATCCTTTCTTTTGTTGCTAAACATATTTTCTTGGTGGAATACCTCTAGCACGTATGGATTTGTTCAAAATTGCTTTAGACATCTCTAGCTCTGATCTTATGACAATTTCTTTCTTTTGGTTCAAAGCTTGGATGATATCTTCAAACATTTTAATTAATGATTCTATCTTCTTAGCCCAAGGGTTTCAATTCCTTTAAAGGATCATATCCTTTACCAAAGCGATGAACAAAATCTAAGCTCTTCTTGTAGACCAACCACTTTTCCTTCTTGATTTATTTCTCTTGTAAATTGAACTCATTTTTGATAATATGCTGAGGAAAATTTAATTGTTGATCCAACACCAAGAACTTGGTCCTCTTTATAAACATATCACTAATGAACCCCTCAAGGTCAGCACAACTTAAAACTAAAGTTTTCAAATGATAAGGCTCAAGATACTTTTACAGATGCTTCCATCCTCCTTTTGTTATAATAAATTGGTGTATACTTGTGATAGTAGGAAAGATGGTCCCCTTTCCTCTTCCTATCAATGGTTCTTCTTGCAGTCCACCAATCTACCTAATTATCTCTACAATGGCCATTTTTAGAGGGACCTAATATGGAAGTATATTTGGGACACCTCTGAAACCATAGACTTTGAAAACTGTTAAAATGGAGTATAGAATGACATCACCCCAATTATGTACTATAGTGATGCTTTGAGAATATTGTTCTAGTCTCAGTAACTTCCAAAAAGATGCATGGATCCTAGGATTATCAGAATATAACAACACCCTACGCATAGAATAAAAACACCTATCGAAAGTGATGAAAATGACATCTTTCCTATCCCATAAAAATTCTATACTCCATAGATAGACATGCATATCTTCATCATCCTTTACTTTTATTAGATCCATATCCTTTTCAAAATAATTAACACCCTTAAACAAGAACATATGCATTAACATTGAATACCAACCAAAGGGTTTGGCTACCTTTTCATTCTTAATGCCTACTAAACCATGGTGAATCAAATCAGCAACATATGAAGCAAAGTAAAAAATAATGGCTAGGTGAGGATGGAGAATCTATACCATCATAAACATGTAATGAATTGGCATCTCCTTTTCTTCATCATCCCCAAAGATTTGACTTAGGGAACTGTATACACCTCTGGCTTTAGGGGTAAAATAATCCAATTTGAGTGGTTTAGGTGTACTAGGTCCTACTACAACCAATTTCCCTACCTTGTTGAAAAATTCTTTCAAAGCTCCACCTCTGAGATAGTTCCTTTAGGCCTTATACCCCTCCTAGAATTGATTAAAATAATTTTGGTCTATTTGAATATCAAGATCATTTAGTTGAAAGACTTCTCTTATTTCCTCATATTTGATATTTTTTAACACTTGTCCATTTTTTTGTCTTGTCACTCTAGCCACACTATCATATGTTTCTGCTACTTGGATCAATAAATCAATATCCATAAAGACTCCAAGGACTAATAATTTACCCACAAAAAGCTGTCATATGTTGCTATTAGGTGCAAATGCATTTTCTCTAGCTTAAAGACACTTTAAATAGTCCTAAACAATGCATACTGATGTTTGTATCCCTAACCCATCTGCCCTTATCATATAAACCCTCCCCAATTTTTAAACAAGGGTGTTTTGGAATAATTTATTTGAGTTTGGTGGTGTCATTTGTTGATCTAACTAGTTGTTGCAGAAGATCATCACAAACATTTCTTTTATGGTTGTATATTTTCACAGTAATTTATCTTCTAGGTGCCATTTCTAACTTAGGTTTTTTATTTCAGAAAGCTTCAACTTCAGACAATTTGTATTTCCTTTATAATGTCAAACCGTACTAAAAAAAAAAGTTCAATGTTTTAGAATGGAACAACACAACAACTTGCTCATTATGCACAAGTTGAAAATCAAACATAAATCACTGCAATTCATCTCTACTTTGATCACTTTAGCAGTTATGGAATTTTAAAACTCAAGTGAACAATATTATGCGTGATCTAATCAATTTCTAGAATTTAATTCTAGCTGAGATGGCCACATGATCTACCATTACTTCTTCCTAATTTGAACTTTTGTGGCCCAACAGTTTAGAAACCTTTCTTTACCACTTTAAAACATGACCTTCAATCTCAACAATCTCCTCTCAAATCCTATGGCTAGAAGAGGTTGACAAAGAATTCCATCAAATTAGACATGCATCAATTGAGCGCAATGAATTAATCATTAAATATCAATCACATTTGCCCTGAGGCTTTACACCCACTGTTAGATTCTTTTAAAATTGATAGCCTTTTACTTTTCTTTACCTTTGGCAAGGTCCCATCACTTATCCACGTGTCATGTTGGCATGATTCCTTGAAGACTAGATCAAGATCACCTTTCTTTCAAGGCTTTATACCTACCATCCGATCAAACAAAACTTGATCACACATTAACGTTACCTTTCACTTGGTAAATACACATCCCACTAACTCACCAGGACATGTGGCACCCAGAAGTGATGCCTCAAAAACTAAACATCTCTCATCTCTTCATCAAGGCTTTGCGCCAGCCGCATGATCAAATTTAATATGAAAACATATTAAGTTCACTTAAATTTCAACTTGGTCCCACTAACCTGCCATATGTCATCATGACGTGATCCCTTAAATTGTAAATATCTTCATATTCATGATCAAGGCTTTATGTTGGCCATAGATCTTCTTCAAACTTAATGCCTTTTCAGTAACTTGTTATGCCCTGCATCCCCGTCCCTACATTTTATGTGCAAAATGTTGGGTCCCCCTTTTCTACTTTCGACTTTTGGCTCTTCCCTTGTATTTTTCCTTTGTTTTCTTTTCTTTCCTTCTCTAGGGTTTTCTTCCCCGCAGTGTTTTTTTTGTCTTTGTCTTTGTCTCTTGTGTCTCTGGGACCTGGTCCCAGAGTTTGTCGTCCTTTGTCAAGAGCTAGACTCTGGACTCTAGACTCTGGGATTCTTCACCGCAATGACTTCTTTTCGTAAGAAGGTATGGTTGCATGGAACCCCTGGGCCTAGAGTCTGGAGGTCTATCTATCTAGAGTTTACAGAAGGAAAGGTAACTTGATTTTACAATGGGTATAAATAGAAATTGCCTGTCATTTTCACATTTACCATGATTAAAACACTTAAGCAATTTGATAAATTTTAGAGTGATTTTACGGTGATTTAGCGAGAATCCATTGCGAACCATTCCGAGATATTCTAAACAATTGTGAGTGGTTTGTGGTGGTAAGAGGTGATTGTTTGATAGTAGAGGCTATTGTAGAGCATTCACAACACAAGTCCCTTTCCTTTCCCTTCTTCATTTTCAGGTTGGTGCCTTCCTTCCTTTCTATTTTCCCACTTTTTGGTTTGTTTGGCTTTCGTGTTGTCTTGCATTTCTATTGTGTTTCTTTCTGGTTCGCCACCCATTGGTGGGTCGGCTCTGCCAGAAGGTTGTCTGCCATCTATATAGATGTAAGATGATGAGAAAGTTGTAGATGTTTGTACATTGTCTAGTTTTTGTGAATAGCTACTCTGCATTTTGTGTATATATGTACATTTGGTGTATATCCCTCTGCTCATCGTGTATATGTCCTTTGGATCTATTGTATATAGTGTATATTCTATGTATATGTGTTTGGTAGTCTGTCAAGCTCACCATGATGCATTCATTTCCTATTCCTGATTTGTGAGTTCGCTCTATGTAGAATACCGCCTAGTTGAAACTCGGCTCTCGGCTAGTTTCAACCAGGTAGTTTTCTCTCTCCTCCATAAACCACCCTGTCCTTCATTTATGTCCCATGCACACATTTAAATTTTTCCAATTAGCCTTCACTTTTCATGCATTCGAACAGTTGGCTCCACCGTCATCGCCATAACTTTTATTTATTGCATAGCCACGTGGATTTGACAGCTTGCTTTTCGCACGCAACTCCCAATGGTTGGTTTTCTGGACTCTGGGTCTCTTGTCTTCACCAACCCACACCTTACTTTTTCCAAAGATGCTAAGACCCCCAGGCCCGGGTATTGGTTAAATTTCTATGAACATATACTTTCAATATTTTTGGCTTGAACTAACTTCTTAGGGAAACAGGCACTGCAGTGATAAGACCTCTAGATCCTGGAGTTTTATTTATCTCTACATTTTGATGGTCACCTTGTCTTTTAGGTTTCCAGAGAAAAGTACTTCCATCATGTCAGAGGTTTCCACATCTTCACCACCCAGGAGTTTGGAACTTCCTTCTACGGTGGTTACCAGAGAAGCTGTTAGGTCCAAAATAGAGAAGGCTCTAGAGAAACTACCCATGAGCATGAAATACGTCAAGGACAACATTATCATGGGCTCAAAGATTGAGTCCAAAGTCTAGTTCATTACTGACACCAGCATCAGGACATGGCCCAAGATGCAGGCCTTGGTGAAAATAATACACATTCAGCGACAGGCCAGGGATCCATTGGCCATCAAAATTAGGAACTCTGGGATTGTTAAGGTAGCTTTCTACCCATGCTCGATGAAGTCAGCAAAACTTATTCTTACACTTGTAGCTCACTACAATATGTTCGTCCATGCTGTCATGCTCATAGCCCCGGAACCCACCAGGTATCCTACTCCCTTGGTGTCCCTTGACCCCGATACCTTCAAGATGGGCTTGGGAATCCCTCAATTTGACAAAATAGCTATGGTCACAAGATCAGATGCCTTGGCACAATTTAAGCAGTTGGAGGAGGCAGCATGTATATATATGAACAATCATTGGCTCAAGGTCTCGAAGAGGGATCCCAAGAGGATGAATCTAGAGATCCCCTAGTCCAAATTCAAAGAAAGCATCCAGATGGGGATGATAGCATTATGCCAGGTCTTCGGACAACCACATGCCCAAGAATTCTTTGGATGGATGTATTATTTCCTACTTGGTATCAGCACGGGCGGGGAACATTTTGACTGGGCCACCATAATTTCAAACCATGTGGGTTTCCAATTCCTTCAAATAGCCTAAAAGAAGAATTTTTATATGACCTCCTACATTCTCTGGGCCCTGGCACAACAACAATCCCGTGCCAATAGGTTACTCACCGATGGCATACTCAGGATAGATCTCGGTCAGAAGGCCCCTTGGGACCATTTTCCACAGATTCAATGGGAGGCCAGTTTCCCCAGTTTTTGTTGAGTAAATGACACCTTCGGTTACTACCACCTGCTCACACCCACTCGGGATGTAGGATACCACCTATCTATAGAGGTGATGGATTTGGTCAAGAGCTATGGCAATTATTATATAAGTTTCAACAACCTACATGCTTTAGGGCAACTGGCTTCTCCAGGAAACCCTACTTGTTACCCAGACATTGTGGGAACAAGATAATTCTTTTGGAATATTAGAGGAAAATAATGGAGCTGCATGCATTCTATGCCTTAAATAAGGTAACAAACATTCCATTCCCAATCACTTGTGGGAATTATTCATGTAGTCTGGCTGCAGCCAAAGAAGCAGATAATGAGCTTAAAAGCTATAACTTGGCAAAATTCTACTTGGCGCGGAAGCATTTTGATCCGAATGGGAAAATTGCAACGAAACTTCCCCAGGCATCAGAACCCCACCAATACCTCATGCAGGAATTTTGGGAAGATTGCTAGGATGATATGGAAGTCCAAGGCTGGCACTACATTAGGATGACCGCAGGGATGATGGAAAGATTAAAGCTCTGAAGATTTCCAGAAGACTTCTCAGACATCGGTTCCACATTATATCCTTGGTACAAAGCACAGGGGATTGATAAGTTGGCCCTCCCATCGGTGGACTGGGATGCCTAGGATGGGCCCACTATTGAATATTTCACCTGGAATGTGGTCAAACGCAGCCACACCTACTTTAAGAAGGTGTGCCCAGAAAGTGTCTGCCAGGCTGCCCAGCCGATACCAAAGTTAACCCCGGGGGTTAGGACTTCTTCACAGGGAGGAGATAAAGGAAAAGGAATAATGGAGACTTGAACTATGCAGGAAGTCCCCATAAAAGAGAAAATAAAGAAATCAGTGGTGGCCTCCAAACAAATGAGGGAAAAATTAGTCACATGGCTAGCTACTCCAGTACTCATGACCAGACCAATTCGTCCTTCCTCCTCCCCTTCACTAGAATCCTTAATGGTTAAGGCAATGGGGGTGGATCCAAAAGAACAAGTAGTGCTAAGGGATGCAGGGCCACCCTTAGTCACTAGAAGAAAGAAGAGGCTTAACCAGAAGCCTAAGGCAGAGCCGGAGCTGGTGATGCCTCAGATCCCACAAGTTGAGATCCTTTCCTCTGACTCCCCAGAGATGGAGAGGGAACCAGAGCCTATTGATGTCCTGGAAAATCCTCCCCCATGGGATTAATTTGATGATGTTTTTGTAATCAACGAGTTTGGGAATCTACAGGGGGACATCGAGCAAATAGAGGCTTAAGTCCCAGAATAGGAAGAAGCTCTAGAACAAGAACCTATGTAGGAGCAGGAAGAATAGATGGAGGAAGAGAAAGAAATAGAACAAGAGATTGCCTTCGAGGTCCCAGAGATGCGGGATGTGGGAGGGGATAAACAAAGGAAAAGTGAACAAATGGCATCCGCTACTAGAACCAGACCTTTGAGAGCAACCGTAAGCCCTATCACTATGTTCTAAGTGCCACTCCCTGGAACAACATTTGGGAAAGTAATCACTATAGTCCAAACACTAAATCTTGGCCCGATATCTCCCCCATTGTCGAAAGATGTACCAATGGAAGAGGAAATCCTAGAAAAAGAGGCTGAGGAACAAGAGGAACAACAAGAGGAAGAAACCCTCGGGGTGGCCAATGAAGACCTAGACATGGCCAAAGATATAGATGACAAGGTAGAAGAAATAAATGTCACCATGGAAAATGTTGCCGATGAAGCCAAAGGTATAGGGAAGGAGCCGGGAAAGACCCATACCACTGAAGAAGAACAACAACAAGATGTCAGGGAAGAATCCAAGGAACAAGCTTTGGCTAATAAGCCACCCTTGCCGCCATAGTGGTTAGTCAAAACCAAGAAAAGGAAAGCTCCGCCGACTCCCAAAGCTCATCTCTCCTTGGCCAAGATGATGGCTCAGGCCCAAGACCCATCAAAGGCCAAGAAAGCCTAGATGGTTCATACTCTTTAAATCGAGCCAGCAGAGAAAGAGTTGCAGTGGTAGCAACACCTCCCCCAGATGCTAATGAAGCAACCACTAAAGCTAGGGATTACAATATCATGGAGATATCACTGGGAAAGAGGGGAAAATAGGGTGAGGTTGACCTATTGAATGAGGTGGCTAAGGAAGTAGAGGCCCGTTATGAAAAAGAGGCCCAAAGGCTCAAGGTAGAAAAGGAGAAAATTGCAAACCTCCTGCGTTTGCTAATAGAGCTGGCCCAGCCTATCAGTGTCATTCCTGTGGAGGCCTCCACATCTGATGCACCACTTCTATAGAGTGACATAGATTCATTGTGGGTGATGAAGAAGAAATCCCAGGCAATCGATGAGTGGATTTCTCTATAGATAGGAAATATCCAACATTTTTTGGTGTCCACCCTCCTGGAATTATACGTGACTAGACACATCCTACATCAAACCGAAACCACTATCAACATATGGGAGGGTGACATTGAAAATTCTGAAGTGTGGAAAGTCAAATTTGAAGAACTCCTTGGCCTTGGAGAGGAAGTAGTTTTTGAGTATGGAATTCTGGGTGAAGAGTCATTCGATTTTGTGAGGACCCAACACTCTAGACTTGACCTCACATTAGGGATAATCAAGCAATTGGTGTGAACTCTATGGGATAAAATCAACGTGGTACAATATTCTTTTAATTTGTATAAGTCTTTTGTTATGAAGGTTTCCGGAGCTGACCCATTCAGCACTGATACTTGTACACTAGAGGAGTACATCCTGGGGAATTTTGATGAACTGATGGAATCAAGGTATCAATCCCTGGAGGGAGTAGATGGTGCCCAAATGATGAGAATAACTCGTATGGTACTCAGTGGTCATGATGTGGCAAAAATGGCCAATGATTTTAAAGGAAATTTTCTGGACCTGGGGGAATAGATCAAGGTGGCTAAGTACCAGTGGGCGGTCTTAAGGAGGTTGATGAAGATGGAATCTCCCATCTCCTCCACACCTTCAATGATAATAAGCAACAATAAAGATTCTCTGGAGGCTGGAGAAAACACAAGTGTTTGTATTCTTTATTCTTTTTGGGACGTAAGTTCCCAGATCTCGGAGTTCTAGATCCTGTGTTTTGTATTCTTTTAGTGACCCATGTCCCGGTCCCCAAGGTTGACCAGTCACTTTCAAGTAGTTAATAAAGGTTGTCAAAGGTTGTCAGAAGGTAGATAGCTACATCAAGGCATGTCAGATTAGTAAGAGGCTTTTTGACAGATGATCTTTTTGAGGTACCACTTCAGATATACACCTGGCACATTGGAGATAGGGTGTCGCATTTCCCATTTATGAGGCATGTAGCCTCAATCTCTAGGGGATCAAATTTCTTCCTTCTCTCTCTCGGCTCTCTTCTTGAGGCCAATTCTTCCACTCCATCTTCTTGTCTTATTCTTCTGACATGTCAGGCCTATTCTGTCTCTAGGCCTTTTGTAGAGTGGCGCAGGTAGTATCGACCACTAGATAATATATTCTATTATATAGTGTAACATAAGTTAGGGTTAGGGTTAGATGTAAATATGTTTAAATAGTAAGTCTGGCCCATTCCAAGGGTCAAAAAAATTGATGATTTTTTAGTTCATAGTAATAGAGAAGCAGTATTTTTCATTTTAGTTACAGAGCTTAATGCTCCTTGGTCTTTAAGCTTTCAGTAGTTAGATGCTCCCTTGGAGCTGCCATTGTACCACGCACCAGTGCTTACTGGAAGGAATGTTAATGAAGAAGAGAGATGTTCTTACAATGATGTTGTTAGCACTTTTTCTTCTATGTTAATGTTATTTTATGTTTAATGTTCTTCATGTCTTCTGCTCTGATACTTTAAGTAGATTAACGACCTCCTTTCCCTCGCTACTGATCAAATATGAACTAATGGTTGTGTATTTCTTTGGTATTTAGTGTAGTATATCAGAGCATTATTTATGTATTGAATGTTTAAATATAACTATATGTAGATGAAATACTTCTAACCCTACAGGATATTTTTCAATTTATTTGGTAACTGTAAGAATGCTTGGAGAAACCTCACCTTCCTGAATCCCTGAAGAGAACGAGTTGAAGAAACCAACCATCCCCCTCAAAAATAGTCACATCTCTGAATTGAACCCTGCACTATCGAGACCCAACCCTTAGGTGCTTGGAGGCCGAGGGAATCTCATTTCCCTAGACAACCTTTGCAGGTGAAGTTGGCTAATACCCTGGTACCTAGTGACAACTTACATCTATTGGTGGACCCGGTCATCAAAGTCCCGTCAACAAAAAATGGCGCTAGAAGGAGGGCATGAACTCATCCCCCTCTCAAGATTCCAATTTTACACCTCCCAAGGGTTCCCCAAGCCATAGTTTTAGGAATCAAGCCTTCAGTGGGATTAGGTCTTTCTCCCCAACAAGATTTGAAATAATCCTTAGGTCAGCACCCAACCCCAGAAGGTTTGTCAAGCTTGAGCCTCTTGCTCGAAAGAAATAGACCCTAAAAACCACACCAACTACTATTGTCTAGGGGTCTAGCGTACCTTAGAATATCCAAACTTCCCAGACAATCCTGGGAACTAGTGTTCAACCTACCCAAAATTTAGTTCCCCAAATGGCTACATATTTCAGAAATACCGGGTCCCCTATGGGAACTTTCTTGGGCACAATCAATGACTTACCCTCACATCCGGAGAATATTTTCCCTAGATATGAGCACTTAGGCTCATGAACTACATAAGAACACTTATAGGCATACAAAGATGCCATGAACTAACACCAGATCCAGCATGAATATTTTGTGACCCAGATGTTTCCCCTATCCTTGGGATAGGGTGAATTGAACAGGTACCTTAACCTTCCCGCCAACTCCATCAACAGTTGGCAGGACATGGAGGATTCCTTCTTGGCTACCTTTCATGTATACATGGACCTAGCTTGGTCCCATAGCAAGTTTATTTCCATCAAGAAGAAACCCAATGAAGCCCTTGTAGCATTTAATCATCGGTTCCAATGCACCTTGAACTGGTGCACGGGCCCTTTCATTCCATCCCTAAAAGTAACCATACAGACCTATCTCAATGCGATGGACCCCTTTGTTGCCACTCTCCTCTGGAGAACAACCACCGCGGGTGACTGGGATACTTTGGTGAAGGTTTACAACCTAGCCTTAGAATTATCTCGTGGCCTCAACAAATCTCTGGGTAGGATAGGGTAGAGCACGCCCTTCAACATGATCCCTGGTGGAACTGCATACACCAAAGGATATAACCCCAATCTAGCAATGGGTGTCCTCACAATGACAATGAACCTCCTGCCACCGTCGATAGACCAGAAGGCCCGGTATGTTTACCCATCACAAACTCAAGCAATACCAGGTCTTGAATATTTTCCTTGGAACCAGCCGTAGTAGACACAACAATAGTAAACACAACCACCTAGAGTGCCCTTCTTTCATTTATCCATAGCTGGAGGATTTCCACCCTCGACTCTGGCAAATACTTCTAGTTTCCAAGGAAACCAACAACAACCATCATATTGTGATGCAAATACTCAGCTGATAGTCAAGGTCGAATCCCTCTGAAAAATGTTGTCTACCCTGACTGTGGACATGGGTAAGCTAAAAGTGGGGTCTTACGGACCCCAGAATTCTAACTCTCAAAGAGGGAATGTTTTCTCCTGCCAGCGAAACAACAATGCCAGAGGAAGAAACTTCAACAACGGGCCTCGGCCCAACCAAAAACAATGGAACAACAACGTGAATACCGGAGGCCTGCCTCCGAACCAAAATGCTAATCAGAGTGGTGCTAGACCATCACATTTCACACTAGTCACAGAATTCTAGCCCATTACTAATTGGTGTAGACTGCACGACATAGGCTCCCACAACAAGGTTAACTGTGCCACGCTGGAGAAAGTCATCATGATTTCCCAGCTAGATAGACAACAATCACATGATTTGACTCCCCCAAAGCCTCCTGTGCGAGAGTAAACTCACAGTGAATTCACCTATGAGACCATATTCTTTAGATCCTCCAGAGAAGATGAAGAAGAATCCTAATTGTAGGGATTCTTTGATGAATCAATCCCGGCCTTTGAATCCAACACCTTCACCAACCCACAGGCTCCTTATAACATGTGGAGCTAGGTTGGTAAAGGACCAATTTACATGTTGACACCCCCTCCTAAGGACACTCCTCCCTGGGAAAACACAACCAATTGGGATATCCCTCATAAAGGTTCTAGCTCTAACCAAGTGAAAGACCTGGCCGAGGGAAGCCACCAATTCCCTAGAGGAAGGTTTGAAATTACAAAGGCGTTGGAACAAACCACCACTTTCATGACCTTGATGGAGGTTTTGCTAAACTATCCTAAGTAGAAGAAGTCTCTTCTAAAGCTCTTGGGAAACATAGAGGTAGTTAGTCGCCCATCCAAGACTGACTCTTTTGAGGATGCCAACGCGGCTATCTTTCGGGGAAACAATGAAGATCCTCCCTAATGCAGAGTGCAACAGTGGAAGGTTTGATCTTCTTAGACCTTTGGGGTCCAATTGCTCAAAATGCTAAGAGTTTCAACCAGGCTCCAAGAAATGCCTCACCACCTTTCTCTGATTGTTATACACCTTTAACAATCCTTAGAACAGTCCCTAAGTCCTAAAACACACTTTTTGCAACTTTTCACTATGTTTGCTAGTTCTTTCCCAAAACAGGGCTACAAGGCTAGTTTTGACAAAACTGGGATTTCTAACTCAACCCCACACCCAACACCCAATCAAATGATGTATTTTGAATATGTTTAACCATCCAAACATTGCCCCACAAGACCAACTTCTAATCTACTCCAGCACTCCAAGAATCCTCCAAGGTACACAGACCTAATAGGGCCCTAATAGGCTTGGTTTACAAAGGAAGACCAATGAAATGGGTGCATAGATTGAAGGCAGGTCTTTGGATCTCCTCAATGTTGTCTGAGAACACCTAATCCACAATTGGATTACTCACTTTGTGTATATCTAACACTAGATAGGCCGATTCCTATAATTCAGGACCAAATACATCATAATATTTGGTCTAGGGCTTGCAAGCATAAATACTTCCCTTCACATTCTGACCTCCTTCTTCTAGAATCATATAATACATTCTTGATGCTCTCATTTTCATTGGGTTTTGTGCCAAATGGCTGGTATAGTCACGATCTATAACTCCATTTGCCCAAAACCCTGCTGGAACTAGGGTTTCCTGGTAATTAGGAGGAAAAATGCTCTATCTCTGCCCACAGACCTCCAAATCACCTCAAACCAAGTGCATTCAATAGCTAACTCAACAGAGGATCCTCTCCAATCATTAAACTGTCACTCCCAATCTGTACAGCCCGTGTAGAATCAGAAAAATAGTGATTTTTAAGGAAAAAATAGGGATTTTATTGATTTTGAATAAAAATGTTTACATCTATCAACCTGTTCTTTTGGGAAGGTTTTATGACACTTATATAAGTGTGTTTCACTAATCAACTATCTGAGATTCAGTTGTAATCAGTTGAAACTTACTAATTACAACATTTAAGCAATTTTTGTAAAGTTGCTTAGCAACTTTTTGTTGTTTTTAGTAATCTAGTATATAAAGAAATCCTAAGGACTCTAGATTATCCTAGGACCTTATTTAAGGTATAATAACCTATTTCTCAACATATTCCTAACTACTCTAAGAAAAATGTCCCCTAGGTCCTAAGAACTCAAGGTTTATAGAATCACCAATGAGCCTTAGGCCTTTACAAATGGACTTACATCAACTTAATAACAACCTAAGCATATTATGTTCCCCATCATGAGTCATCTTAGTGGAGATGAGTATAGTGCCATGTTCATGCAATGGAAGGCTTAATAAATGTCTTGATTGAAATACTAAGAATTGCCTTGAATCAGTGATTTGTTTGAGTGAGTGCTCTGCACCATACTACCCACCTCAAAAGAACTCAAGTCCCTTGAGTTGGGACTTCATCAAGGGTGTATCCTACCTTTTCAATGTCTTCTTGTCTCATCCATGTTGCATCTTTAGTTGGTGTATCTTTCCACTTTACCAAGTAAGAGTAGTAAGTACCCCTCCTAGTTTGTTTGGAGACCCTCTTGTCTAGTATGCATTCTATCTGACGTTTAATGCTCTATGGTAACTAAGACACATCTGCCTGACCTATTCCTATATCAAAATCATCAGTAGGAGACTTATAATCATAAAGATCAGACACATTAAATATTGGAGAAAGTCCTATGTCTGGTGGGAGATCAATCTTGTATGCATTGTTCCCACACTTCTTAAGGATTTTGAATGGGCCTGCTTTCTTCATCATAAGTTTGGTGTATT
>MU223161.1:382950-415828 GCA_018584345.1 Thuja plicata
GCATTGTTCCCACACTTCTTAAGGATTTTGAATGGGCCTGCTTTCTTCATCATAAGTTTGGTGTATTTACCCTTTGGCAGCCTCTCCTTCTTAAGGTGTATCATAACCAAGTCACCTACATGAAATTTCAAGTCTCTTCTCTTTCAGTCTGCATATTCTTTGTATTTTGCTGATGTATGTTGAAGTCTGTCCTTCACCTGCTCCTGGATGTCTTTCATGACTTTTGCAAAGTCCTCTGCCTGTGCACTCTTCCTATCCATCACCACTCCCTTCCTACTAGGCCTAGATATCCAAGAAAAAAAATACAAAACTACCTAGTAGACTCCAGAGCTTTGGGAAACATCATGCCCTTATCCATATGCCAGAAGCTTGGATTTTGTCCCACCCCATCTAATGGCACAGTGATTCAATTTGAAAAAACTACTGTGAAAATGGTGGGAGAACTGAAGAATATCCAGATATAGCTTATCTAAGACCCCAAGATAGCTATCATAATCAACATCCAAGTGGTGGACATCCCAGAGACTTATGGGATGTTATTAAGTCAGAATTTGTCTAATTTCTTGAATGGATACTTTTCAACTGACTTGTCCCACTTATGGCTCCCCTAGGAAGGAGAATCAAGCAAGATCCAGGTTGAAAGTGAACCCCAAATGAAGCAGGCCCTCGCCAAAGTTGAGAGGGTTAGCGAGGTCTTCTTCTCTGAGACTTCCCCCGGGGTGTACCAGCCCTTTGAAATCTTAACATTTGATTTCACCCCCGGGGAGGATCCCATAGTTCTGCAAAGAACCCAGGACCTAGAAGAAAAGTTGAGGGTTGAGGTTGATTCTTAGGGTGCCGTAGTGACCCCCGCTACACTCTTGTTTGGTACTTGGTGCTGGGTACATTATCAAAAACATTTAGAGTTAGAGTGTGACCCTTGCCTTTCTGTCGGTAACTGACACATAGGTGCCTTTTAGAGTAAAGAACATATAGCTAATTCCCCAGAACCCAGTATTCCCACTAAAAGCACCTCCTCGGTGCCATTTCCCTGAGGATATCAATTCCAAACCCCTCTGGAGGAAAACCTCACCCATACGTAATCAGGGTAGCAGGGAGCTCCTCCTAAATCTCCCAAGAGAAATCTAAAGACTGCTCCATCTCCCCAACTCCAAATAAATGACTTATGGACCCTAAAGTTCAATGGATCCTGATCCAAACAAGGCTATAGGGCTAGAGTAGAATTAATAAACCTGTGAGGGAAATCCTTTCTCACATCCTACAAACTATAGTTCAACTGCACAAAAAACATTATGGAGTATGAGGATTTGGTCCTTGGACTCTTATTTACATTAAGGAAAGGAATCACCTGCCTCTGGGCTCTGGGTGATTCAGAGTTGATTTTTAAACAGGTCAGGAGTCAGTATACATGTCATGAAAAAAGGCTAGCTACATATCACAATCGAGAATGGAGCCTTATTGAATATTTTGATGCCTTTGGCATTGATCTTATTCCCTGGCGACAAAATTATGTCCCGGATGCCCTGGCTATTTCTTCCAGCACACTTGAGCCCATGGCTGGCTCACGATTCTAGAGATTTTTGGTTGAGATGATCCACACCCTATCCATTCCAGATAATGTCACCCACTTTTAGGTTTTTGAGGATGATCAACATATCCTGGCCTTCATGGCCAATGTTGGTGTCTTTGAGGACCATACAATGGAGGAATGAGACCATGATGATATCAGACAGGGTGACAAAGATGATGGGATCATGGACCTACCCACTAACACCATCCCTAAGGGGATGGTCACACTTGAACATATCTTTGACTCAGACCCTTGGGGGCCGGGAAAAGATGTCATCCTCCTATGAGGGAGGAAAATTTGAGAAAGTAAACATCGGCCAGCCTGGTGAAGAAAAGATGATACACATTGGCACCTCCTACTGCCCTGAGGAGAAGGAGAAGATTCTCACAGTTCTGTGAGAATACATAGATGTGATTGGATGGGGATTTGAAAACTTATGAAACATCTATTATGACTCATACCATCCCCTTGAAACCTAATGCTAAGCCTTTTCAATAAAATCAATGACCAGTCAACCCACTGATCAAGCCTCTGATTCATCAAGAGGTGGAGAAATTTCTCTCAGCCTGGATAATCTTTCCAATCTGGTATACTACGCGGGTTTCCAACCTAGTCCCTGTTAGAAAGAAGAGCGGTGAAATTCACCTTTGCGTGGATTTCTAAAATTTGAATAGAGCCTCCAAGAAGGATAATCACCCTCTCCCCTAGTTGGATGAGGTGTTGCAAATAGTGAATAGATCCTAGATGATGTCCTTCTTGGATGGGTACTCCAGATACAACCAAGTCATGGTTAAGTATGAAGACAGAGAGAAAGTAGTGTTCACTACCAAGTGAGGAACGTTTGCATATAGGGGGATGCGCTTCAGCTTGATTAATACAGAGGCCACATTTCAAAAGGCTATGGACATTGAATTTAAAGGCCTTGTGAACCGGTGCATAATCATATACATGGATTATTTGACCATCTTTTCCTGGGATAGGCGTGACCATTCCACCCACCTCGCCCAGATCTATGAGAGATGTCACTAGTAGGGAATATCCCTTAACCTCAAGAAGTGTATATTCAGAGTCACTAAAGGGAAGTTGCTTGGGAATGTTGTCTTTGAGAAGGGTATATCCATTGACCTTGAGAGAGTTGAAGCATTGCTAAATCTACAAATGCCTGGCAGCAAGAAAGAGATGCGATCTTTCTTTGGAAACATCAACTTTGTTAGGCAGTCCATCACTGGATTGGCCGAGATAGTCAAACCACTCAATGAAATGATGAAAAAGGACACCAAGATTGAGTGAATTCCTGAGGCAAAGCATGTATTCATCTAGATCAAACAAAAAATAATGGAGGCACCTATCCTAGATAGTCTAGACTATTCCCTCCCGTTTTACATTTATTCCTTTACTTTGCTACATTCTTCCATGACAGTATTGACCCAAAAGGTCAAAGGGGAAGAAAAGCCAATCACTTTCATGAGCTCCCCTTTCAAGAATGTTGAAGTTCGGTATTCATCATTAGAAAAGAAAGCCTTTGCTCTTGTTCACACTATGAAGAAATTCTTGCATTATATTCTCTGGAGTAAAGTGCATGCTATCATCCCAAACTAGGCTGTGAAATCTCTGCTAATGTAGAGTGAACTAGGTGAAATATGGGGGAAATGGATTTACATCCTCCAG
The DNA here is from genome assembly GCA_018584345.1 of Thuja plicata. Lineage (NCBI taxonomy): Eukaryota > Viridiplantae > Streptophyta > Pinopsida > Cupressales > Cupressaceae > Thuja > Thuja plicata. The sequence continues at coordinate 386,189 of MU223161.1, forward strand.
GAATATGACTTAGAAATACAACCCATGAAAATAGTCTAAGGCTAGGGACTAAGTCAAGCGATGGTAGAAGAGACTCCCCACATAGAATTCCAAACTTACATAGTGGAGTCCCTCACTTGAGACCTATAGTACACAGATCTAGTGTACTTATTTTTGTACAATAGATGCCCAGAGGGATAACCTCCCAACAAATGCCTCACCCTACAGATGAAAAGCGCTCACTTCATGATCAAAAACTCTGTGCTTTATTGCAAGAACTACAAGGGGGTGTACCTTTGGTGCATCGATAGGGACCAAGCTACAAAAATGATTGAAGAATTCCATGGGAAGTTTAGGATCGGGCATGGCTCAGCTGACGCCATTTCCCATCAAATCTTCTGGGAAAAATATTATTGGCCCTATATTTTTAAAGATGTTTAAACTCACGTTTGGAGATGCCACACTTGCCAAACCGCGACACATCGTGAGCGTAACCGGGCTGTGCCTTTACAACCAGTCTTTGAGGCTACGCCATTCACCCAATGGGAATTTGAATTCATTAGGAAAATAAACCCCAACTCATCTGTCAACCACTGGTACATCCTAACTGCTACTAATTACTGCACCCGATGGTCGGACGCCATACCTTGCAAAAACAACACTGCAGACGTAGTCATTAAATTCCTAGAATAAAACATCATCATGAGATTTGGAATGCCCTTTCCTTTAGTATGTGATAATGGTCTGACATTTTCTTTGACACAACTACTTTAATGGACCTATAATCAGAAGATCACTCTGAAGTTTTCCAGCAACTACTATCCCTAGGGGAACAATGTTTCTGAATCTACAAACAAAAATCTACTTGAAGTGATCAAACACCTACTAGAATAGAATCCCCAGGATTGGCACCAAAAGTTGAGATTCACCCTCTAGTCAGATCACATTTCAATTAAGGCCACCTTGGGAATGTCCTCATTCCATCTGGCTTATGGACAGAACCCAGTATTCCCAATCAACTTACAGATCCAAGTCCTGCAGTTTATGCAGGAATTCAGCAACTGGGATCATATCATGGAGGTTTGGCTCCTAAATTTGGTGTTGATGGACGAACAATGGGACGTAGCCCTAGAACATTTTTCACATCATCAAGTAGTGGTAAAGAGGTGGTTTGACCACAGAGCCCAATACAAGGCTTTTCATATTTTGGACTTGGTCCTGCTGTGGGACAAGGCCCGGGAGAAGAAGGGAAAGCACACTAAGTTCCAATGGCTCTGGCTCAGGCCATTCCTAATCTAAGAGATTTGTGGGGAAAATACCTACCGCCTTAACACCATGACTAGAGAACCTGTCCCATTTCCTGTTAATGGATAGTTTCTCAAACATTATTTTGAATGAGGTTGGTTTGCCCAAGTTTGTCTTTTATGTAAAGTTTCTGGCTTGTAAATATTTCTTTCCCGGTGCCTTGTTGGGGGGGTACCTTGCCTTGTAAATAGTCTTTCTGGCCGTCCTCCAGTACCACTCTTTTCTTTTATTGTCTTGTGTTTTTCTAGGTTCTAGCATTTTGTTCTCTTTTGTAAGGATTGGAATGCTTCGCATAACATCTAGTCTCCAGGATGTTGTCTTTAACATGGTGAACTTAGGAGTCTATTAGCATGATGGAATCAGTTTGATCTCTAGAGTTATGTTGCAATTTTGGATGTACATTGAGTGATCTTCATCAAGTTTATCTCTGGAAGTCTGGCCATCAGTGAAATAAAAATAAGGAACAAGTAATCAGACACCGAGGGTAGATCGGTCGCACTAGTTAATTGACCTAGGTCTAAATTTCCAAAGTTTCTTTCTGGATCTGGAGTTTCCCTAACCCATTCAACATATTAAAGGTGGTGGAAGGGTGAAAGAAGTACTACCATAAAATTTAGATAAGCTCAAGCTTGGTGGTGAAAGAAGTCCCACCCTCCCACCCGAAGAAGTACAAAATAACAAGATGGGGAAAAACTTTGGTCTCCGAGGGAAATGAGAAAATCTGATAACTTAAGGGTTTGATATACTTAGTACCTCTTCTCTACTTCTCCCAGAGGTCATCGGCTTGGTTTCCTTCCAAAGTACACACTTCACCATTGATGAAAAGATCATGGACTAAATCTCGCATGGCCAAATTTTCTTAGACATGTTACTCTTTGCATGTAAGATACTTCAAGTAATGATTTGTTCCAGTTTTACTAACCAAAGATTCTATAGTTCTCAAATGCACTAAGGCATTCATCCTAGATAGTCACCATTTTTTATGCCCTACATCCCTATTCCTACATTTTGTGTACAAAATGTTAGGTCCCCCTTTTCTGCTTTCGGCTTTTGGCTCTTGCCTTGTATTTTTCCTTTGTTTTCTTTGCTTTCCTTCTCTAGGGTTTTCTTCCCTACAGTGTTGTTTTTGTCATTGTCTTTGTCTCTCGTGTCTCCAGGACCTGGTCCTGGAGTTGGTCATCCTTTGTCGGGAGCCAGACTCTGAACTCTAAGATTCTTTGCCGCAATGTCTTCTTTTCGTAAGAAGGTATGGTTGCATGGAATCCCCGGGCCTGGAGTCTAGAGGTTTGTCTGTCTGGAGTTTGCGGAAGGAAAGGTAACTTGCTTTTACCATGGGTATAAATATAAATTACCTATCATTTTCACATTTACCGTGATTAAAACACTTAAGCAATTTGAGAAAATTTAGAGCAATTTTACAGTGATTTAGCGAGAATCTAGTGCGAACCATTCTGAGCTATTTTGAATAATTGTGAGTGGTTTGTGGTGGTAAGAGGTGATCATTTGATAGTAGAGGCTATTGCAGATTGTTCGTGGCATGAGTCCCTTTCCTTTCCCTTCTTTGTTTCCAGGTTTGTGCCTTCCTTCCTTTCTATTTTCTCACTTTTTGGATTGTTTGGTTTTTGTGTTGTCTTGCATTTCTGTTGCATTTATTTCTAGTTCACTGCCTGTTGGTCAGTCAGCTCTGCCAAAAGGTTGTCCACCCTCTATGCAGATGTAAGAAAATGAGCAAGTTGTAGATGTTTGTACATTGTCTGGTTTTTGTTAATAGCTGCTCTGCGTTTTGTGTATATATGTACATTTAGTGTATACCATTGTATATCCCTCCACTTGTCATGTATATGTCCTTTGGCTATGTTGTATATAGTGTATATTCTATGTATATGTGTTTGGTAGTCTGTTAAGGTCACCGTGATGCATTCATTTCCTATTCCTAATTTGTGAGTTTTCTCTATGCAAAATACTACCTGGTTGAAACTTGGCTCTCAACCGGTTTCAACTAGGTGGTTTTCTCTCTCCTCTATAAACCAGCTTGTCCTTCATTTATGTCCCATGTGTGTATTTTAATTTTTCCAAGTGGCCTTCACTTTTCATGCATTTAGACAGCTGGCTCTACTGTCATCACCATAACTTATATTTATTGCATAGCCACATGGACCTGATAGCTTGCTTTTCGCATGCAACTCCCAACGGTTGGTTTTTTGGACTCTGGGTCTCTTATCTTCACCAGCCAACACCTTACTTTTTCCAAATATGCTGAGACCCCCGGGCCTGGGTATTGGTTAAATTTCTATGAACATATACTTTAAGGATTTTTGGCTTGAACTAACTTTTTAGGAAAATAGGCACTGCGATGATAAGACCTCTGGATCCCAGAGTTTTATGTATCTCTACATTTTGATGGTCACCTTGCCTTGCAGGTTTCCAGAGAAAAGTACTTCCATCATGTCTGAGGCTTCCACATCTTCACCCCCCAGGAGTCTGAAACTTCCTTTTACAGAAATTACCAGAGCAGCTGTTAGGTACAAAATAGATAAGGCTCTGGAGAAACTACCCATGAGCATGAAATACGTCAAGGACAGTGTTATCATGGGCTCAAAGATTGAGTCTAAAGTCTAGTTTATTATCGACACCAGCGTTGGGACATGGCCTGAGATGTAAGCCTTAGTAAAAATGATGCACATTTAGTGACAGGTCAGGGATCCATTGGCCATCAAAATTAGGAACTCCAAGATTCTTAAGGCAGCTTGCTTCCCATGCTTGGTGTAGTCACTAGAACTTATTCTTACACTTGCAGCTCACTATAATACATTCGTCTAGGCTGTCATGCTCACAGCTCCAAAACCCACCAGGTATCCTACTCCCCTAGTGTCCCTCAACCCTGATACCTTCTAGATGGGCTTGGCAATCCCTCAATTTTCCAAACCAACTGTAGTCACCAGATCAGATGCCTTGGCACAATTTAAGTAGTTGGAGGAGGTGGCCCGTATATATATGAGCAATCATTGGCTCAAGGTCCCAAAGAGGGATCCCAAGGGGATGAAGCAAGAGATCCCCCGGTCTAAATTCAAAGAAAGCATCTAGACGGGGATGATAGCATTATGTCAAGTCTTCAGGAAACCACATGCCCAAGAATTCTCTAGATGGATGTATTATTTCCTGCTTGGTATCAGCACGGGCAGGGAACATTTTGACTAGGCTATCATAATTTCAAACCATGTGGATTCCCAGTTCCTTCAAATAGCCCAGAAGAAGAATTTTTATTTGACCTCCTACATTCTTTAGGCCTTGACACAACAATGACCCCACGCTAATGGGTTACTCACTGATGATTTACTTGGGATAGCTCCCGGTCAGAAGGCCCCTTGAGACCATTTTCCACAGATTCAATGGGAGGCTAGTTTCCCTAGTTTTTGCCGAGTAAATGACACCTTTGTTTACTACCACCTACTCACACGCACCCAGGATGTAGGATACTGCCTATCTACAGAGGCGATGGATTTGTTCTAGAGCTATGACCATTATTATATACAGTTTCAATGACATACATACATTAGGGTAACCGTCTTCTCCGAGAAACCCTACTTGTTACCCAAATATTGTGGGAACAAGATAATTCTTTTGGAATATTGCAGGCAGATAATGGAGCTTCATGCATTCTACACCTTGAAGAAGGTAACAAATATTCCATTCCCAATCACTTGTGGGAATTATTCATGCAGTTTGGCCACTCCCAAAGAAGCAGATAATGAGCTTAAAAGCTATAACTTGGCCGAATTCTACTTGGCACAGAAGCATTTTGATACGCATGGAAAAATTGCAACAACACTTCCCCAGGAATCAGAACCCCATCAATACCACATGGAGGACTTATGGGAAGATTTCTAGGATGACATGGAAGTTTGGGGCTGGCACTACGTCAGGATGACCATAGGGATGATGAAAATATTGAACCTCCATAGATTTTTGGAAGAATTCTCAGATGCCTGCTCCACAGTAGATCCCTAGTACAAATTATAGGGGATTGATAGGTTGGCCCTCCCACCAGTGGACTGGGATGCCTAGGAGGGTCCCACTATTAAAGAGTTCACCCACAATGTGGTTGAACGTAGCCACACCTACTTTAAGAAGGTGTGCCCCGGAAGTGTCTGTCAGGCTGCCCAGCCGATACCAAAGTTAACACCAGGGGCCGAGACTTCTTAACAAGGAGGAGATAAAGGAAAAGGAATAATGGAGACTCCAACTATGCAGGAAGTCCCCATAAAAGAGAAAATAAAGCAATCAATGGAGGCCTCCCAACAAATGAGGGAAATGTTAATCACATGATTGGCTACTCTTGTACTCATGACCGGACCAATTCATCCTCCCTCCTCCCCTTCACTAGTGGCCTTAATGGTTAAGGAAATGGGGGTGGATCCAAAAGAACAAGCAGTAGGGATGTGGGGCCATCCTTAGTCACTAGGAGAAAGAAGAGGCTTAACCAGAAGCCTAAGGTAGAGCCAGAGCTGGGGATGCCCCAGATCTCACAAGTTGAGATCCTTTCCTCCGACTCCCTAGAGCTGGAGAGGGAACCAGAGCCTGCTGATGTCTTGGCCAATCATCCCCCATAAGATGAATTTGATGATGTTTTTGCAACCAATGATTTTGGGAATCTACAGGGGGACATCAAGAAAACAGAGGCTGAAGTCCCAGCATAGGAAGAAGCTCTAGAACAAGAACCTGCGCGGGAGTAGGAAGAACAGATGGAGGAAGAGAAAGAAATAGAACAAGGGATTGCCTCTGAGGTCCTAGAGATGCAGGATGCGAGAGGGGATCAACAAAGGCAAAGTGAACAAATGGCATATGTTGTGGGAACCGGACCTTTAGGAGCAACCGTAACCCCTACCGCTATGTTCCAAGTGCCACTCCCTAGAACAACAGTTGGGTAGGTAATCACTGTGGCCCAAACACTAAATCTTAGCCTGATACCTCCCTATTGTTGAAAGATGTACCAATGGAAGAGGAAATACCAGCAAAAGAGGTTGAGGAACAAGAGGAACAACAAGAGGAAGAAACCCCCAGGGCGGTCAATGAAGACCTGGACATGGCCAAAGATACAGATGACAAGGCAAAAGAAATAAATGTCACTGGGGAAAATGTTGCCGATGAAGCCAAATGTGCAGGGAAGGAGCTGAGAAAGACCCATACCACTGAAGAAGAACAAAAGAAAGATGTCATGGAAGAACCCAAGGAACCAGCATTGGCTAATAAGCCACCCCTATCACCATAGTGGTTAGTTGAGACCAAGAAAAGGAAAGCTCTGCCAACTCCCAGAGCTCATCTCTCCTTGGCCAAGATGATGGCTCAGGCCCAGGACTCACCAACGGCCAAGAAAGCCTAGATGGTTCATACTCTTTGAACCAGGCTAGGTAGAGAAATAGTTGCAGTGGTAGCAACGCCTCCCCCAGATGCTGACAAAGCAACCGTTGAAGCCAGGGATTACAATATCATGGAGATATCACTGGGAAAGAGGGAAAAACAGGGTGAGGTTGACCTGTTGAAAGAGGTGGCTAAGGCAGTAGAGGCCCATTATGAAAAAGAGGCCCAAAGGCTCAAGGAAGAAAAGGAGAAAACTACAAACCTCATGGGGTTGCTAACAGAGCTGGTCTGGCCTTTTAGTGCCATTCCTCTAGAGGCCTCCACATTTGATGCACCACTACCACAAAGTGATATAGATTCATTGCGGGCGATGAAGAAGAAAGCCTAGGCGATCGATGAGTGGATTTCTCTATAGATAGGAAATGTCTGATGGTGTCCACAATCCCAGACTTATACGCGACCCGACATGTCTTGCATCAAGCCAAAAGCACTGTCAACATATGGGAGGGTGACATTAAAAATTGTGAAGCATAGAAAGTAGAATTTGAAGAACTCCTCAGCCTTAGAGAGGAAGTAGTTTCTGAGTCTAGAATTTTGGGTGAAGAGTCATTCGATTTTGTGAGAACCCAACACTCCAGACTTGACATCACATTGGAGATAATCAAGCAAATGGTGGGAAATCTGTAGGAAAAAATCAACATGGTACAATATTATTTTAATTTGTATAAGTCTTTTTTTACGAAGGTTTCCGGAGCTGACCCATTCAGCACTGATACTTGCACACCAGAGGAGTACATCCTAGGGAAGTTCAATGAACTGATGGAATCAAGGTATCAATCCTCAGAGGGAGTAGATGGCACCCAAATGATGAGAATAACTTGTATGGTACTCAGTTGTCACGATACAGCAAAAATGGCCGATGAGTTTAAAGGAAATGTTCCAGACCTGGGGGAACAGATCGAGGTGGCTAAGTACTAGCAGGCTGGTCTTAAGGAGGTTGATGAAGATGGAATCTCCCATCTCCTCCAGACATTCAATGATAAAAATAAAAAATAAAGATTCTCTTGAGGCTGGAGAAAACACAAGTGTTTGTATTCTTTATTCTTTTTGGGATGTAAGTTCCCGGATCCCAGAGTTCCAGATCCTGTGTTTTGTATTCTTTTAGTGACCCATGTCCTAGTCCCCAAGGCAGACTGGTCACTTTCAAGTAGTTAATAAAGGTTTTCAAAGTTTGTCAGAAGGAAGATATCTACATCAAGGCATGTCAGATTAGTAAGAGGCTTTCTGACAGATGATCTTCTCAAGGTGTCACTTCAGATATACACCTGGCACATTGGAGACAGGGCACCGCATTTCCCATTTATGAGGCATGTAGCCTCGATCCCCAAGGGATCAAATTTCTTCTCTCTCTCAGCTCTCTTCTCAAGACTAATTCTTCCACTCTATCTTCTTGTTTTATCCTTCTGACATGTCAGGCCTATTCTGTCTCTAGGCCTTTTGTAGAGTGGCGCAGGTAGTACCGACCACCGGACAATATATTCTATTGTATAGTGTAACTTAAGTTAGGGTTAGGGTTAGATGTAAATATGTATAAATAGTAAGTCCATCCCCATTCCAAGGGTTGGCGAAATTGATGGTTTGGCTGTCCATAGTAATAGAGAAGTAGTACTTTTCATTTTAGTTGTAGAGCTCAATTCTCCTTGGTCTTTAAGCTTTCAGTAGTTAGATGCTCCCTTGGAGCCACCATTGTACAACACACCAGTGCTTGCTAGAAGGAATGTTAATAAAGAAGAGAGATGTTCTTGCAATGATGTTTTCAGCACTTTGTCTTCTAAGTTAATGGTATTTTATTTTTAATGTTCTTCATGTCTTATGCTCTGATACTTTAAGTAGATTAATGACCTTCTTTCCCTCATTACTCATCAAATATGAACTGATGGTTGTGTATTTCTTCAATATTTAGTGTAGTATATTAGAGCATTATTGATGTATTGAATGTTTAAATATAACTATAGGTAGATGAAATACTTCTAACCTTGCAGGATCTTTTTCAATTTATTTGCTAAGTGTAAGAATGCTTAGAGAAACCTCACATTCCTGAATCCCCAGAGAGAACAAGTTGAAGAAACCAGCTATCCCCCTCAAAAATAGTCACATTTCCCAACTAAGCCCCACACTATCTTGACACAACCCTTAGGTTCTTGGAGGCCCAAGGAATCTCATTTCCCTGGAAAACCTTTACAGGCGAAGTTGGCCGCTACCCTGGTACCTGATGATAACTTACATCTGTTCGCAGATCTGGTCATCAAAGTCTCATCAACATAACCTTTGTATTCCTAGGGCCATGATGTCACTACTTGACACATGTCACTTAGGCATGATGTCTTAATCACTAAATACCTTTATCTTTGTGCTAGAGGAAATGTGCTAGCCGTTGAATGAAATCTGATCTAACTGCTTCTTAATCCATCTAGAACCCCAACCACTTTACACGTGGCAATCAGGAAAAATGCCTTGATGGATAAAGATCTCCATATTTTCCTTAAAGGGAATGTGCCTGCCATCAATCTCACCAAACTTTAACTATCTTTAATATACTTACTTGATGTAGGACATGACCCACTTAGGACATGTGGCACAAAGGTGCAATGCCTTGATTGTTAGATTAACTACATCTTCCTTCTGAGGGTTTACTCCATTCACACAATCTTCAGCAACTTGACCATCTGTTATTCCTTTTCAAATAATCCCTCAGATCTAAAAATTTCCAAGTGTCAATAATTTGCAATGCCTTGATGGTTATGATCACCACATCTTTTAATCAAGGAACAACACTGATTGTCGGATCAAATAACACTTGACTGCACTTTATCTTAAGCCTTAAACACAAACCTAGTCCTGCTATCCCCCATGTGTTAGCTGGGTGTGTTTCCTTGATCATTAAAAAGCTTCATCTTATTCTTTGAGGGATAACACCTACCGTTGGATTTGATCAACTTGCATGATATATGTAAAAGGTGATAAAGCTTATGGGTAACTTAGGACTTAGGAAAAATAGAAAGGAACATCCCTGACTTAGAAAATATTAAACCTAACAATTTAAGTGATAAAGTGGCCCTGTTTGGACATGAAAATAAGACACATGGTTTAATAATTTTTAAGTAACCCATAAAGTAACTTGAAAATAGAACAGGTTTTGAAGGCTTAAGGGTTTTTTTTATTTGGAATGATTTAACAAGGCTTAGGGTTTTACCACTAAGGGCTTGAAAAATAAACATGTAGGATTTATTCCATACAAAAACCTCCTCGAAAATCAATTTCCTCTTTGAATGTAGATATTTTTAACAATTGCAGGCATATCTAACACTAACAAGAGTCAAGAGACATAAAATTTAACAACAAAACCCAAAAAGTTAACTAGGACTTAGAAAACTAGATATAGTTCCAACAAATGGTAAAGGAATGTTACTAAAGATGAGGATTCATGCACCTCATGGGATGATTTTGAGGATGTTTAAATGGTTCATGCCATATTTCAATTGCTAACATGATGATTTGACCAAGTTGTGATGTTATTGATGAAGACTGGTTGTTTTACAGTTTGCTTTTGTAATAGAGTTGTAGAGAATGATTTTGTGCATGTAATCAAGGTGACATCTTTGGTTGTACAGTTGTGAATGTGTTAAGGACATAGTAATGTTTCTAAAATTCAAATAATTTTGTTATTCTGACTATATGCAAGGCATTTACAAGTATTTTAGTTGGGGGTAATAGTGTTCTTGAGATTTAATAGGAAATGCAAACAGATATGATGAGTGTGATGGATTTGATTATTTTTTTGAGCTTCTTGGTGCCTTAGGATGATCTATGATTATGTGTCTAATGAGTTCGGACCTTAAATTGATCAAGGTGACCAATTTCAATGGATTTGAAGATTCTTTTATGTTCTTATCCAAAATGTAGGGAAAATTTGATAAAATGGTTTATAAGAAATCAATAATATGTTTTTGGGTTATGATTATGATCTTGAGGTATTTGTGAAGGATCTAGGAAATGTTTGCAAAGTGCGTAGTGATCCTAATGGTTGATTTTGGTACTAGGAATCGAATGTTTGAGGATTAGGTTTTATTGTCCTAGTTTTTAATAAATATGGTGAAATATGGCTTGATTTGTGTCACCGTGTGAGTACGCAAGTGTTTGGAAGATTGCAAAAGGTAGAGTTTTGCAGTGAAGAAATTTAACATATCTAATGAGGGATAGATTAATATAAGTGTGAAACAAATAATTTCAGCAAGGAATCTAATTGTACTAAAATAGAACTGACCTAGGAATAGGTAGATTCTATCATACAGTTCATGAATTTTTAGATTGGTGTCACAATTGTGATTGTAAGTTAGTGAGACTTCCTTAGGGATGTATCCCAAGGAAAACTAAATAATTAACTCTAGGTTTTAGGATGATATCAGATTTGGGTACTACTGATGCTATTGATATACATGTTTTGTCACTGATGTCAACATATGTTTCTGTGGATTGCACATATTGGTTATTACTATTGTATGATGACTGGCATAAGTGTATGGACACTGTACAGATAAATCAGAACAATCAAAGATAAGGATATGAAGAAGGATGTGTGATGACCTTATTCCTAAGGTTCCTTGGCTTAATATTACATATTGGAGATGTTACAAATATTTTAGTGAAGAATAGTTTCTGGACTGTGACGGTAATGCTTGACAGAGTAGGTCTCTATGTTTTGGGTATATCTTATAGGAGAAGATGATTCAGGGTATTCAAGCTTAAGGGATGATAGAGGACACATTGAGGAATATTATTTTTTGATCAATAATTGTGAGATTGCTAGTAACATCATATGTGGCATGTATCCTAGAGAAGACCTATTTTGGGGCTGACTTCAATGATTTAGCATGTATTATGTATTGTGAGCATGTATTGCAAATCTTGGAGTATATCTAATGTATTCTAATTGATGTTTACTTGTTTTAGGTACCTTGTGTATCTTAGCAAGGGGTTAAATAATTATTTGTATATTGGGAAAGCTTAATTGACCGACCTAATCAATTATTGTAATAGGGTATATATGAGAAATTGTTTCTTTTGAAATGATGTGATAGTGGAATGATGAGAAGGTAATTGAAAGATAGAGAAGTATGGAAGATGTAAATATTGATTGCCTACTAGATGTAGAGAAGAGTTTGTGATTAGAGTACTTCACTGGAACTGACCAAGCAAAGACAATTGCTATCAGATAGTTCACATTATTGTATATTTATGATATACACTTGTTCAAATTGTTAATCCTTGAGGGTACATTTAACCATCTTTGGGTAGTATTCCTGGGAAGTGAGCCCACTATTACTAATGCCTACTAAGAGGGTCTGTCCTTTAACAAGAACTATGTATTGTAATGTTTTTGATTAAGGTAAATATAGGTTTTGAAAGGACCCTAAATTTTTTTACCTAAAAGTACTAGAGATAAGAATCTACAACCCTTACACACATAGAAAGTCTGCTACAAAAAAAAGGACCTTGAAAAATGCCCATTAACCCAAAAAAGGAAAAAAAATTGCCAAAAAGATACACAATTTCTAGCACATCTTCTAGCCCAGATTCCAGAATAGAAAAATAAAAACTACTTCATAATTTCATAGGCTTCCTTAGCCTCTTTTTGCATTTCTTCCATTTTATCTATGGAATCTTTTAGCACTTTCATCTCCTTTGGAATCTCTAGAATTTTCCTTTTTAAGCCACTTCAAGCTCTAGTATTCGGGCCCGAGCTCCCAGCATTGTCATCTATTGTGATTGTAGTATTCTCTACCAGACTACTCTTCAAGTAGGCATATAATGCTTTGATATTTTGAACAAAAAATTTAAGCCCTATGTTGATGTGATTGAGAATAATACTTATCATATTCCCATTGTGTCTGATTAGATTTTTCACATCTTTCATCTTTTCTTCCACAAGAGCATTGACTCTGGCCAAAATCTCTTCATTTCTATTGTTATTTACCTCCATTAGCAGCTCCTTCTCCATATCTTCTAGCTTGGTTTTGAAGGGCTCCATAGCTTCTTGCATTTCCTTTAGGTGTTTCTTCATTTCCTTCATATCCTCACTAAACCAATTCTCCATGCTGGCCCCATGATCCTCCTTGCTCTTTAAAATTCTTTGATCAATTTCAAACCCTACCATGGTATTCAGGGTCTATTCTCTCTCTTTTCTTTTTCCCGTTACCTGCCTTCAAGTTTATCTGCTCTATCTACTCCTCTATTTCCTTATCATCATTCTCTTCTTCATTTTTTTCCTCGTTGTCATCTTCCTCTTTTTTTGCTTCCTAATTTTCCCCGTTCTCATCATCTTCATTTGAGGGTATTTCCTCCTCATTTATCTGGGTGTCCTCCTTATTCACCTACTCATCTTTTTCTTTCACCAAAGCCTCCTTGTTTATCTCTTGAGCTTCCTCTTTAGTCATGGGCATTTCCTCCTTCTCCTCTTCCTGAATCTCTTCTTCATTACCCTAACAATTGAGGGTTTGGTCTTCAATCTCCTCCTTCCTTTCCAGTTTCACCTTTTTCTTACTCTTAACCCTTTTCTTCAGGTTATCCTTTTTCCTTTCCAACTTAATTTGCTTTGCATTCCCTTTAACCCTTTTGGGAATTAGTTCTGGGATTTGATTTCTGGCATATTCTAAAATTAACAAAATAAGCCCTTCATGAAGAACCAGGTTGCTCGCTTTCTTTCTATGCTGCATGACACTGTTATTTAGCGAGCTTAAAAGATAGAAGGGAAAAGACACCCTTTTTTTATGCCTAAAATTATTTGCAAGAACAAAATGAAGGTTGTAAATTTTGGAGTAGCGACCATCCAGGGTGAAGTACTCAATCATGATAGTCAAAATGTTAGCCTAGTGACTCTTAATTTTTTTTATGTCCACATAATCACCTGTCCCTTTGCTTAGAAGGGCTTCTTCTTCAGTTTTTGGGAATATTTTGAAGGCTTGGGTCCCAATGCATTTTTTGTCCCTATAAAACTTCATGCCATCACAGGAAAGACCTGCAATCTTTGAAATTATGCTCATAGTTAGAGTAAAAGACTTACCCCGCATATTCACCTTTCTTTTCTTCCAGCCATCTGCAAATTTTTTGGTAATTTCTTTGTCCCATCCATGCAATTTTTCCATACACTGGGTCACACCACCCTTCTTTAGCCTTTTCCAAACTTTTTTCATTTGTTTCCACTTACTAGAGTCCATTGGCTCCTCCCCTTCAGAACCCCACTCATTGTAATCGCAAAGTTCTAAATTTTCAGAGGATGAATGGGTAGAAACACAATACTATTGTGATTACTCTATTTCAAGATGCTCTCTAAAACCCACAAACTATGCGAGGTCACATTCTTCACGAAACTTGCATCCCTTGACCGAAATCTATCATCACTCTTAATCTTAAGTGATCTACTCATCATTAATTTTTTTTTTAATTGAGCCTTCAATATGGTTAATCTTATCATACCTGATAAGACCTATAATCTCCATATTGAGATCCATTTCCCCTTTCCATGATTGGGTGACGTCAATTTGGGCCCCCACATTAGAAAATCTGTCTGTCGGCTTATTTCCTTCCCTAAATACATGGGTTATGTTGCTTTCTTTAAAAACAAGCATTAAAGATTTAATTTTATCAATTATGTGGCTAATTGTATAGGAATCCTCATTCTTACCCATAATATAGTTTATTATGTTAAGAGAATCTCCCTCCAACCAAAAATTTGAAAAAACCATTTCTTTAGCCATAGTAACGACTTGAAGAGCTACCATTGCTTCAAGAACATGATTAGTCTAAATTCCCATAGGGGAAACAATATCTCCCAGACAATTTCCAACAGAGTCTCTTATAATGCCTCCCACACCTGCTCTTCCCGTATTCCCTTTAGCTTCTCCATTAAAGTTACCTTTGATCCAACCAATCAATAGAGTAGACCATCTTGTGTTTTCCCTCAAATTATAATCCTTATCTTTATATCCCTAATTATTCCTATTGAGAATATCATTTACAATCTGAGTGTTCTTAAAGATGGAATCTCTAGGGAGAGAGCCATTGAAATTTTCCATAAAAATTATGCAAATGCTATTGGCCACCCTCTCAAGGGATGATATTTTTTCTCTAAAGATTGTGTTATTTCTCTCCTTCAAAATTCACCAAGTGAAGTGAGGAAGAAACAACCTCCAAATATCTTTAGCTTCTTTACCATAAAAGGGGCAGTGCCATTGATTAACCATGTCCTGAAAGTTATTAAGTTTCACCCAATCCACGTTGAAATGATTGAAGACAGAGTCCCACACTTTACTAGTATAAGTACAATGAATCATAAGATGGTTATAATTTTTAGATCCAGAGAAACATAGAATACATCTATTAGGAATACTATGACCCCTTTTAAAGAGATTGTCCACAGTAAGAATTTTGTTCTGAACAAGTAGCCAAAAAAACATGTTAATTTTAGGTATTATCTTATTGTTCCATTCCTGAGCACTGATTGGGTGTTCTTCCTGGGAGAAGAGAAGGGAAGAAGAAGAAGAAACAAAAAAATTTCCATTTTCCTTCGGGCTCCAAATCAAAGAGTCTTGTTCATTTTCTCTTAAAAACCAAAGATTAAGGTGTTTATTGACCAAATTGAGGTTCTCATCAAAAGAGCTAAGGTCAACCCATTTCTCATTGATCCAATAATCAAAAACCTTTTCCCCAATTATATATTTATAGTCCAGAATTGCAGGCATCCATTCCTACTTCTCATTAAGAGCTTATTCCTTCAGCCAATTATCATTCCAAAAATTTATCTTCCTACCATTTCCCAGCGTCCATCTTGTCCCTTTTATAATCATGTCGCTACCTTTTCTAGTGTTTTTCCAAATGAAAGAACCTTTGATATCCAAAGGATTGCTTATCATTTCTTCCAAAGAGTTTAGATGATATTTTTTCTTGATAATAGCATTCCATTCTTTTTCCTCTTCAAAGATTCTCCAACACTGTTTAGCCAGCAAAGCCTGATTCCAAGCCCTCCAAACTTCTTTGGTTTACACACCACCTCCCAGGCCACAAGGATTAACCTTTTTTTCTCTTCAAATCTAGACTAGAGGAATCTTTTCTAGATTTTTTCTATCAAGTCTGAAAACCTCTGAGGAATTTTGAAGAGACTAAGCGCATATACTGGAAGGTTTTGAAGAGTTGGCTTCAGAAGTTGAAATTTTCCACCTTGACTAACAATAGCTCCTTTTGAACATGCCATCTTGTTGTAAAAATGGTAAAGGATTCCATTCAAAAAAGAATCATTAGGTTTAAGACATAAAGGGAGACCCAATTAGGAAGAGAGGAGATTCCCTATCTTGCAACCCAAAATGGCTGAGATATTCCTTTGTCTTTCTTCAGGGGTGCTGCTAAAAAAAAGGGAACTTTTGTCCTAGTTTATAGATTGACCAGAAGCATTGGTATAGGTATTCAAAGCCTTTTTCATGTTACTTGCTTCCTTAATAGAGGTTTCCCCCATCATGATAGTGTCATCCACAAATTGTTCATGAGAACATTTTTGTAGAGCTGAGGAAGGTTGGAGACCAGAGATCTGACCAGTAATAACCATACTATTGACATATCTCCCAAGGCTTTCCACCATTATAAAAAAGAGAATTGGGGAAATTGGATCACCTTTTCTGAGACCTCTTTTGTGATGAAATAAATTTGAGGATCCCCGATTAACAATCACAAAAGAAGTCACAGTAGAGACTAGTTGCATAATCAATCTTATCATATCCTTATCAAATCCAAAAGTCTTAAGAATATTGCACAGAAAAGACCAGTCCACTCTATCATAGACTTTTGAAAAATCCAATTTCATCAGGAATCCTTATTTTTTAGAGGCTTGGAGAGAATGAATATTCTCATGCACCATAATAATAGAATCCAGGGTCTGTCTTCCCAATACAAAACCATTCTATTGAGGAGAGATCAGATTAGGCAGTAATCTCAGTAGTCTAGTAGTCAAGACCTTCGAAATGATTTTGTACAAAGAATTACAAAGGCTTATTGGTCTAAATCCATCGATAGTATCAGCTCTAGGTTTTTTTGGAATGAGAGCTATGAAAGTATAATTTAGTTCCTTTAGGATAGATTTACTTCTAAATAACTCTTTTACTACTGAACAAACATTTTTACTAGTGATGCTCCAAAACTACAGGAAGAAAAACATCTGAAACCCATCTAGACCTAGAGATTTCTCTCCTTCAAAAGAATAAACCACCTTATTAATTTTAATGTCTAAGGGAATAGCTTTTAGGAGGACATTGGAAGGATGATCCACTTCACAAGGAATCAAATAAATTAAATTCCTTTGATCATCTAAGCTTAGATTTTGATCTTTAGATAACAAGGTAGCAAAGTACCCCATCATTTCTTCCCTTATTTCCTCTTCTTTAGTAATTTTACCTTTAATAGCTAACAAGGAATGGATTTTGTTAATAGCCTTGTGTTTTAGAGCTGTAAGATGAAAGAATATGGTATTCTTATCTCCTTGTTTCAACCATAGAGATCTGGATCTCAACCTCTAGAAAGTCTCCTCTTTAGCAATAATATTGTGAAGATTCGCAAGAACAACATTCTCTTGGGTTTTAAGATTTTTTAGTTAAACCATTTCTTTGAATTTCCTCTTGGATATATTTCACGTCCATTTGGGTTTTATTTTTTGATTGGAAAATGTCCCTATAGACATTCTTATTCCAATATTTAACATTAGATTTCAAATTTGCCAATTTCTTAGCCACTTTGAACATTGTAATTCCTTCCACTTGAATATGCCACCAATCCCTTATATTATTTTCCAAATCAAGGTGATCTAGCCACATCTTCTCAAATCTAAAGGGAGAATTTATTTTTCCTATGAAGGGAAGAACGTTGAAGGAAATAGGAAAATGGTCCGAGCAAATTCTAGTAAGAGAGGAAAGGGCACATGAGAACTTGGTATACCATTCTAGATTAATCAACACCCTACCAAGCTTTACTTGAATAAGATCAAGTCCCACCCTTTGATTAGACCAAGTGTAATTAATCCTTTCTAGATCAAAATCCATCAAACCTTCATTAATAATGAAGTCCATTAGATCAACCCTACTTTCCACTTGAGATAAATTTCCTCCCATTTTATCTTCCTGCTTTAAAGAAGTACTAAAACCTCCCACTATAAGAAAGTTTCTCACTGAACTAGTTTCCATCTGATCATGTAACATCTTCCAGAGCTTAAGTCTTTCAGATTTAGTGTTGGGGGCATAAAAAATTATAAATGTCCAAGAGAAATTGTCCTTTAAGCTCTAGACTTTTGTAGCTAGAAAATTTCCATCTTCTTTTAGGAGTTGACAGTCAAAGAAAGATTGGTTCCAGAATATAGCCAATCCCCTAGAAGCCCCTTCAAAATTACTACCAAAAGAGTTCCCATTTTTTAACAATTTCAATTTCTCAGTTTTTTCTTTAGTCATCTTAGTTTCTTGAATCAAAAGAATCTCTTTCTAAATTCCTAACAACATCTTTCTTATGAGGACCATTGAGTCCTTGAATGTTCCATGAAATAATCTTCATTTAAGGATTAGAGAACAAACTTGATGGATAGTGAGTTGTTTTCCATTAGTAATATTCTATTTAGATTCATCTTCCCTTTGAGTTTTCTCTGATTTTGTTCCTTTTTCTGGTTTTGGAGTTCCTATATTTTCTTTCTACTGACCTCTTGTCAAAACTACTAGTTTTTGACCTCCATTCTTCTTGATCAATTTCCCCATTGAGGAGCTCTTAGTCTTCTTTCCTGAGTTGGAGTTCATTTCATAAGGTGAGTAGTTTCCTATAGGGGATTTTTAGCCTTTCTTAGCTGATCCATTCTTTGGGTACCCCATAGTTGACCAAGAGTTATCCTTATCCTCTAGATCTATTTCTTTCTTCTTCTTTTTTATTATCATTCTAATTTGGATCAGATGGGGAGTCATTTTTGCTTCCTCTAATTGAATCATTCTCCTTCTCTAGTTTTTCCTCTGACCTTTGAGTTTTTTTGTTTGTTTTTGCTACCAAAAGCTCTTCTTCTTCAGTATCCCTTTCTTTTTATTCTCATTTGGAAGGAGTCAAATTTTCTTCTATCCTTGATTCATTCTCTTTTGTTTCTCCTTTGAAAGGTTCTCCTTTTTCTTCTACTGATATGTTCTGGCTTGTGGATTAAATTTTCCTTTCATCAGGAAATTTCTTTTCTAATTCTTGAACTTGAGTTTTTTGTTCTTCCCCTTTTTGATCCTTTTTATTATTCTCATTTATTTTTTCATACATACTTTAATCCTTCTTATCCTTGTTTTCCTCCAATGTTTTTGGGATAACATTTGTTTCCTCTATTTTTCTTTTCCATTCCATTTTTTGTCCTTTGTTTTGGTCCGGGTCCTTCTTCTTTTCCTTTTGAGGCTTCTAGGGGTAGTGTTTAGCCCAGTGGCCATATTTCTTACATATGAATCATGGAAATGGCATAGATTCATATTCACCCTCTTGGATCCATGACCCTAGTTTCAATTTTAGGGTTATCACCTGAGGAAGATCAACATTCTGCTGAATGTTAACACAAATCCTTGCATACACTTGTCTTGTTCTAGCTTCTATCAATGGATCAATGGATAGAAGCTCCCCAAAGGCATCTACAATAGTGATCAGAATGTCTTCATGCAAATATTCTAGAGGCATCCTAGGAAGAGGAACCCAGACTGGTGCAAGTGTAAAGAAATTATCATTATAGTCGAGGTTGGTTGTCCATTTTTGCAGATATAAGAAGGATTTTCCCATCATCTAGGGAACCCCACACAAAAATTTAGAGAGGTCTTCCCCATTTGAGAATTCAAAGGAAAAAAAACCTTTAGGCTTAGCCTCTACATCAACTTGATCTTTCAGCCTCCATTTCTTGTCCACAAAGGATCTAACTAAATCTATATTCGGTCTTGGGCCAAGAAATTTGCCTACCAAAGTAGAAGCCATGATAGAAAACATCTAGTCCACTAATAGATCAGGTATGTAAATACCAAAATCTCCTGTAGGTGGGTTTGTTAAAATATTAACTTTGGGAAATAAATAATTTCCCGAGGGTTTTATACCAAAGAGACCCACCCATTTCCCTTTCCCTTGATTACTGGAAAACTCATGTGACTTACCTTCAGGTGATTCTACCCCAACATTAACATATTTTTATTTTTCCACCTTTGGCCCCATTTCTGACCCATTATCCTTGCTAGACAGTACCACCATCAATCCTCTAGTTTTTTTCCATAGATCTAATAGCAGTTTTGACACCTTCTGTAGAAGATCCCACTGCAGATCCATCAACTCCCAGCTTTCCTCCAGTTTCAAAATTTGAAATTCTTACTGTGCTGTAATGTTGTAATAAGATCCTAACATGGCTAAATATTTTAATAGGGATACTATAATCTCAGTACATCATTTGTAGGTTCTATGTACTATAGTGTTGTAATAAGATCCTAACAGGGCTAAATCTTTTAATAGGGATACTATACTCTTAGTACATCATTTGTGAATGCTAATTCCCACTAGGGTTTTACCTTTAACAAGGTTTCCTTGACAATAAAGGATTGTGCTAATGTGTTGTAATTTACTATGTTATCATTTGCATTGGGGAATTGGTTTATAAATTTTAAATTTTGATAATCTGTATCACAACTGATTCACCCCCCCCTCTCACTTGTGCTTGTGGACTGTTATTCTGAACAATTGGTATCAGAGCTATTGGTCCTTAGAGAGAAATATTAATAGCTTGAGGTGATCCTAAAGATGTCCTACTAAAGGAAGGATAGTCCAAAATTTGATCCTGAAAAACTTTGACAGTTGGAAGAACAAGATGAGAACACATTTTCTATGTTTGGGAATCAAATACGGTATGATCACAAAAAGAAATAAAAAGATAGCGACTTAGAATGAATTGGATAAAGCTACTAAAGATGAAAAGAAGTTATTTTCATGTAATATAGTCGTAAGGGAATCATTGATCAGGGAAATTTTTGAAGGTGAATTCACAGAAGTAAAAGACTTGGATTTTGCACATGAGATTTGGACAAGATTGGAAGCACTATATGTAGGAGATAAGTTTACAAAGCAATCAAAGTTAAAAATTGGAAGACAAAGATGGAATCATTGAAAATGAAAGATGATGAGAACATTAGGACATATGCATGGAGAATTAATAAAGTGGTTATTGGCATCATAAACTCTGGAGGTACTTACAATGAGGAAGAAGTGATTGCGAAGATACTAAGATCTCTGACACCTGCATACAAAACTAAAATATAAGCTATAGAGGAGATTATACCTTTGACTCTAAAATTCAATAGAGAGATGTTGATTGGAAACATAACTACTTTTGAGGCCATAGAACTAGGATATTCTTTACCTAAAGTTGATTTAGTATTCAAGGAAACTGTACATTGATACAAAAAGACCTTATCTATAATTGCAAGCACCAACAACAGTAACTTGAGAGAAGAACTTGGAGACTATGCTGATGAATGGAAGAAGATACAGGAGGAAGAAATAAAGGTAGATGAAGTGGTAGCCCTGATCACAAGAAGAGAAAAGAGAGGTAAGGGTAAATTTGAAGGAAAATTACCTTTGAAATGTTTTTCATGCAACAAGATTGGTCATTTTGTCATTTTGCATCTCGATGTCCTACAAGGGTTCCAAAACATAAACCTAATTTTTACAAATCAAAGTATTCAAAATACAAGGAATTTTATTATGATAGTGAAGGAATATCTAATGATGATGTTGATTATGATGAAATTGGATTTACTGCTATTAAGGATGATGAACTTACACATGAAGAGAAAGCCTTATTATCTTGTGTTGAAAAGAAATATGAATGGGTTATAGATAGTGGTTGTTCACATCATATGACTGGAGATAAAAAAAAGTTTGTTAGTCTAAAAAGATATGATGGTGGTGTTGTTAGATTTTCTGTCAATACTCCTAAGCTTGTCATTGGAGTTGGATATATTTCTTTGGATGGAAAGACTAATACTGACAATGCACTACTTGTTGATGGACTTAAGCATAATCTGTTGAGCATTGGACAACTAGTGGAAAGAGGTTATCAATTGAAATTCATTGATGAGAAATTTTCTATCAGAAGTAAATTAGGAAACTTGATCACATATGGTACTAATCTAGATGTAATGTATTTGAATTGAATACATCTGAAGCTTCTTGTTTTATTGTGAAGGTTGATGATAGTTGGTTATGGCATAGAAGATTTTTTCATGTTAACCTTGATAACATTGTGAAGGTAAGTATGAAAAATGTTTTAAGAGATCTACCTAAGATTGTGAAACCATTTAACACTATGTGTAGAGAGTGTGTTATGGGGAAGTAGACTAGAAGCATTTTTAAAAGAAAATCTTATTCATCAAAAGGGAAGTTGGATCTAGTACATTTAGATATTTAATACCTATTGTGAAGAGCATAGAATAATCAGAAAGACATCTGCACCTAAGGCACCACAACAACATGGGATAGCAGAGCGAGGAAACATAACAATATTAGAAGCTACCAAGACTATGTTGCTATAAGGAAATGTATCACATGTTCATTGGAGAGAATTTGTCGGTAATGTTGTGTACACCTTAAAAAGAATTCAAATCAGAGAAGGTACTGTTAGCAACCAAAATTGCACCCTGTTAAGTTTGCAGAAACTTAACCTTTTGGAGAAACATGGAAACATTCCAAGGCTGTGGGTAACCTATAGCTGGAATGAATCTCTGGGTCCTAGGCCAGCTTCCTATCTGGTTAATCACTCTACTACCTGAAACCAATTCTATTGATGGAGAAAAGGGATAGAAGGAGAACAGAAAATGAAAACTATGTCCTAAAAGGTGATGCACCAGAAAATATCTGAGAAATGCACAAATAACCTGACACACAATGAACTAGTTACTTAAGATTTCTTACACAACCCCACTAAATCATACTATCTACAAAATCAATTTATAAGAAGGCCAATAACGATAATCCCCTTAAAGGAGAAAAACTTCTCACACTTTGGAAAAAACCTGATTTGAGCACAACTTAAAACCTGCAAACAAGCATGAAGTACTACATAATGGCACTGATATGTGATACAAATTAAGGACAAAAAACATCACAAAATTTGTACCAATCACTAAGTACACAATAACAGACTAATAAGGGAAGGTATCAGCTATTTTCAAAATCAAAGGTGTTACAAATCTATATATTTCTCTGAAATGGGTTACAAAATCTCTTTTCCTTCGTCAAGAACTCAGAAAAAGTTACAAAAACAGAAAGCCAAAGGGAAGAAGAACTCCTTAACAATGAGCCTTTAACTCATATTTGTGCATTTCAAAGCCAACTACATTCTAGAAGCAATAACTTCTGGATCGAATTTTGGCCTGTCCAGCCACTGTTTAAGCCTTAAAAGTCATCCCAAAAATATCAACATAAATACTCCTTTACAGAAGCAGTCTTATTCCTCTAGAAGAGTCACCAAAGTCTCTGAATGGCAATAACTTTTGGATCGGCAGCCCCAAAAAATGCATCCTCTGACCTTTTCAAAGCTGATCTTTCATCTGTAAAATATCTGATTTGCAGCGTCTGAGAAAATATCTAATCTTTCTGTCTCTAAAAAAATCTGATCTTTTCCCTTGTTTACATTTTAAATTCTATGAAAATCGCAGACTTGTACATATTTTACCCAGAAATCAGTAGAAACCAGCAAATAGCACCCTTTCATTCGCTCTGCAAATCATTTTCCAACTTGACTATCTCATTTTTTCATTTTGCGAGTGAGCGACGAGCCCTCTTTAATCCCCATTTCCTGTCTGTCGCCTACTCGCACAGCTTCTATGTTTTTATTTTGTCCTCTACGTGAGTGAGCGATGATGTCTCTTTTTTACCTCAGTCGCAAGCTCGCGAGCATATTTCTGATAGCACTTTCTTTTCGGCGACTGAGTGCCAATGCACTTTACTTTTCATTTATACCTGCGTTGCACAGTTGCTGGCTGTTTAAACTGACCTTTTTGATTTGCGTGACTGAGCGACATCCCTTTTCTTACTGCATATTCTGCTCAGTCACATACTCACTCAGCTTTTACTTCAGTCTTCATTTTCTACTCGGTCACAAACTCGTAGCCTGAAAACCTTACTGCATTATTGACCGCGAGTGCGCGACACTACACCTTTTTCTTTCAGTCGCTCACTCGCAAGCTATTTTTCTTTGAAATTTAATGTCTGGTGACTTCGCAATGACTTAATCCCCTAACTTGTCGCATACTCGCAGGTTATTTTTTCTTTATCTGAGTTGATCGGCGACTGCGTGATGACATCTGCCTCGCTCATTGCGCACTCGCAAGCCAATCTCCCCTTTTCCTCTTCTGACTGGTGACTGAGCGATGACCTTCACTTTCTTGTTAATCGCACACTCATGGGCCTTTTTCTTTCATCTAAAAATAGCAACGACTGAGCAACAAGCTGAATAATTCCTTTGGTCACACGGTCGCAGACGTTTATGACACTTGAAAACTGCCTGTGCGACCTTGCGATGCATCCCCCTTCTCTAACTCGTCGCACACTCACAAGCCCTCATGACCTTTGAGAAACATTTGTGTGACTGAGCGATGAGCTCCTTTCTTAGCTCATTGCGCACTCACGCTGCAAAAGACAAACGGGTTAAAACATGAGCAACTGGGCGACTGCTATGACTCGGCCTCGTCGCGCACTCGCAGGACTTAAAATATTGACATAAAAACCTGAGCGGGCGCACGACTACTACATTTCAAACATGACTCGCTCAGTCACAGAGAATTTTATCAACAGCATAAATTCTTCGGCGACTGCGTGACATACAAATCTTCAACTCATCGCTGACTCGCAGACCTAAAACCTGTCTTGCAGAAGACATCGCGACTACACGATATACATTTTAGATTGTTGAACCCGCTCAGTCGCGCAACTTAAAATACTTTACAAGGGTAGATCGCAAATGTGCGATGTCCATTTTAAATAGCTCATCACTGACCCGCAGACAGATTAGAACTCCTCAAAAATAGTTCTCGATTGCGCGATGACTCTCAATTTGGCAGCTCGTCGCGCAGTCGCACAACTTAAAGACATGACATATAAACTGACGCGATTGATCGATGAGACTAAAAATATAACTCAAAAAGGGATTTTGACATTTTTTCACGTGGTAAATACAGAATTTAAACAAGGAAATCCCTAGATAGAGTTGCCAAGACCTAGGTTTTTCAGGGTTTAAGGGCTTTTTGCAAATTCGGCTAAGTGTAGACTAGAAAACTTGAAAACATGACATTGTTGGCATACTGAACAGAGGTAAGATGAATTGGACCTGCCAGAACTGAGAAATTACCTTTATTCAAAACATAACAAATCCACCTGATTGAGCTGGGAAATAAAATGGATAATAGCTTTGGCGACATCTGCATGATGCTTGCCTGCTAAGCATACCAGCCCAGCTGCCTACTATCCATTGGGCACAGAAGTCATTAAGAAAACATCCTAGCAACCTGAACTCCACTTGAAAAAGTGATCAAACCTCTGAGCTGACTGAATATGGATGCATGAGTGGTGATGGGGAAATATGACACTTCACTTGTAACCCCTGATTGATTGAGAACCCCTCCGAAAACCTCTGAAAGCTAGAAAACTGAAACCAAACTAACTAACTGTGCTGGACAGCACTTAGGGAAAGCTGAAAAATGAAAGACTACTACTGTGCCAAAGCACTTATTTGAACAACTAAACTACTGCAATACATACAAGGCTAGACCCTTCCTCAGAAGTAGTGTTTAAGATGAATCCCGTTGACTGGGATTGGCTCCATGCTACCATCCAAATTCGAAAGCTGAAAGGCATTGTGTTGTTTGCATTCTGAGACAATATAAGGCCCGCTCCAAAAAGCATCAAACTTGGAGTGATTTCTAGGCTTTCTTTTGCATTCATCCCACTTCAGCACTACATCTCCCTCCAAGAAAACTCTTGGAGATGCCCTTTTGTCAAAAGATCTTTTCATCTGAGCCTGATTATGCTCCATGGTCCTCAAAGCTACTGTCCTTACTTCTTCTAGCTCAACCAGCTATGCCAACCTTATAGTTAATGGATCCTCTTCTATCATATCAAGCTGATCCACCAAGTCAAGAGCTGGAAGCTCTAGAGAAATAGGTAACCGAGCCTCTTTTCCATAAACAAGTTTGAAAGGGGACTACCCTGTTGATCTTTTCTAAGTGATTCAATCAGCCCACAAGGCTGATTTTAGCTGGGTATGTCATGCTCTCTGGTTACCATCCATAGTCCTCTTGATGATTCTGATCAGATTCTTATTAGTAGACTCCGCTTGGCTATTGCCTTGTGGATAATAATTTGAAGATGTGTTCAAATAAATTCCATTTCTTACAGCCCAATCAGAAATCTTAAAACCTATAAAATCCAAAGCATTATCAGAGATAATAGATTCAGGAACACCAAATCTGAAAACCAGTTCCTCATAGAAGTTTAGGAGAGCAGTTTCATTAGCTTCTTTAAGTGCCACTGCCTCAGTCCACTTAGTGAAATAGTCCGTTGCTGTTAGCACCCATTTGTGACCAGCACTGGACGGTGGGTTTATTACCCCAATAAAATCCAAACCCCACTTCATAAAGGGTTGTTCAACCTGTATTGGCTGTAAGGGTAAGGCTGCCAAAGTCTATTTACCAGCAAATAGTGTACATTCCTGGCATTTCCTAACCCATAGGTGTGCGTCTTTGAACAGATTGGGCCAATAATAGCCACCTTTCAACACCTTAAGGGTTGTTGCTCTGGGTGAGAAGTGACCTCCAGCTAGCCCATTATGAAACTCATGCAACACCTTGTCTACATGATCAGCCTCAATACATCTTAAGAGGACAGCATTGAAGTCCCTTCTAAAAAGAATATTATTCAATAAAACATAAGGGATGGACTGCAGTCTAAAATACCTTCTTTTAGCTTTATCGAAACCTTGTGGACATTCACCAGTTTGTAGAAAATGAGTCATTTGCTGCACCCAATTGGTGACAGAAATTGAAATAGCTTGTCCATCATCCTGTATAGCTAGAATAGCTTCTTGTTCTCTGGTTTCTTTGCTACTTATGTCATCAGCAAGCTGTTCATACAGCCCTTTTCCCCTGATTAGTTTGGTGACCTTAATCTCTACATCGTATTCCATTACCTTAGTCACCCAACCAGCTCTCTTATCACTTAAATCCTTACTTAAAAGGAATTCCTTGACACTTGGATGAGAAACCATTAGGATGATCTTGTTATTTGACAACATGTGCTTAAATTTTTTCAAACTCCTAATAACAGCAAGAACATGTTTTTCTACAAATGAATACCTAAGCTCGTAGTCCTTAAGACCTTGACTGAAGAATGCCATCGGCTGCTCTAGGCCTTCATCATTGCGCTGGACTAACATGGCAGAGATAGAGTCAATATCATCATAAGCATATAGAACAAAATCCTTAGAAAAATCAGGATTTATGAGTGTAGGTGCTGCTGCAAGTGCCTCTTTAATCAGCTCAAAACTCCTTTTTCCATCCTTAGTCTAGCTAAATGTCATATTTTTTCTCAGCATGGCTGTTAGTGGACTTAACAAATCTACAATATCTGGGATAAACCGCCTAACAAAATTTATCTGGCCAATGAAACTTTGCAAACCTTTCTTATGTGCTGGCAAGGAAAGAGCCAAAATTGTTGTTATTCTGTCAGGATCAATGGTGATACCCTGCTTAGACACTACATAACCAAGCAATCTACCCTCATGGATAGCAAACACACACTTTTTGGGGTTAAGAGATGTCCCAAATTCTCTGCATCTTTCAAAAATCTAACTTAGGTGCTTTAAATGATCTTTTGCTTCCTCAAAAAAAATAGTGATATCATCCAGGTAAACCAGAACAATCTTATACATTAACTTATCAAAAGCCATATCCATGGCTTTTTGAAAGGTTTCTCCAACGTTGGACAAACCAAAAGGCATCTTTTTGTATGCCATAGTACCCCACTTGGTGGTAAAAGCTATCTTGAATTGGTCTTCTTCTCTTACCAAGATCTGATTATAACTGGAATACCCATCCATCAAGGAAAACCTCTCAGATCCTATGACTACTTGAAGGATCTGCTCCATAGAAGGCAAAGGATGCCGGTCCTTCAATGAAGCTCTATTTAGATCTCAAAAATATACACACAACCTTATCTCCCCATTCCTTTTTCTAATCGGTACAAGGTTGGAGACCCATGAAGTGTGTTTGATGGGGAATATGATACAACTTTCAATCAGCTTATTCAATTCCTTTTGCATAAGTGGCTCCAGCTTTGGATTCAAAGGCCCCTATTTTTGTCTTACTGGTTTGGCATCTGGTTCAAGCTCAATGGTGTGTTGAGCTAGTTGGGGATTGAATCCCTTCAAATCAGTGTACTCCCATGCAAAAACATCATTAAACTCTTGAAAAAGCTTAACAAATGAATGCTGCTCCACCGCTGTACATACCTTACCCAGCTTAAGAAACTTTCCTTTGAATACCTCAACTTCTTCATAATGTTCCTATTGAACCTGTATGCTGGCCTTTGATTTTCTAGCCTCATCATCAATGTTAAAAATGGATTCAAGAGTGACCAAACCTTTTGGCACCTTATTATTTTTTAGCTGGATGATTTGGCCATCATACTGATGCTGAAACTTGTCCTGATTGACATATGAGAATTCAGCTTCCTCTCTTAGGAAGTTGACTATTTGCCAGTCATCTTCAAAGACCTGCCAGTGGGTATTATTATCAGGTACAGCAGGTCTAACAATGACCTTAACATGCTAATTTGCTTTCTCATTGCTGATTTCTTTTGGAATATCAAATTCAGCACCAATGGTAGCCAATATGTCAGCACTTCTATTCTGATTTCTGGGTGTAGACACTAGATTAAATGTATCAAAGCCTTCTATTAGATCCCATACCCTATGTTTGTAAGACTTCAACAACTCATTCTTGGTGAGATTGATGCTTCTCACTTGATTAACTATTAATTCACTGTCACCATAAACTTTCAAACAACTAATACCTCTTCTCCTTGCCCATTCCAATCCATGAATAAGAGCCTCGTACTCAGCAGTATTATTGGAGCAACTGAAACATAAATGAAAATCTGAATAATACCTGTCTTTCTTTGGAGAAACTAGCATGCAACCTCTACCCGCCCCAACTTTATTCCTTGCACCATCAAAAAATAGCTCCAAAACTTCCTCACCTGGCTGCCCAAACTGCTTTTCTGCACCTTTTTCTAGATTGGGAATGACTGCATCAGCCTCATGTATTAAGTACATACCCAACTCAGCATGACTCGGGTGCTATTCACAAAGATATTCTTCTTGGTTTTGAATAGCCCACTCATCTAGGAGTATATCAGGTATTGTATGAGTCCTGGTGTCGCCTTCTTGAAAAACAAGCTGCTCCTCTTGGTCACTTGCCAACAAGTTGGCATTAACAGGACTGGGGGAGTAAGGCTCAACATGATCCTTGTCAATAGGCTCTAATTTTATGGTAACTTTGGTGCCATACCTGGTTCTAAACAACATATGGGACCAATCAGAAGACAGATAACCCCCAATCTTGGCTGTAAAATCCCTTGATAAGAATATTGCAAAGTATGGAGGCAATTCTATGACATAGATGTCTTGTGGAATAGAGAAGTTTGGGCAAGCCTGCAGAGTTAAGCTCAGACTCTTAATGACACCTATGGTATTAATAGCAGTACCATCTAATTGCACAACTCCCTTTTCAAGTGGCTCATACTTGATTCCTAACTTGTCCACGATCTGTTTGGGCATCACTGAGCTGCTAGCACCTGAGTCAATCATGCAGTTATGCA
>MU223161.1:417095-462708 GCA_018584345.1 Thuja plicata
AGGGATTCTTTCCCATGTCTTTTGGAAACGGAAGTTAAAATCTGTCACTTGCTCATGAGGGGCCCTTTTGATAGTTGACAGTTGCTCTACCAAGGATAGATGGTCAGATTTGTCTTCAAAAAACTTGTAAAGTTCAACACCGAGTTGGTCCCAATCAGCAATAGAACCCACTGGTAGCCTTCTAAACCACTGCAAAGCCTTTCCTTTGAAAGATGTGGCTAACAACCTGACAACAACGTTATCCTCTGTAACATGATGCAGGGCACAAAGATTGGCTACGTCTTTTATGTGCTCAACTGGGGTGGTTTGATCTTCACCACTAAAATATGGTAGACTTTTTAATGTAGCAACAGGATTGACATCGTGTTGAGCAAGATTCAAAGGGCTGCCTTGATTGAATGAAACAAAAGGCTAGTTCCGCTGTAGTGCCATTGGAATCTGCAAAACTTGACTTCTTCGGGCAGTAAAAACTAGAACAGTGGTGTGCACTCTTGCTTCAGGAGGTGTAGACTTGGCTCTTCTTGTATCAACCAATGTCTCTTTGGACTTTTCAGTTACTCTCCCTCTTCTCCTAGGGGGAGATAGCTACAAATATTCAAAATCTGAAGAACTACTTTTGGTTTGCACTCTTCTCATATGCTGTAATCTACTGGTTCTTCTATTCCAAAGCTCAGAGTCGCCAAGTGTGTAATTCTGAAACCTCTTCAAAGCTGAAAGTACTATTGTACACACTAACAACAACAAAAATATTGCAAGAGATGACTGGAAAAGTCAGTCACTGGTCCCACCGGGCGTGCCAAAAACTGTTAGCAACCAGAATTGCACCCTGTTAAGTTTGCAAAAACTTAAACTTTTGGAGAAACATGGAAACATTCCAAGGCTATGGGTAACCTATAGCTGGAATGAATCTCTAGGTCCTAGGCTGGCTTCCTATCTGGTTAATCACTCTACTACCTGAAACCAATTCTATTGATGGAGAAAAGGGATAGAAGGAGAACAGAAAATGAAAACTATGTCCTAAAAGGTGATGCACCAGAAAATATCTGAGAAATGCACAAATAACCTGACACACAATGAAATAGTTACTTAAGATTTCTTACACAACCCCACTAAATCATACTATCTGCAAAATCAATTTATAAGAAGGCCAATAACGACAATCCCCTTAAAGGAGAAAAACTTCTCACACTTTGGAAAAAATCTGACTTGAGCACAACTTAAAACCTGCAAACAAGCATGAAGTACTGGATAAAGGCACTCATATGTGATACAAATTAAGGACAAAGAACATCACATAATTTGTACCAATCACTACGTACACAATAACAGACTAATAAGGGAAGGTATCAGCTATTTTCACAATCAAAGGTGTTACAAATCTGTATATTTCTCTGAAATGGGTTACAAAATCTCTTTGCCTTCGTCAAGAACTCTGAAAAAGTTACAAAAATAGGAAGCCAAAGGGAAGAAGAACTCCTTAACAATGAGCCTTTAACTCATATTTATGCATTTCAAAGCCAACTGCATTCTGGAAGCAATAACTTCTGGATCGGATTTTGGCCTGTCTAGCCACTGTTTAAGCCTTAAAAGTCATCCCAAAAATATCAACATAAATACTCCTTTACAGAACCAGTCTTATTCCTCTAGAAGAGTCACCAAAGTCTCTGAATGGCAATAAATTCTGGATCAACAACCCCAAAAAATACATCCTCTGACCTTTTCAAAGCTAATCTTTCATCTGTAAAATATCTGATTTGCAGCGTCTGAGAAAATATCTAATCTTTCTGTCTCTGAAAAAATATGATCTTTTCCCTTGTTTACATTTTAAATTCTATGAAAATCATAGACTTGTACATATTTTACCCAGAAATCAGCAGAAACTGGCAAATAGCACCCTTTCATTCGCTCTGCAAATCATTTTCCAACTTGACTATCTCATTTTTTCATTCTGCGAGTGAGCGACGAGCCCTCTTTAATCCCCATTTCATGTCTATCGCCTACTCGCATAACTTCTATGTTTTTCTTTTGTCCTCTGCGCGAGTGAGCGACGATGTCTCTTTTTTACCTCAGTAGCAAGCTCGCGAGCTGATTTATGATAGCACTTTCTTTTCGGTGACTGAGCGCCAATGCACTTTACTTTTCATTTATCCCTGCGTCGCACAGTCGCTAGCTAATTAAACTGACCTTTTTGATTTGGGTGACTGAGCGACATCCCTTTTCTTACTGCATATTCTACTTGGTCGCATACTCGCTTAGCTTTTACTTCAATCTCCATCCCGTGCGTGAGTGGGCGATGACCTTCATTTTCTACTCGGTTGCAAACTCGCAGCTTGAAAACCTTATTGCATTATTGACCACGAGTGCGCGACACTACACCTTTTTCTTTCAGTCACTCACTCGCGAGCTATTTTTCTTTGATCTTTAATGTCTGGCGATTGCGTGATGACTTAATCCCCTAACTCGTCACATACTCATAGGTTCTTTTTTCTTTATCTGAGTTGATCGGCGACTGCGTGATGACATCCACCTCGCTCGTCGTGCACTCGTGAGCCGATCTCCCCTTTTCCTCTTCTGACTGATGACTGAGCGATGACCTTCACTTTCTTGTTAATCACACACTTGTGGGCCTTTTTCTTTCATCTAAAAATAGCAGTGACTGAGCGATGAGCTGAACAATTCCTTTGGTCGCACGGTCGCAGACCTTTATGACCCTTGAAAACTGCCTGTGTGACCTTGGGATGCATCCCCCTTCTCTAACTTGTCACACACTTGTGAGCCCTTATGACCTTTGAGAAACATTTGTGCGACTAAGCGAATAGCTCCTTTCTTAGCTCGTCGTGCACTCGTGCTGCAAAAGACAAACGGGTCAAAACATGAGCGACTGGGTGACTGCTATGACTCGACCTCATCGCGCACTCGCAGGACTTAAAACATTGACATAAAAACCTGAGCGGGTGCGCAAATACTACATTTCAAACATGACTCGCTCAGCCGCGGAGCATTTGATCAACAGCATAACTTCTTCGGTGACTGCGCGACATACAAATCTTCAACTCATCGCTGACTCGCAAACCTGAAACCTATCTTACAGAAGACATCGCGACTGCATGATATCCATTTTAGATCGTTGAACCCGCTCAGTCACGCAACTTAAAAGAATTGACAAGGGTAGATCATGACTACGCGATGACCATTTTAAACAGCTCGTCGCTGACCCGCAGACAGATTAGAACTCCTCAAAAATAGTTCGCGATTGTGTGATGACTCTCAATTTGGCAGCTCGTCGCGCAGTTGCACAACTTAAAGACATGACATATAAACTGACATGATTGATCGATGAGACTAAAAATATAACTCAAAAAGGGATTTTGACCTTTTTTCATGCGATAAATATAGAATTTAAACAAGGAAAGCCCGGGAAAGAGTTGCCAAGACCTAGGGTTTTAGGGTTTAAGGGCTTTTTGCAAATTTAGCTAAGTGTAGACTAGAAAACCTGAAAACATGACATTGTTGGCATAGTGAACAGAGGTAAGATGAATTGGACCTGCCAGAACTGAGAAATTACCTTTATTCAAAACATAACAAATCCACCTGATTGAGCTGGGAAATAAAATGGATAACAGGTACAAGTAAGACTCCTTAGGAATTATGGTTTGTTCACACACCTACTATAAAATATTTCAGAATATTTGGAAGTAAATGATATATCAGAAGAGATGATCAAATAGGGAAGTTTGATGCTAGAAGTGATGAAGGTATCTTCCTTGGTTATTCTACTAAGAGAAAAACATATAAATGTTTCAATCTGAGATTAAGGAATTTTACTGAAAGTGCTAATGTGAGAATAGATGAAAAGGTCTATATTTAGGAAAGAATGTATGACTATGGATAGATTACAGAGATAAAAGAGGTCCCTGATGAGCTTGTAGAAACTTTGATGGTTAATGATGAGATTAAAGATGAACCAATTGAGCTTACTCAGACTCATAAGACTCAAAGGTATGTTAAGAAGAACCATCCTGAAGATCAAATCATTGGTAATGCAAGTAAAGGAATGATGACTAGATCTAAAGTAAGAGATGAAATTTGTTTGATTTATGAAGTTGAACTGAAAACTATTGATGAAGCATGTAGAGATGAACCTTGGACTAAAGCTATGTAAGAACTTGAATAGATAAAGAAACAAATACTTGGGAATTGGTTCCAAGACCTAAAAAAAAAATGAAATAGGAACTAAATGGGTATTTGGATGAGGAAGGAAGAGTGGTAATAAAAAAGGCTAGAATAGTTTGTAAAGGCTACTCGCAACAAGAAGGCATAGAATTTGAAGAAAAATTTTCTCCTATTGCTAGGCTGGAAGCTGTGAGATTATTTCTTGCTTATATTGCACATAAAGACTTTAAAGTATATCAGATGGATGTGAAATCAACATTCTTGAATGAGGATTTGGAAGAATAAGTATACATATAGAAACCTGGTGGATTTCTATTGACAGAAGATGAAGACATGGTTTGTAAGTTGAAGAAAGAATTGTATGGATTGAACCAAGCACCTAGAGCATGGTATGCAAGACTAGAAAAGTATCTACTTCATCTTGGTTTTAGAAAAGTTAATGTAGATAGTAATATATATTTAAGAATTGATGAAGATGAAATCTTAATCATAGAAGTTTTTGTTGATGATATCAATTTTGGAGGAAATGATAAAATGAGTAAGAAATTCTCTAAAGAAATGGAAAATGAATTTCAAATGTTAATGATTGGTGAGATGAAATTTTTTCTTGGTTTAAAAATTAATCAGAGTAAGAGTAGAATTTTTATATCTTAGATTAAGTATCTTAAGGAAATGTTGAAGAAGTTTGGAATAGAATATTGTAAACCTGTTGGGACACCCATGGTGACTGGTTACAAGATGACTAGTAATGATGAAAATAAAAGTGTTTTTCAGATAAAGTATAGATTCATGATTGGTAGTCTACAATATCTAACTCACACGAGACCATAAATTTCCAATACATATGGAATTGTGGCAAGATATCAAGAAGATCCTAAAGAGACACACCTTGATTTTGTGAAGTGAATTTTTAGATACTTCAAAGGAACAATAGAATATGGATTGTGGTATGAAAAATTAGATGATTTTATTTTGCAAGCTTACACTGATGTTGATTGGGCAGGTAATGTGGATGATAGAAAGAGTGCAAGTGGTGGAGCATTTTTCATTGGGAAAAGGATGGTTTCTTGGTTAAGTAAGAAGCATGACTATATTTCTTAGTCTACAGCTAAATCAAAGTATGTTGTTGCTGCTACAAATTATACACAAGTTTTTTGGATGAAACAAATGTTGAAGGAAATTGGAATAATTTTTAAAGAGCCAATGGTTATTGATGCAAGGAGGTCTAGTAAGAGGGGAAAAAGGCTCTCCCAACAATCAAACCAACTTGAAAACACACCAATGTGGAAGAAACAATACACATAGTGAGAGAACGAACAACAAATATTTTATATTTCATTAATTTATCAAAATTAGTACATGTCGGGTTGTACTACCTTCCTAGTTTTGTTCATCTACATTCAATGAATTAAAAAATGTTCTTCATAAATTTGAATTCATAGACCTTCCTTTCAATTTTCTCCATAGATAATCCTCTATCCAATTCTACTATCTTATAAGCACTACCTCCTAAACAAAGAACAAAGAAAAACATATATACAAGATTCCACCAAAGAGGTTGGTGCTCAAATCCCTACATGAGACCCATATTTAGGTCCACACTTATCACAATGAGAGACCCCACATTAATTACACCACAAAAATTAAATGTACAAGTCAGCCATATCAGGATAAACAATTTGGGAAAAGCATCATCTAGCAACATCAAGCACTCAGTAAAAGAATACCCGAGCAACATGGATGACTCAATAATAACATAACTGAGTGACTGAAAACCAACTCTGTAAAAGAATAACTAAGAAAAATAAACTAACCCACCATGAGACCCATGGGTAAAGAAAGACAGAAAGGATACCTGAGAAACAGGGTAACTGAGCACTTTACCGAGCAGTCTCCAAACAAGATAAAGAGCAAAAGAAAACATATTTTTGGTTGAGAAGCATTGTGAAGGACCCAAGATGCTCCTACATTAGACACTTATAGTTACAATAAATTCTCCCTAAATCATGTATCAATTCAAACCTAAAATGAATCCAACTTATATTGAGAAATCCAAGATGAGTCCTTAATCAGTATGTTCTTCCATTTTACTAGATACTACATGTATTCCTTGTCTCTCGTACTTATGTCAATTCTCTGTTTCAAAATCTATTCAACTTCCTGCATCTGTTTATTAGGATAATCACTTGGTATTGCCACTTCTTCATCAGGTTCATGATATTCATACAATTATGAAATAATGAATATAGGTGATATATCCATGTCATCAGGTAATTCCACTTCATAAGCATTTCCACTGCCAAATCTTCTTAGTATTCTGCAAGGACCAAATTTATTCATCTCCAATTTGCCATATGTTCCAATAGGAAATATTCCTTTCTTCAAATGAACAATTACAACATCACCAACTTCAAAAGCCTTATGTCTTCTTGATCTATCTATAATATCCTTGTATTTTTATTTCTTTTGTTGAGTTTCTATTTTAAATCTTCATGCAATGTCTTCATGAACTCAACAAATTCCTCTGCTTCAACACTTCTTTTCTCTTCTCCAACAATATCTCTCAAGTCTGATATACCTCTTGGTTGTGTGCCATGAATAATCTCATAAGGTGTCTTTCCCATACTTCTATTTACAATACTATTGTATCCAAAATCTGCTTGTGCCAACATCAAATCATAATTACTTGGTGTGTCTCCAACTAAAATTCTCAAAAAGTTACCGAAGCTTTAGTTTACAACCTCTATTTTCCCATCATTTTGTGGATGAAATGTAGAACTATACTTCACCTCAGTATCCAACTTCTTCCAAAGTGTTTTCCAAAAATAGCTAAAAAATTTATTGTCTCGGTCAGAGATGATACTCCTCGGTAATCCATGCAATATTATAATTTCCTTAAAGAAAAGATCTGCTATATGTATTGTATCTAATGTTTTACTACATGGTATGAAATGTGTCATCTTTGTTGAAAATCTATCCATAATAACAAATATGGAATCATTACCTCTTGTTGTCCTAGGTAAGCCAAGAACAAAATCCATGCTGATGTCATTCCAAGGTTTCTCAGGAACAATAATCGGTGTATACAAACTAGTATTCTGACTAACTCCTTTTGCAAGTTGACAAACTCCACAACTTTTCAAAAACTTCTGAACATCCTTATACAACTGAGGCCAAAAATACCTTTCCTTAAGGAAAGTCAATGTATTATCAACACTAAAATGTCTAGCTAGTCCATTACTATGTTTCTCCTTTATCAAATTAGTTCTCACTGAACCTCTCCGTATGCACAACTGAGTACCTTTGAACCACATATCTTCCTGAATGAAATAGCTTTCATACTTACTTGATTGATATGAATTAGGTGCTCTGCACACTCTCCATTGTTAAAAAAAATTAGGATCATTTTCATACAAATGCTTCATGTCATCAAAACCAAGAACTTAAATTCTTATTTACATCAACAAACATCTTCTTCTACTCAATGCATCAGTAACTCTGTTATAAACTCCACTCTTATGTTTAATAAAAAATTTAAAACTCTACAAATACTCTACCCATTTCATATGTCTCTGATTCAACTTATTCTGACTACCCAAATATTGTAAGGCCTTATGCTAAGTATACAACACAAATTCATTTGGCATCAAGTAAAGTCTCCATTTCTTCATAGCTTGAACAATAGCATAGAACTCTTAATCATATACATAATATTTCCTCTTAGCACCTTTCAACTTTTTAGTAAAGAAAGTAACAGGTTTACCTTCTTGAGTCAACACATCTCCAATTGCACTTCCACTTCCATCACATTCAACTTGAAATACCTTAGTGAAATTAGGTAAAGCTAACATGAGCAATTCAAAAAACTTCAACTTCAAAGTCTCAAAACTCTTATCCACTCCATATGTCCATTCAAATTCTCTTTTGTCTCCTCTCATTGTCTCAGTCATAGCATTACAAATAGAACTAAAATTTTTGATACATTTCCTGTGAGAACTTGCCAATACATGAAATGATCTTACCTTAGTGACATTCTCAGGTTTAGGCCAACTAAATATATCTTCAACCTTCTCAAGATCCATCTTTAAACGATGATCTGAAATTACAAAACCCAAATACACAAGTTCTTTAATGAAAGAACATCTTTTAAGATTTATCAACAACTTTTCCTCTTTCAATCTCTACAATACTTTCCTTATATGCATCAAATGTTCTTCTCTAGTCTTATTGAATATCAGAATATCATCCAAGTATATAATCACACATTTATTCAATAATTTCTTCAAAACTTCATTCATTAACCTCATAAATGTACTTTGTGCATTAGTTAAACCAAAATGCATAACCAATGATTCATACAAACCTTCCTTTGTTTTGAAAGTAGTCTTCCATTCATCACCTTCTCTAATTTTGATCTGATGATATCCACTCTTTAGATCAATTTTGGTAAAATATCTTGCTCCACTCAAACAATCCATTATATCATTCATTCTCGGTATAGGAGACCTATACTTCATTCTGATCTTGTTGATTTATCTTGAATCAATGAACATTCACCATTCTCCATTCTTCTTAGGTGCCAATACATTTGGTACTGCATATAGACTCAAAATTTCTCGGATCAAGCCTTTGTTCAACAATTTATGAACTTTCCGGTTAAGCTCTTCATTCTCGGTCGGTGTTAACTTATGTGGTGCTTTGTTAGGTAACTGACTCTAGGAATCAGATCCATACAATGATTGATATCTCTAATTGGTGGAAAACCATCAGCTACATTATCTAAAATGATCTTCTTGTACTCAGTGAGTAACTTCTCAACTTTTGCAGGAATTCCATCTTCAATATTCTTACTGAGTTTGTTAGGAATCAAAGCATAACATATGTCATTTATTTTCAAATCCTTAACAAACTGTCTACCTTCCATCAAACATACTTTCACATATGCACATATCTCACCAACATATTCTTCAACTAAAGGTAACAAAACTTTTTTCTTACCATCAACCCAAATAGAATATCTATTCAATCTTCCATCATGTATAGCATGTCTATCATACTTCCAAGGTCTACCCAGCAAAATATGATAATAATCCATAGGCATAATATCACATAACACCTTATCATAGTATTTTCCAATTTTTTGACTCACAAAACATTTCACTCACCATTAATGTATGCTCATCCTTAATCCATGAGACCTGATTGGGCTTTGGATGTTTCATCCTCTCCAACTACAACTTTTTGAGCATTTCCTTAGATACTAGATTCTCTTAGCTTCCACTATAAACAATTACCTTCCAAACTTTGTCTACAACTCTACATGTGGTATTGAACAAACTTTCCTTCACAAGATCTTGCTTATCTTTCTCACTCTATAGTATTTTTTGGATCATGAGATTTCCTTCCTTCTCAGCTTCATTTGGTGACTCTTCTTGCACCAAATCATTTCTGCTACTACCAGCCTTCTTTATTGCATGTGTACACTCAAAAGATTTCTATCCTTTCTCACCACAATTGTAACAATTTACTTGGAATCCTCTTCTACTATAAACACCTCGGGAGTAATTTCCTCTTCCTTAGTATGAACTTCCACCTTTCCATTCAGTCTTTCCTTTGTCTTGAGATGTGCTTGAAATTGACTTGTCTGGTTCAGATCTACTATTTTCACCATGAGATCTACCTCTTCCTCTAGGGAATCTACCACCTCTACCTCTTTGTCTTTGTTCATATATCTCTTGTTTAATTTATCCTCAACTCTTAGGGTAAATTGATATGCCTCCTCTATGTCTTCCATCTTGACCAAGATGATCTCATCTTGTGTGGAACTTCTCAATCCATTCAGATATCTTACTACTCTTTCCACTTCATCTTCAACATTTCTAGATCTGATGTCCAATGTGTAGAATTATTCAGTAGATTCTTTTACTCATCTATCTTCCTACTTCAAACTTTGCATTCTCCTAATCAGTTTAATCTAATAATCACAAGGTAGAAATTTTCCTTTAAATTTATTTAGCATCTTATCCCATACCTTGATTTTGTATTTACCTTTCTTCTTTCGATCCAATTGCAGAATTTCCCACCATAAGGATGCATGACCTTTCAACTTTGTGCCTACAATCTTGACTTTTTTGTCCTCTAATACATTTTCATACTCAAAATACCTTTCCATCTCAGTTATCCAATAGATCAATTCATCAGAATCTAGCTTTCCACTATACTTAGGAGGATTAAACTGAGGTGTGGACTTCAAACTTGTCAATGCTCACAGGAATCTCTCTTCTTCCTAATCCATCACAGGTATAGGTGCAACTTCACCTTGAACTTCTTCAACTTCATCATCACTAACATGCTCAAGATGTCTTCCTCTGCACTGGGCTGTTTCAACAACTTCCAATATTGTAGCCATCTATCTAAGCATATCAGCAAGACCTAGATCTACATTTCCTCTGCCACAAACCATCTTGAATTCCTCTGCAATTGTAGATCACATCACAATCTTCTACCCCGCAACAATATCACCAACTAGGTTTAGGGTTTACAAGAAGGAATTTAGATTTCACCAATGCTCTAATACCACCTGACATAAGGAGGTCTAGTAAGAGGCACCAAAGTCTCTCCCAATCATCAAACCATCTTTCAAACACACCAATGTGGAAGAAACAATACACAGAGTGAGAGAAGGAACAACAAATATCTTATATTTCATTAATTTATCAAACTTAGTACATGTCGGGCTATAAGGCCTTTCCGGTTTAATCCATCTACATTTAGTGAATTACAAAATTGTCTTCATACATGTGAGGTCATAGACCTACCTTTCAATTGTCTTCATACATAATCCTCTATCCAATTATACTATCATCTAACTACTACCTCCTAAACTAAGAACAAAGAAACAAATATATACAAGAGTACACCAAAGAGGTCAGTGCTCAAATCCCTACATGAGACCTAGATTTAGGTCCACACAGATCCCAATGAGAGACACCATGTTAATAATGCCACAAAAATTACATGTAGAAGTTGACCAGATCGGGATAAACAATTCAAGAAAAGCATCATTGAGTAACAACAACCACTCGATAAAAGTATACTCAAGAAACATGGACAACTCGATAAGAACATACCCAAGCAAAAGAAAACCAACTCAGTAAAATCATAAGAGAGAAAAAGAAACTAACCCACCCTAAGAGCCATCAATAGAGCTAGATAGAAAGGATACCAGAGTAATAGGGTAACTGAGCACTTCACCGAGCAGTCTCCAAACAAGCTAAAGAACAAAAGAAAAAATATTTTTGGTTGAGTAGGA
The DNA here is from genome assembly GCA_018584345.1 of Thuja plicata. Taxonomy (NCBI): domain Eukaryota; kingdom Viridiplantae; phylum Streptophyta; class Pinopsida; order Cupressales; family Cupressaceae; genus Thuja; species Thuja plicata. Next base: position 428,581 of record MU223161.1, read on the forward strand.
TTGTCAAGGACCCAAGATGCTCTAGCATCAGTTATCCATTGTGATAACACTAGCATAGTCAATATGTCTAAAGAATCTTGTAATGCATTTAAAGACTAAACATATTTGTATTAAGTATCATTTCTTGAGGAACAAGGTTATAGAGAAAGAGATTAGACTGGAGTATATTAGCACAAAGGAATAGATAGTAGATATATTTACCAAAATTTTTCCAAAAGATCCTTTTGAATATCTTAGGAGCATGCTTGGGGTGATATCCCCTCCAAATGGTAATTAATTGATGCAGGCATGCATCAGTCCAGTGGCTTTCAGAGCTATATCATTTTCTGGACTTGATGTATGGATCTACTCCTTAGGGGGAGTGATCACAAGAACACTATGGAGCACTTTTGGGTTATTTTTCTCTTGCCTGTTAGACATGAAGATTTGAAAAAGCTACACCTTATAGAAGATTATAGAAGAGTTATGGTGTAATGTCCCCACCAGGGAACCCATAAGGATCAGATCTAAGGTACAAAGATAACAACTAGATTTTTTTTTAAAAAAAGTTACTAAGACTATTTTAGAAATTATAAAAATGAACATGTCCTTAAAGGTTCCCATGAACTGATTTCCATCAATATAAAAAAAATACTAATTCCATAAATTAACTTAATGAATTTATTTCCTTTCCTAATTTGCATTGTATTTAGATTTTTTTTGAAAGGAGACAAAAATAAATACATTGTACTTCTAATCATAATTTACTCTTTTCTTTAATTTCATTTCCAATTAATCTTGCCTACACATAATTCGTTTGTATTACAGAAACATAAACAAATCTTACTTCTAGTTTTCAATTCAAGAGAGATAGGATATAAAATACATAATCACATTTCTTTATTACAACATTTTGATTTCCAAATAAACATTCCCTTTGATGTTCATAAATCTACCCTTCCTAAATTACATTTCTTTTCTTTTAATATTCAATACAAATACATCAAATTGCCCAAGGGCTTACAATAGATCTCTACATCTTTGTTTACAATGGATAGTAGTACAAGAAACTTTTAAAGGAAATCTTCATCACTGAATAAATCTGAATCCAAGCCAAGACATGAACCATGAATAGTACCTCAAAGATATTTTCCACCCAACCATGTGAAACTTGTGAAGTTCCACCCCCCATATGCTAGGAGATAGAACCAAAGTACTCTCAAGGCCTAAGGAAATCTAAAGTAAAAGAACCATGTAATAAAATACCAAAAGATAAAAGGTATAAACAACAAAGCACCACCAAACTGTACACCAAAGGTTTAGGTTCTGGAATACTGCCTAGGTGAGTGTCATCACACAACATGTGCATTAGGATCCTCCCTAGAAACCATGTAACACCGGTCTCCTCTCAAAGTTTCAGGATACACCCTAGAAGTTACCCATGGTACCAGTACTCCAACAGGTCTATGTGGATTTAGCCATTAAACATATATCTTTCATTATCTTTTGAAACCCACCTCCCAATTTAATTTTTATGTTATCACTTGTTTACAAACTCACCCATAGGATTCCCTAGCAACCACTTTGGGTTCCAGCACCTATGGTGAGATACTCACCTAGGCTATCTAGTTCCCTACCCCAAAAACATACCAAAACAAAGAAAACATCTCAAATGCTCTGATTCATATGTTAAAGAAACCCTCATGTTTACTTAGATCCTCAAGATGAGTCCTAATCCTTAACCGTGAGCAATATGAGGAAGATAACAAGGATTTAATATTCAATATATACTAAGAACAAATTATTGTTATGCAATATATTGAACACTCAAATGGGAAAAAAGAAGTAGATAGACAACAAGATCAAACTAGAAGATTCAGACCAAAATAACAGAACAAAAACAATTGAAAAAACATTTCCAAAATATGCATAATATAGGGTAAAAATAACCATTTGTAGAACTTCCTAAAACATCCAAAAAAACACATACCTAAACTCCCTAATCTTCCCTGAAACCTAAATAGACAAAATAAATCATCCTATACATCCGCAAAGAAAACATAACCTTCCCAAAGAGATTAAAAATCAAATTATATCATTATATAACATCATTCTTCTTGAATAAATCAATACCTTATTCCCCATCTTTCGAAAAAATTCTCACCACATAAACTTTCAGGAAATGAATATCAAACATTATTAAACACACACACACACACACACACACACCAAAATGAAAGGAGTATTTTCCTATGGTTACAGATCCTACCTAGGGTCCTGCGGAGAAACCTTTCCAAAGTTGAGAAAGCTTTGCTTCCCATATGAACCAGCTCCTCCTTCCAAATTCTTAATGTCTGCTCTCCTTCCAAGTTGTATTTCTAAGTTTCTCCTGAGATAAAACTCCTCCTTCCTACCAGATAAATCGTAACTCCAACTATTTCATACTTCTGAAATTTTCTTCGCAGGAATGATTATCCAATTTTCTCCCCCATAAAACTCCAACTCCTCACATACTCCAAATATTAAAATCCAGCCATATAGTTGGAGGAGTTGCTTTATGGGAAGCAACGACTCCAACTAAAATAGTTGGTTTTAAAAATAATAAAACAATTCTCGAAAGCATAACTAAAGGTTTTAATTATATTTATTTAGTTATTTAACTCACCAAGACTATAAAAGAACAAAGGTGAAAATAATCCTCAACGAATTCACATAGCCCAATGGAAACTAACTAGCCTAACTACTAGGAGGGCTCAGGTTCAAAACTCCTAGGTAAGGAATTGTTATTACTCTATCATATTTTATTTTGCAATTACATAGTTTATATATATATGTGTGTGTGTGTGTGTGTGTGTGTGTGTGTAGATATGTGTATATGTAGATATATGTATATGTACATATATGTATATATACACATATATATATATATACATATATATATGTATATATATGTATATATATACATATATGTATATATACATACATGTATATACATATGTGTATATATACATATATGTATATATAAATACATATATATATATATACACACACACACATATATATACATGCATACATACATACATACATACATATATATATGTCTGTGTGTGTGTGTGCGCGCGCGCACCCACACAAACACACACACACACACATATATATATTGCACAAATAAAGCATCAAATTCATATTTCAAAAGATAAAGAAGCATCATTCGTTAATATTTAAATAAAAATAACGAGACAAAGAAAATATACACTAAAGCATAAATCACCAAATCACAAAATCATAAAACTACTTAACACCCCTAACTAAGGTGACTTCCTAAACAGGAACCTAAGTCAATAAGGTTCCCTTGAGAGTGCCTTTGGAAATATCTCCACACAAAAACGTTTGAGGATTTCTTTTTAAGGCACACTCAGACCTGTGTAGCTAGGTGAAGTCGATGCCTGGTACCTACATCCTACATCATGAAGTCAAGAGAAACATATGTACATATATATAAATATACAACCAATGAAAAACAAGGAGGGAGAGTGCGACATCGTGTGGATCTCCTATACAAGTGACTACGACTTCCTCTCCTCATCCTACAAACACATCAGATAGCATCAATATCAAGGCATAATTGGATTAGTATGGTTAGATCCAAAAATAATCATTACTCCATAATGCAAATGAAGAATTAAATCATCTTTATAAGAAAGACAATCAAATATATGAAATAACATGTCCTGCTAAGAACTTTTAAATCATTTTTTATCTTCCATAAAATATTTTAATTAACCAAACATATACTCATAATGTCTCATCAACTAAAAGTAAACAAAACATAGAGTCTATAATGCTCAATATAGAAATCATGTCTATGCAAAATATCAAGATACTAGGGTGGGCATTACATATGGAACCCTTTGCCATTATTTCCAAAGGGGGCGAGATTCTATTTAAAATCCCTATTTTTTTAGGGAGATTTGTGTTGAGGATATTGAGAAGATTGTATTGAGAGAGAGCACTTTTTGGGTTCATGGATTTTCCCATATGTTGACATAAATGCCAAAGAGGGATATTGTTGGATGATAACATATTTGGGTACTACTGGTGTTGTTGATATTAATGTTTTGTCACTGATGTCAACATATGTTTCTATGGAGTGAACAAACTAGTTATTACTATTGTATGATTACTGACAGGAGTGTATAGACATTGTACGGATGAATCATAAAAATTGAAGATAAGGATATGAAGAATAATGTGTGATGACCTTATTCCTAAGGTCACTTGGCTTAATATTACATATTCAAGATGTTACAGATGTTTTATTGAAGACTAGTTTCTGGACTATGATAGTGATGCTTGACAGAGCAAGTCTTTGTGTTTTGCATATATCTTACTAGTGAAGATGATTCAAGGTATGTAAGCTTAAGGGATGAAAAAGAACACATTGAGGAATGTTCAATTTTTATTGATAGTCATGAGATTTTTGGTGATATCAGTTGTGGAGTGTATTCTTGAGAAGACCTATTTAGGGGAAGAATTCAGTTATGTAGCGTGTATTATGGGTTGTGAGTATGGATTTCAGATCTTGGAGTATATATGATGTATTGTAATTGATGTTTACTTGTTTTAGGTACCTTGTGTATCTTAGCAAGGGGTTAAATAATTATTTGTATATTGGAAAAGCTTAATTAGCTGACCTAATCAATTATTATAATAGGGTATATATGAGAGATCTTTTCTTTTGAAAAGATATGATAGTGGAATCATGAGAAGGTAATTGAAAGATAGAGAAGTGTGTAAGCTATGATGCTTGATTGGCTGTTAGATGTAGAGTAGAGTTTGTGACTAGAGTACTTCATTGGAACTGACCAAGCAAAGAGAGTTTCTATCAGATAGTTAGGTGGATTTTATATTTTTGATATACACTTGTTTGGATTGTTAATCCTTGAGGGTGGCTTTAACCTTCTTTGGGAAGTGTCCCTGGGTAGTGATTCCATTGTTACTTTTGACTCCTGATGTATGTGTTCCAATGGGCTTGCTTGCACAAACTACTAAGAAGATCTTCTCTATCTTCTTCAATGATCCTAATCTCCTCTAGGTCCTTATTAGGCTTAGAAAATTAAATAATTCCTAATCCTACTCTCCTCTAAGAGTCTCCACTTTTGCTTCACCCTTTGAAAGACAAACACCCTATAGTTAGTTCAAATGTCCACTTCTTCAACTTGCACCTAGAAGAGTCTAAGTGACAATTTCCACACTAAACTTCATGAGCCACTTATAGGGGTTTCCAACACCATGTAGACACTACATTTGATCAATTTAGAATCCATCTTAGGGAATCTCCTTTCAATTTTCAGCCGAGTTCAAGTTTGTGTCTTCAAGAGGCCTAATTAGGCTTATCTCCTTGTAGCCCTACACAGTGTGTTTTTCTCAATTCTTGAAATTTTTTTCCAAAGACCTCAAAATTATATGATCATATCTAGATACCCTTTTCCACTTTACAAAGCATTTTGTAAGTCTCAAACCCCTAAGTCATCTATACATAGGGTTCCTATAAACTAGGTCTTAAAGGGCTAATAGGCCTAAAAACTAGGATTGTCTGCAACACAATGTAAAACTCACTCAAAACGTGTCCTCACTGATTGGCATGAACTCAACCAACCTATCATAACAAGTTAACACTAAACCCTAACTATACATGTACTTGGATCATACAGTAACTTCTTCCCCTTCTCATGAAAGCTCATTGTTTCTTCTCCAAACCTCTAACCGGACACTGCATGCTCACCTAGGGCTTGGATCTAAAAATAGATAATTCCCTTTCCCTAACTCCTAACTCTACAACTATGTACAATACTGACTCCCCTAATATGTGCATCTACCCTTAGGTGTTTCCCATGGTTAGATTTCATGTGGGAGCCATGACTTGATTGACTGGTCAGGACAAGATTAGTGAACCTCAGAGTTACAAAACAATTTAACTACGACTGTATACTAACTCTAATCAACTAACTTACCAAATGAAAAGTGTCTCTAATTCACTTCTACCTTGTTATAATCAAAATCTCACTTCTTGATTCGAGTCTCCCATACACTAGATGCCTTGTTGGTAGATTCCCCACTCCTAGAATCAAGGAGAATCTGATGTAACCATCTTGCATGCAACATTTGCAATTATTGCAAATGTTGCCATGACAACAAAATAGCAACTTTTGGCATCTTTTCAATTATGCCTCCTCCCTACATTTTAGGACCTCTATCCTCTTCAATTTGAGGATCCAAGATCATTTAAGACCCTATGGCATCTCTATGTCCACATTTAAGTGATTTGGACACATTCATGACTCTAACCTCACACTTAACAACTAATCCTAAGAATTTGAATATAATATAAACAATGGCTATTTGTGTGACCTTAGTCCTAATGACTAACTCACTTAGCCTACATAGAAAATACCTACTAAGGTCCAAAACAACTAACCTATCTTGACTTGGCTAATGTCAAGTACAATACAAAATGAACAAACATGGAGGTTAGCCTAGGTGGTCCTGCACCATCATCCCCAAAAAAGAAAGATCAATCCACCCTTTGATTGAGGATGCCTGGCTCAATCCCCATCTTCTTGAATTCTGATTCTTTGACCCATAATGCATCTGCATTTTTTTTATCATGTCTTTTGATCAAGTGCTCCTTATACTCTTTGGTTCTGGTCTTCTTATACACTCTTGTATCCAGTATGTTGTCAGCTCCTGTGACTGTATCAGATGGTAAGTGTAGCTCCTCCACATCTCTGATTACTTCTTGAAGAATCTGATCCAAGTCTTTCTTTGGTCCTTTGTAGTGGGCTAATTCTACAATGTTGAAGATAGGTGGTAGTCCACTATCTTCTGGGAGTTCAATTTTGAATGCATTATCACCATACTTAGCCATGATAGGACAAGGTCCTATCCTTCTCATCTGCAACTTGTGAGGGACTCCCTTCTGTAATCTTGATTTATTGAGATGTACCATCACCATGTCACCCACATTAAACTCAATTGTCCTCCTACTTTCATTAACCTTTGCCTTATGTTTCAAGGTGTTCTCTGTCAAGGTTTTCCATACTGTATCATGTATCTCTTGCATGGCTTGAGAAAAATCATTTTCATATCCACTTGCTTTCACTCCATCCTGCAAGTCTCTCAACTCATAGACTCCTCTAGGATGTAATCCATACAGTACCTCAAAGGGGCTCTTGCATGTTGACCTATTGATGGTGTCATTGTAGGCATACTCAGCCTGTCCAATCAATTGATCCCATTGCTGTCCGTACTCCTTTGTCAAGCACCTTAGTAGATTTCCAAGGCTTCTATTCACCACTTTGGTTTGACCATCAATTTGGGGATGGTAGGCAAATCCAAAGGATAAATTGGTGCCTAGTCTTTTCCAAAGAGTCTTGCAAAAATGACTCATAAATTTGGTGTCTCTATCAGACACAATGCTCTTAGGCAACCCATGGATTCTTACTATCTCTTTGAAGAATAGAGATGCTATTTTTCTGGCATCATTAGTGGTCTTGCATGGAACAAAGTGAGCCATTTTACTAAACCTATCCACAACTACATAAACACTATCCATGCATTGTCTTGTTTTGGGTAACCCAACTACAAAATCCATGCTCAAGCAATCCCATGTTCTAGTAGGAATAGGTAGGGGCTGATAAAGGCCAGCATTTGATGAATTACTCTTGGCTCTTTGACACACTATACAACTCTCCACATACCTTTTGACATCAATATTCATCCTTGGCCAATAGTAGAACCTTTGAACTAGTTCTTGTGTCTTTGTGATCCCAAAGTGACCACTCAATGCACCATTATTCTTCTCTTGAATCATGTTCTCCCTAATGGAACCTCTAGGGACACATAGCTTATTGCCTTTAAACAAAATGTTACTTTGAAAATTATATTCAACATAGTCACTATGGAAGTGGTTCCTGTATTCAGCACATACCATGTAAATGTTTGAAAAATCCTCACCTTTAGCATATAGATCCTTGAAGTGATCTATTCCCATGGTCTTCAACTAAATCTCTTGGATGGTAAGAGCTCTTCTTGACAATACATCAACAACTTTATTGACGACATCTTTCTTATGTTTGATGTTAAAGGTGTAAGCTTGTAGGTACTCAACCAACTTCATGTGCTTGTGGCTCAACTTGTCTTGAGAATTCAAAAAAATTAAGGCTTGATTATCTGAATAAACAATGAACTCCTTGGGCAGCAAGTAGTGCCTCCACTTTCTCAAGGCTTGAAGCAATGCATACAACTCAAGGTCATAAGAATAATACTTCTTCTTTGCTTCACTCAACTTCTCAGAGTGAAATGCTACTAGTATACCCTATTGGCTTAGGATAGCCCCAATGGCTATGTTGCTTGCATCACATTCAATTGTGAAAAGATTCTCAAAGCTGGGCAAGATTAACAATGGTTGGGTAGCAATCTTTTCCTTCAACAACTCAAAGCTTTTAGTGGCTTGTTCATTCCATATGAACTTAGTCTTCATTCCTCCTTTGATTGTGTCCAACATAGGAGCACAAATATCACTAAATTGGCTTATGAACTTCCTATAATACTGAGAAAGGCCATGAAAACCCCTTACCTTTGTTGTTGTCCTTGGAGTGGGCCAATTCATAATGGCTTCTACCTTACTCTTTTCCATTTTTATATTACCATGAGATAGAAAAAATCCTAGGTACACTAGCTATGTTTTGATGAACTCACATTTCTCCAAGTTAATCATTAATTTCTCTTCATGTAGCCTCTTAAGTACTAATTCCACATGCTTGAGGTGTTCCTCTCTTGTCTTACTAAATATGAGTATATCATCCAAGTATACCACTACAAACTTGCCAATGTGGTCTTTAAGTACTTCATTCATCAACCTCATAAAAGTTGATGGAGCATTTGATAAGCCAAATGGCATGAATAGCCATTAATATAGCCCTTCAATGGTATTTAAGGTTTTCTTCCACTCATCTCCTTCATTGACCCTTATCTAGTGATAGCCACTTTTTAAATCTATCTTGGGAAAGTACATTGTACCTCCTAAACAATCCATCAAGTCTTCTATCCTAGGGATAGGGAACCTATATCTAATAGTGATCCTATTTATGGATTTGGAGTCAGTACATAATCTCCAAGTAACTCCTTTCTTAGGGGCTAAGACTGTGGGTAAAGCACAAGGACTAATACTCTTCCTTATAAGACCTTGTTCTAGTAACTCTTGAATTTGCCTAGCTATTTCCTCATTCTATTCAGGGGTCATCTTGTAGGTTGCCTTATTTGGTATGGAAGCTCCAGGGATAAGGTCAATCTTATGGCTTATGGGTCTTATATAGGGTAAGGTTGATGGTTGTCCATCACTTACTATACCTTTATACTTCTACAACATTTTTTGTATCTCTTGTGGCAGCTCTGTCCTCTTCACTTTTTTTTCTTCCTCTTCCTTGGGCTTCAACATTAGTGAAAAACCAACTCCTTCTCCTTCCTCTATGGCTTCCAAGAACTCTTTCTCACTCACCATTAGTACATTAGGACTAGTTGTCTTCACTTCTACATCTTTTAACAATGACTTAATTTTGAAAGTCATGTTATCCTTCTTGAAAGTATAGGAGTTCTTCACTCCATCATGGATAGCTTGGCAGTCAAATTGCCATTGCCTTCCTAGGAGAAAGTGACATGCATCCATGGGAAGTACATCACATATTACCTTTTCCTTATATCCCCCTATAGATAACTCCACCCATGCTTGTTCATTCACTAATACATGTTGTCCCTTATTGAGCCATGTTACCTTGCAAGGATGGGTATGAGGTACCCTTGTCATGCCTAACTTGTTGACTGCTTCCTCTAATACAATATTATCAGTAGACCCTGAGTCTATGATAACCCTACATACTTTACCCACCACCTTACATTTGATTCTAAACAAAGACCTCCTTTGGCTTGAATCCTCCTTGATTGACTCCTTGATAAATGTTCTCCTCATCATGAGGTTCTCACCTTCCTCTGAGTTTAATGGTACCTCAAGGTGTTTATCAGCTACACTTGTGTCTTCTTGGACCAAATTAGCCCTCTTGTTACCTCCTTGAGAAGTAATACTCTTCTCTGGATACCTATAGGTAGGGTGTCCCATTTTGTCACAATGATAACATTTCATATTGACAAAGTAATTGCCTCTTCCTTGTCCACCACTTCTACCTCGAAAATTGGAGTTCCTTCCTCTACAACCTCTACTAGAACTTGCTTCTTTCTGCTCATTGTATTTGACTTATCCTTGTGTCCTTGATTCTGAACCCCTTCCACCATATCCACCTCTTTGTCGTCTACTATCTCTTCCTATACCTCTTCCTTTAGAAATTTATTCTTGCTTCCTCTTTCCTTTTTCCTCTATCTTCAATGTCATTTGATAGCATTGGAGGATGGCTTTTAAGTTCACTAGAATAATGTCTTCTTGAATAGACCATTTAAGTCCTTTCAAATACCTAGCTAGCTTGATTCTTTCATCTTCAACCACTTGTGACCATAGGCACAACTTTTGGAACTCTTCAGTGTAGTCTTGGACATCTAAGTCTTTCTATCTAAGATTATGTCTCCTTCTATGTAGCTGCACTTCATAATCATAAGGAAAATAGGTCTACTTCATTGTAGTCACCATGCCCTTTCATGTGGCTATAGGACTCTTTCCTTCCTTCTCTCTTTCAGTTTGAACAAACTTCTGCCATGTGAGAGATGAACCTCTCAATCTAGACTTGGCCACATTCACTTTTTGGGCCTCTATGATACCATCACATTAAAAATGGTTCTCTATACTATCTATCCAGTCCACTACTGAATCTGGATCCATTTGTCCACTAAATAGTGGTACACCCTCCAAAGATTTACCACTCAAAGCCTTTAATGCCTTTAAGAAGGGTTCTTGGTCACTGACAGGGTCAAGGGTTGGAGCTTCTTCTTCTATATCCATTCCTTTCTCCCTTGATTCTTCTTCTTATTTATGTTCAATCTTATCTTTCATCTTCTCATCTTTGTCTTGGACTTCTCCCAAGAGTTTCTACATTTGAGACAACCTTTCTCTTAACGACTTGTTGTCTTCTTCTTATTCTTCCACCTTTTTGGCTAACTCAACATTAGTCACCATGACTTTGTCTTTTTCTTATCCTCTAGGTGTAATCTCTCCCACTAATTTAGTACATTTAAACATCCACCACAAGCCTGATCTTTAATCAAGCTCTGATACCAATATGATGTAAGTGTTCCAATGGGCTTGCTTGCACAAACTACTAAGAAGATCTTCTCTATCTTCTTCATGGATCCTAATCTCCTCTAGGTCATTATTAGGTTTATATCATTAACTAATTCCTAATCCTAATCTCCTCTAAGAGTCTCCACTTGTGCTTCACCCTTTGAAAGACTAACACCCTATAGTTAGTTCAAATCTCCACTTCTTCAACTTGCACCTAGAAGAGTCTAAGTGAAAATTTCCACACTAAATTTCATGAGCCACTTGTAGGGGTGTCCAACACCATGTAAACATTGAATTTTATCAATTTAGAATCCATCTTGGGGAATATCCTTTCAATTTTTAGTCGAGTTCAAGTTTGTTTTTTCAAGAGGCCTAATTAGGCTTATCTCCTTGTAGCCGTAGACAATGTGTTTTTCTCAATTATTGCAAAACTTTTCCTATGACCTAAAAATTATAAGACCATATATAGATACCCTTTTCCCCTTTACAAATTATTTTGTAAGTCTCAAACCCCTAAGTAATCTTTACATAGGGTTCCTATAAACTAGGTCTTATAAGGATAATAGGCCTAAAAACCAGGATAGTCTGCAACACAATGTAAAACACAATCAAAACTTTTCCTCATTTATTGGTATGAACTCAACCAACCTAGATTAACAAGTTAACACTAAACCCTAACTGTACATGTACTTGGATTGTACAGTAACTTCTTCCCCTGCTAATGAAAGCTCACTATTTCTCCTCCAAACCTCTAACTGGATAGTGCATGCTCGTCTAGGGCGTGGATCTAAAAATAGCTACTTGCCTTTCCCTGACTCCTAACTCTACAACTATGTACACTAATAAATCCCCTAACATTTCCATCCACCCTTAGGTGTTTCCCATGGTTAGATTTCATGGGGGAGCCATGACTTGACTGACTGGTCAGGACAGGACCAGTGAACCTCCTAGTTACAAAACAATTTAACTACGACTGTATACTAACTCTAATATACTAAGTTACTAAATGAAAAGTGTCTCTAATCCTCCTAAGAACACAAAAATATTATTAGCTTTAAGCTATCAATCCAGCCAATGTGTCTGTCAACACAAAATCCTTAGGATTACTGAAATCTCTAAATTTGCAGAGTTCTATTCACTTCTAACTTGTTACAATAAACAACTAACTTCTTGAATCAAGTCTCCCATACACAAGATGCCTTCTTCCACAATTTTAGGGCCTTTTTGGTTGATTCCCCACTCCTAGAATCAAGGAGAATCTGATGTAACCATCTTGCATGCAATATTTGTAATTATTGCAAATGTTGTCATCACAACAAAATAGAAACTTTTGTCATCTTTTTTAATTATGCCTCCTCCATACATTTTAGGACCTCTAGCCTCTTCAATTCAAGGATCCAAGATAATTTTAGACCCTATGGCATCTCTATGTCCACATTTAATTGATTTGGACACATTAATGACTCTAACCTCACACTTAACAACTAAGCCTAAGAATTTTAAAATACTACAAACAATGGCTATTTGTGTGACATTAGTCCTAATGACTAACTCACTTAGCCTACATAGAAAAGACCTACTAAGGTCCAAAAAAAAATAACCTATCTTGACTCGGCTAATGTCAAGTACAAGCCAAAATGAACAAACATGGAGGTTAGCCTAGGTGCTCCTATACGAACTCCTAACAGGGTATGTCCTTTAACATCGACTATGTATTGTAATGTTGTAATAAGCTACTAACAGGGATAAATCTTTTAACAAGGATACTCTACTCTCAGTACATCATTTGTGGGTGCTAATTCCCACTGGTGTTTTACCTTTAACAGGGTTTCCTCGAGAAAAAAGGATTGTGTTATTGTGTTGGCATTTAATGTGTTATCATTTTCATTGGGGATTTGGTTTATAAAGTTTAAAGTTTAATAATATGTATCACAACTGATCCAGCCCCCCCCCCCCTCAGTTTTTCTTGTGGACTATTATTCCTAACATGGGTAGTGTACATGAATGCATGTGTGTTTCCCATTGTAATAATTCTATTATTATAACAAGGTGCTATTCTTATTGTGGGTTTCAACCCCACCTTGTTTTTTACCCTAGTTTGGGTTTCCACAATAAAAGTATTTTTTTTAATGTGGTTTTGATGTTATTTTTTTTTGTGTTTACATGCTTTACATTTTAAAAATCAATAATAAAGATTAAAATGCTAAAGGGTTTCATGTTTTAAAGGTTTAAGGGTTTGAATATTTAAGTTTTTTAGAAGAAACAGATTTAGCACCACCCACCCCGCCCTCTCCTCTCAATTTCTATCTTCCTATTTCCTACAATAATGTCAGGCTTGGAAATCGCCCTTTTTTCACAAGATTTATAAACACTACATATTTGGATTAAGGGTTCAATCTTAGTGAAAAAAACTTTTGGCATCCCTGGCGGGACTCTGATATGCTTCTTAGTTCATAAGAACATCATTTATATTATTATTTTGGTATGAATAGATGTGTTTTCATCCTTCAATAGGTAAATAAACTCATACCAGATGACTCTATACTTTTGGTTTTAAGATCTAGTGAGCATAGAATATGAGAAAATTTACAATTGGGAAAATTAGAGACAAATTTGACAATCAAGAGCTTCAACAACCAAATAGAGAAGGTAGTAAAAGAAGAAGAGATTCTAATTTGCCAAATAATTCAGGAATGTCTACTCCTAATTCCGATCCTTCTTTTTGAGTTTATAACCATACTCTTTTTCTATGTTTTGTAAATCAAATACTAACAAATTTTATATCTCCTAGTAATTCTACAACACCTACTAGTTATAATACAGTAATACCAATAGTTATAAATTAGTTTCGAACAATAAATCACACATTACTAGAAATTGTAAATAAGGTACTACCACATGTAGTTATAATGACACTACCTAGGAATCATGTTTTTTTCACTTTTTTTTTTTTTTTGGTTTAGGACGACCCCTTTAATTTTACACAACATAATAATATACTCATGAATACTTTGAAAAGTCTATTTTTCATAGGAGAAGAGATGACTACACCCATTGATCTTATCAGTGATGTGGCTTCTTTATGTGGATTACACTATATTACTAAATAGAACGTTGCAGTTAGATTACTTGTAGCATCATTCAATAAAAAATCTTTTGCATGGTTAATATGTTTACCTGTGAATTGTATAGAAACTTATAAATGTTGGATGTTGTTTTTCACACCCATCTTAAATATAAACTGAATAACCTCTTTCTTTTTGAGCAATTGACCATAATAAAGAGAGCTCCTCAAGAAAATACGATGGATTTCAACTATCATTTTCAAAAGACATAGGATATAATCCCACCTTTGGTAGGGTAATAAATTGACCATTCAATTTTTGGATTATCTTAAGGCTCTTAACAATAATATTTTACTTATGATTAGAATTATGAATGCCACAACTTTACCAACAACTTATTAAATTGTTATAAGAGATAAAAGTTGTCCAATTCAAGTTGGTAGTATAGCCCAAGGAATCCAATGCCTTTTTTTATGAGATGAAATTAATTAACCTATAGTTCCACCTACTATAGCCATTGTCCATTCATTTTGAGACTTTATTAGCCAAGTTGTAGCTCAAGAGAGAATTTTTCTAGCCCCATCTCAAGATTTTTTAGAGATTAATGAAATTTTAAGAAACTTTAGAAATGAGATAGAGAACCTCAAGAAGAAAAAATAGGATAATAGACCATATCAAGCTCCATATCTTCCAACTAAGCCTAATTATCAAACTAATAAACAAGACCAAAGGAGGAATTACAATTATAAACCCAATCAACTTTATAAGATTTCCTAATATTCCAAGTTCTTCAGAAGAGCTTGTTCTTTTTCAAAAGAACATGGCACAAGAATATGATTGGTGTTTTGTATGTAATCAACAACATGATTGGACAACTTGTTAGAAATATTAATTGAATCAACCTCTTATAGTTAGAAATAGTACTAGAGTGCGACCAAATGTGCCACAAGTGACTCATGAGGACTAGGGTTGTCAAAATGATAAAGGTAAACCGGATGTAGCCTTAATGAATTGGTAGGATAAAGAATTTTGAGGTGATAACTTTCTGGAAGGTCAAAATTTGAATTATATTTTGATTAAAACCAATACCAGGTCAAAGGAAAGGGTTATATATATAGGACAACAAGTTGAAAAAGGAAAAAAAAAAATTATAATGCGAAATTTTTTTTTTCTTAAGGTTGACAATGAGGTAGGAGCATCTTGGGTTCTTGACTATCTTGCATCAACCCAAAATATTTTGTTTCCTTCTTTCCAATTTGCTTGTTGTTGAGTTTCTCTCATAATTCATTTATTTTGGATAAGTTATTATTGCACACCTCATGGAATGTCTCTAGCATCATGTTTTACCTTCACGTAGGTTCGTCGCTTGATTGGTTTGTTTGTGTTTGAGATATCTTGGATATTCTGGTGGGACATCTTTTTTCTTCATGTTTTCCATCTAGTTTGTATTTTTTGATCACATGAAGGATTTCCTAGTCAACACAGCTTTGTGGTACATATATCGATAATATTAGGTACATGGTTGACCTACCTATGGGTTTTATTGTCATTTATTTGTTGGATTAATCTTATGGAAAGGTAAGAGCTCAGAGGGGAGGGGTGAATTATTACTTTAAAATTTTTAACTAGTATTAATTCCTTTTCGCCGAACTGGATATCATTCATAAAAAAATTGAAAAGAATATAACATAACTTAGAAAACCATGACACATAACACCATGATTTTTTATCACAAAAAAATCCTTGGTTTGAAGAAAAAAATGCATTTGGGATGACACCCAAAATCCTTCACTTCTGCAGAATAAAGGTTGCTCGGTTAGAGCTACATTGTTAGCTACTTCTGGTAGCTTACCCTGCTAGAAGTATTATACTTGGTCAAGAGTACAAAAGACTTATTCAGTCTACCTGGTTAAATAAATTTACAATCTCTCATCTAAGAGATGTACCAGGTTAGAGGATTTACAATATAAGTCCTATTGGAGCTCTAAAATTTTGGATAATTTTGGAGTGACTATGTTTAGAATTTTCTCTAAGGCACAAGTCACTACCTCAAAAATGCTTTTGAAAGGGCCTACTTTGAATACATGTAAAAAGAGACCTAATAATTGTTCTAAAAAACCACATGGAGGGTGTGTTCATTGCCTATCATAGAGTGATTTTAATGGGTTTTAGCTCTCAGAAGTCAGATTTGGTGTGTTTTGGAGATAGCCATTTGGAGGTCATTACCTAATTTTGCACTTGTGCCTATTTCCAGTTGTATCACGTGACCCACTTTGATGGTTTTTATCTTTGGCCAGATGGATAGGCATAATATAAGTAGTGTCTCAAGATGTTTTAGGCATGAAAATGAATCAACATACCCATTTGAAAACCCCTGTGAGTTCATATGTTAATTTTTCCATACCCATTCCATTTGCATTTTATTCTGGTTTCCGGAGTGTCAAATGCAGAATTACAGAATGCCCTACTTTGAGGTCCTAAATGTGTACCCAGTTGAATTACATGAATAATTGTGTGTTCCCCCATATTGAAAATATGGAAATCTACCTCCATGAAGAGTTTCACACTTTGGTCAATCCATTTGACCACTTTGCCTAGCCCTTTCCAAATCAAATTTCTGTATTTTTATTGTGTTTGAGTTTGGAAAGTAGTTGAACTGTTGATTTTGAGGATTAATGTCGGTTGATCAGTTGATCATCAGTGCAAGATAATTGAATTTTTGTATTCCTTATGTGAAATTGAATCCATGTTGAAGGTTCCAGACTATAAGGGTCTCATTTGGTGGGTTTGTAGAATCAAATCTAAAGGCAATTTATGCAGATTCCCAATGTGGGCATAATTGATTTTGCAGAATAGCCACTTTTAGAGGATTGTAGGTTCATATAAAATGATTGTCTTGTGATACTAAATGTGGTTCTATACTCCTTGTATGTGATTCTTCTATCAAAATTAGGAGTGGAGTCTCAGGGATTGTTTTGCTAGTTGTTCAAGGTCATTTCTGAAACTAGTTTCCATTGTGTTTGCAAGTGTCTTTTCTAGTCTTAAATAAACGGTCAACTTTGGAGATTAAAATAGTCTTCCTCAAAAATCATCGTGGAGTTATGTTTTTGCAGAGTGATAGTAAACATGAAGTTATCCATGTCTTCTATATTTGAGTGCTCTAGGAAGTCTTTTAGTCAGTTTTTAAATCTGGTTCGATAGGCCAGATGCGATTAGTGAGATCAATTTGTACAAATATAAAGACTTTTTTTTAATGGCCGCATGTTCAATGCTCCATGGTCCAATTGCACAATGGTTTGTGTTTAGAAGTCCAAGGATTTTCTTGACGTAGTATAAATCTTGAGATCAAACAAATATGTGTTTCTGGATTTCCTTGAACAACCAAATGTGTCATTAGAAAAGCAAATTACAAATTCAGAGTTTAGTTCATAGTCTTTATATCAATAAAAAAAAAATACTATATTGAAGTCAGTTAATGCAAGAAAAACTTGAAGCATGTGGTATGTTGGTGTGTCACAAGTACAAAGGTTGAAGCACAGAGTAAGCACGTTAGTTTCTTGGAAAATGAACACGGGGCCTGTGCATTTTTGTTTGGAGGAGAGTGCACGTGGATGAAGGGGAACATTAAAATTGTTTAAGTAAATGCATAGAAAAGATGTGCATTGTATATGCAAAACATCATGTGCATGGAAATGAAGGATCTTTCAAACTTTCAAGACAAGTGTAATTGACAGGTGTAAAGACAAGTTTAGCAACTTCTCAAATTGCCAAAGGTGTTGCACTGGGAAGGAGACAAAGAAGCCTGTGCATTGGATGGAAAGAAGGGGCATGCTATTGTGTAAGAGATGAAGTCTTGCGCATAGGTGAAACAAAAAAATAGAAACATTAAAGCAAATGCAATGGAAAATGCCTTTGGAAAGCTTTACATTTGATTAAATGTAGATTGGACTAATGGAAAGGCCAGTGCATGGAATGAAAAAATTTTAAACTTTCATGCAAATGTAATTGGCAGGTGAATAGAGGAGAAGGGCCTGCAAAAAATAAAACAAGCAAAGCCTGTGCAAGAAAGTTAGGTGCCTGCGTAGGGACAAATGAAGGAATGTTGCACAATGTAAAACATGATGCTTGGACAATGTAAAACATGAAGGTTGCATAATGTTTAACATGAAGTCTGCACAAGGTAAAAATATTAAAGCCTACACATTTGGAGATCAAACAATGCAACTGGAAGATGTTAAATACTTACATGCTGCACAATGTTATGGAGGGGATTACATTATAGATTTGAGGAGGATTGTGCATGAGTTAAAAGAAAAGACTATGCACTCTGTTAAACAAAGCCTACGCAGTATATATACTGGAGACCAGTGCATGAAAGAGGGCATTAGAAACTTTCAAGAAAATTCTAGGAAGGTGTAAGTTTAGTAAAGCATGCGCTAAACACAAAGAAGGCTATGTAAAACACTAGGGAAGTTTGCGCATGAGATGGAGGAGGCCAGCAATCAGTAAAAACATTTTAAAAATTAGTGCAAAGTGAAATTGGCAAGGTGGTACACTAGAAAGATAAGAGGGCTACGCAGTACAAAGGGGAGACTATGATATGTTTCAAGTGGAATGCTATGGAGACTTCTAAGAAAATGCCACAAAATACAAGAAGAACCTGCGCAAGTGGAACAAAAGGTAGAAGTAGAGCTTGCAAAGTGGATATAGAGGGAGGTTTTTTTAAAAACATTTTTTCCCACATTGCTAGTGAGCGCGAGTTTGAAGGGTTTATATACGCCAACACTTGCAATATAGTTTAAATAAGGAGCCAAGAGGCTCATTGGCAGACCCCTTAGCCAATGGAACACTCCATTGATTGTAGGAGGTATAATAAACCATATTTTGGTGTGCAACATAAGAAAATCTTTAAAAACTTGTAAAACATATATCTTGCATTGGTGGGGTGAGTGAGTTTTGAAGTGTTTAAATGTGAAAATGCTTGCACTATAGTTTGAAGTGAAGAGCACAGGATCTTGGGGCTTGAGAAAAAGAGGTGCCTCGGCATGCATGCCTAGGTAGTTGGCAATTTCAACAAAAAACATGTTTTTGGTGGGCCAGTTGCGCAGATGAGATGGTGAAATGTGGTGGAGGAGAAACATATAGAGATTTAGAGGTAGCAGTTAGTCATGAGATCTCAAGATATAACCACAATGAGATCTAACACTCAGAGACTTAGAGGTAGTAGTTAAGTAACCTTGCGCCTAATCTCTAGATGTTGGCAGTTAATTCCAAATGATTCTAAGATTCAGGGTGAACTATTGGATCAAGCCAAGATCAAGGGATGTCTCCCAATCTCTAGAAGTAACCGGGGTTAGCAAGATCATTCAGAGAGTCAGAGGTAGACTTGTCTCCCAATCTCTAGATAAACCCAGGGTCAAGGAAAGCATTTTGAGATTAAGAGGTAAGCTTGTCTCCAAGTCTCCAAATCTAATCATGGTTAAATATGAGTTCATTCATAGATTTAGAGGTAGGCTTGTCTCCCAATCTCTAGACTTAATTGGGGTTACCAAGATCATTCAAAGATTTAGAGGTAGACTAGTCTCCCAATCTCTAGATAAACCTAGGGTCAGAGAAGAGTTCATTTAGAGATCTAGAGATAGAGCTTGTCTCCCAATCTCCAGATCTAATTAGGGTCAACAAAATGATTTAGATATCTAGAGGTAAGATTGTCTCCCAATCTCTAGATAAACTAGGGGTTAAAGAAGAGTTAATTCATAGATCTAGAGGTAAGCTTATCTCTAAGTCTCTAGATAAACCTAGGGTTAGTGAAGTTTTTCAAAGATTTAGATGTAAGAGAAATATCCAAGTCTCTAGACAAACCCATCGTCAATAAAATCATTTAGATATTAGTAGATAAAGGTAGTCTCTGAATCTCCAAATGAACCCATGTAGACTTGAGAGTGAACCAACACATGACAAGTGGCAGAATCTGGTGAGTTCTGGGAAAAATATGTATAAAGGAGAGAAATGAAAGACAAAAAGTGCAGGGATAAATATATAAAGTGCAAAAATAATAAAGAGGTAAAATACTATATAGTTTAAAGGAAAACTCAAAGGATTAAATTTTCACAAAGATAGGAGATATAGGATCTAACCTACACTGGCTTATAATGTTTTAAAACATTGAAATTATACTTATTTTCAAAATATGAAAGGAGCATTCACAAGAGGCATTTTTCAAAGGCAAAATGAAATCATATTTCAAAGGCATGCTTGAAGATTGTTACATTTTGAGGAGGCAAAGGAATCAAGTTTATTAAAAGGAATGATTGCATATCAAAGGTAGTTTAAGGAATGAAAAAATATCAGATTTTGGAGAAGAAGATATTTGTAGAAGTTTTTTGAATGAAGACATGTGTCTTTAAGGTTTGAAATTTACTTTTTCCCCTTCTCTATATCTTGTTTCTTCTCCATTGTCACAGGAATTGTGAAAATTACAACTGCTGGGTAGTTTTCTGATTTGAGTCTATTTTC
This sequence comes from Thuja plicata, assembly GCA_018584345.1. Taxonomy (NCBI): domain Eukaryota; kingdom Viridiplantae; phylum Streptophyta; class Pinopsida; order Cupressales; family Cupressaceae; genus Thuja; species Thuja plicata. Next base: position 449,425 of record MU223161.1, read on the forward strand.
AAAGCTTTTTGTCATTTTGGATATATTGAAACAGGGGAATTTTAATGAAAATACAATAGGAATTCCTTTTGAATATCTGTGATGTCTTCATGTGTTTTTATTTTAGTTCTTGTGTATTAAATTTGAAAGGCATTTTAAATACACTAGTTACAAGGTAACTATGGGAGAGTAATTCTTAAAGGTGGTTTCAGAGGGTTCAAGACTTTCATAATAATTTGATGTTTGGGTGTGGGAATGCGAGAATTATTTGTATGAAACTTCATTTGGGTTATGGGTGTGTGATTATTAAAAGGTTTCTGTGAATCTATATTTTATTTGACTCTTTGCCCTGGATTAGGCACTGGTCTCTACTGGTTATGTAGTTATCATGATAAAAAATTTAAAAAATCTAAATAATCTTTTTACTTTTTGTTTAAGAGAATAGATTTCTATGATCTATATTGAATAATACATACACTATTGTTGATTCATTGAAGAATTGAATCATTAGGTTAGACTACCTGAGTTTGGAACTCGAAGAGAAGAATGATGAAAACCCTTAATCTACTGTAAGATTCACTATGAAGCAGTGAGTCTCAAGAGGTACACCCACCTGAGTCTGTGGAGCTCAAAGAAGGAGGATCATATCCTCATTAATTAGACTTTTTCTTGTTTGAATCAAGTCTTGGGAATCATAGAGTCAAGCATTGATGCATAATAAAGGTTCTACACAAAAAATCTATAACAAGACCTATTAGGGCCTACCCACTAGATGGAATTTATAATCTCCTAACTATTAAAAAAATGTGTGCAAGTATGCATCAACCATAATGTTGTTCAAAATCTTTATGCTCTTCAAGTGCATTACCTATTTCTGCACTCGGTAACTTATCTATTCTGCACCCTATATCTTCTTCATTATTTCTTTATCTTTGTCATTGTAACCGCTTCTCTCTTCTCTGTGGTATTATCCCTCTTATCTATGTAATATTCATAATCACCTTGTCATATTTATGTTTTGTTCATTATATATGATCTTAAGGTGGTTAACCCAATTAGATCCTTCTCCTTCTATGGTCGAGGTGAGGTGGTGCAAGGTTTGTTTCATTCCCAAGACATTTATTTTTATTGAATATCATTGGTTTAATTGCCTTGTGATCATCTACAATTATAGAGGATTGATGTAAGATGGATCCTAGAGGAAATGATAGAGGTAGAAGGAGAGATAGGAGTATAAGGAAGACACCATTCAAAATAGTTATTGGTTTTAATCTAAAAGGATTATCACAGTTTAGGGATATCAATCACAAAGTAAAGAGTGTACAAGGAGAGGAATTTGCAAAGGTTATGAAGTCATTACATGAGGAGGTTAAACAAAATTTAAATAAACTGAATCAAACATAAGGAATTCCAAGTAGGGGATGAAGTAATGGTATATTTGAAGAAAGATAGATTTCCAGTGGGAGCATATAACAACCTGAAAATGAGGAAGTTTAGACTATGTAAGATATTAAAGTGATTTGACCCAGTGAATGCATGTGAAGTGGAGTTACAAAACGACATGGGTATTTCACCTACATTGAATGTTTCAATTTTTTACGAGTATTATGAACCTAATTTTTAGGGTAGTTATGAATCAAATGTTAAGAAGCAGTTAAAGGAAATAGAGAAGATTTTGGCTAGTAGAATCAACAGAAGTACAAGAGGCAAGCAATACAAAGAATATCTTGTCAAATGGAGAGATAGAAAAATTGAGGATTCTTCATGGATTTATTGGGATGGTGTTGACCATATTGGTTTTATTTTACTCCTTCAAAATTGAGGGACTCACTTTTCACATAACCTCGATTGCCTAATATAGGAGAATCTTAGGTTCTTGGCAATATTAAATCAACCAAATTTGTTTCTAATTATCCAATTTTTTTGTTGCTTATTTTCTTTTGGAAATCATTCATTTTAGATTATTTATTGTTGGAAACCTCATGCAATGTTCCTAGCATCATGTTTGACCTTCTCCTAGGTTCATGACTTGATTGGTTTCTTTGTGTTTGAGATATCTTAGATCTTCTGGTGGGATATCTTAGATCATCATGTTTTTTACCCTCTTTGTTTTTTATGATCATGCAAATGAATTCTTGAGAAGTGAAGCTTCACATGGCACATATCTCAATGATCTTAAGTGCAAGGTTGAACTACATATGGGTTTTCTTGTCATGTTTTATGTAAGTGTGAGACATTCTTATGACTTTAGGTCCTAACCTATAATGTAATACAAATTTTTTTTTGGAGAATGTAATCTTTCTCAGGTTTCCCTAATACTTGTGAAGGCTTTATAAGTGTATGTAATGGATCCTTCAGAGAGAAGTTCTTAATTAGATAATCTACAGATGGTTCAATTCGTAAGATAATTCTAGATTTCATTGTGTAATTAGGTCTGCATGCATAGAATGTATGACTACATGTTGCAGATCATTTTTGCTTGATTATCTTATAATATGAAGGCTTATATTACATATATCTCCATAAATTATGTTATTTCCATTGTGTAACTAATGTTTCAAGGATTTGATTGACTTCTTTTAGGTTCCTCCATCTTTGACTACACTAGACAAGGTAAAGTTTGTTAGAATAACTGAGAGAGGGATGAATCATTTAGAATTAGTTAGCCCTCAAATTATCCTACAGTCCAAAATTTCTCTAGATGTATATCAAAACAAATTAAACATATAATTCAACTAAGTGAAAATGTATTCTGTAATTTCTAACTTTCATCAATAGTGTTTACTGAGTGTCAGTAAATTAATACTATGATTAGCAATCTAGGTCAACAAAGTAAAGTGTAAATTAAAATAACAATCCTCAACATTCATTCACATTGACCCATAGATTTTTAAAGTGGAAACCTATTTAGGGAAAAACCACTTGAGGTAGGTAACCCAAAATATTTTCACTCTTTTGAAGTGAGCTCGGTGAAGAGCCAACCCTGTTAAAGTTTGCAATGCACACTGTTAAATATGACATGGTTAGATGATTTAAAACTACCAGTTATCTCTTGACCATGCATTCACTATGGGGTCAACAAGAAAACAATCAAATTTCTTTGAATTTTATAATAAGGACTTCACTATCCTACTCGGTTAAGAGATTTATCTGTAACAATGGTTAAAATGATACAGTAATGATCTGATTGAAATACAACTCTATTCTGTAGATATTAAGATCTATGATAAGTACATAATAGCTTTGATCAACTTGTTCACTTTAGTTCATCTCATACTTCATACTTGTTCTACTCGGTAATCCTCTTTCCTCTGTTGCTCGGTAATGTCTGCAAAAATTCTCAATTCTATCTTTAACAATTTTGATTAGTCATGCATAAATTTTCATGTATGCTTGCATCATAGAATCATAATTAGTAATGAATCTCTTGTCTCTTATATAGACATCATAGCTCATTTAATTTTCATCCTTCATATTTAGCTACTTAATCTTCATTGTTCATTTACCCACTCAAACCATCCTCGACAGTTGTGTTAAAAACACATTTCAATATGTGTCATCCTATCTTCCTTGAATTTTAATAACCATTTGATCAAATAAAAAAAATTATCTTTTACCTTTAAATTCACAATTTCCAGCTCAAAATCTTAATCGGCCTCAATTTGATTAAATTTCTTTATCAATAATTGTGTCGACAATCCCTAGCTTGGTTAACACTATGCTTGATATACACTATTTTTACTCGGTATTTACTATCTCTTGGTGGATACAAAATTCTCCATTTACTGACCACTTAGACTTTTCTTATTCTAGAAATGGGGGAGAGATATTCAGAAGATATTGGAGGATATTGAAGATTTTGAAGAAGCACCTTAATAGGGATGTGAATCCTCAATTAAGGGATATGGAAATTAGGTGAGATTAGGAGGATATTAATTCAATTAATAAATCAATATTCCTCACAAATCCAAATTAGATTTATGAAATTAAAAAAATCTCATAAATAGAAATTAGTTAATTAATTAATAAAAATTAATTAATTATTGAAGACTTAGTGAAAAGGGAATAAATAAAGTTTATTTATTTATTCAATTAGGACTTAGGGTAAACTATGGGTTATTCATCCAAAGGGAGAAATTAGTGGGTTATAGGTCGAATTGAAGGTGTTGATGTTGAATTGAAAGGATTTTGATAATGTTGATAAGAATTAGGGTTAATTCTGAGGGTTTCGGAATAGTTTAGGAAATAATGAGGCATCGATGATCTTTGACAATGCACTCAGATAATGATGATTGGAAGTGTTTGAAAAGCACCAATGAACTTTGATGGCATTGTAAGATTGAAATGGGGAAACATCGATGATATTTTACAATGTTCCCAAAATGATAATCAAAAATAGTATTGACAATAATGAACAACACTACTGAATTGATATTAATAAATTGATAGCGATAACACCGATGATCTTTGATAGTGTTATCAAATGGTTGATTGAAAGGATACGAAGCATCAATGATCTTGGAAAATGCTCCTGAAATGATAACAAGATTGATCAGATTGAAGTAGGGTTTGATCGATTGGTTTGAAATTGGGTTAATTAGGCATCGGTGATCTTGGACAATGCCCCAAAATGGTTAGAATGAGTCCAGATAATTTTGAATATGATTAGGAATAGAATAGAATGGGTTTGAATTGATTTAGGAAAGTTTGGAATGGTTTAGGATCAAATAGGATCAGTTTAGGGTTGATCAGAATTGATTAGGAAAATGATCGATTTGATAAAGAGAGTAGAAATGTTAGTAATTGATGACATGGAAGAATGACACAATATTAGTGAATGATAAAGATCAAACACAAAATATAGAAGACATGGTAAAAAGGGGGTACAAGCATTGAACCATTTTTAGGTGTCTACATTTTGGCCCTCTTTGAGACAATGTGATTATGAGCGTTGGCTGAAAAAAAAATAGAAGATCATGCCCCAGTGGATTGACATAATGGAGGTAGGATGCCCCCTCAAAAAATTGGGTAGAAATTGATATGAGGACAATTTTTTGAAAATAAAGATGATTGATTGAAGAAATGTTAGGCAAAAAGAAGAAATTAGATGAAGAAATGTTAGTAAGATAGAAAGATGTTGGCTTTCAAAAGTGCAATTTTGTTATAAGAGCTTATCTTGATATTGCAAAAGTGGATGTGACACATCATGGCACAAAAGCAAGAGATATAAAATCATACTTTTTGCATAAACAAACACAATGTAGCTAGAGGATGATCTTCTCCATCCCGAGACATATAGCAGACATGCCCCAGAATATCATGAGATCATCAAACATGTAGAAAAAATTAAAGAAAAAACAACTAGTCATGAGCTATCCTGGATACACACATAAGTTCAGATAATATTATTGAGTAGCATAGGAACATGAGAAGAAAAGAAAATCAATAAAAGATAAAACACTCACTGAAACAATGTGAGCTAACAACCATTCTGATCTTTTTTTACTTGCATAAATTTTCTTTGATTGATAGCTTAGTTTGGAAATTGACTAATTAGATAATTGATTGATAAATTGGATAGATTGATTTGTTGATAGATAGAAAAGATCTAAAGATTGAACAAGTCCAACCAGATTGAATGTTGAGTCACAATGATCCAGATTAGGTTTGTGAGAGCATGATGTCGTTAAGCACAAGATGATGCATTTGCCACTGATGTCTGCAAATATGGTGTTTGATTTGCAAAAAGAAGACAACTATGTACAAATTTATTACAGATTTTTGAGGATATTTTGTAATTTTTAGGATTTTTGAAAATATTTGAATTTTTAGGTCTTTTTTAAGGATAATATTTGAATTTTTTGCAATTTTTTCAGGACATTATTTGATTTTTTAGAGATTTTTTTAGGACATTATTTGATGTTTGGAATATTTTCAAGACATTATTTGATGTTTTGGAATTTTTTTCTTATTTGGATTTTGAGGATTTTTTAAATTGCCCCTAATGTCTAGAAAAGCAGGGACATTTTGAAGGAGAAATGGACTAGTAGGAGGAAGAAGGCCAAATGTCACTTGCATTGGATCTATTAGGTGACTATCAAAGAAATGGGATAACAATTTTTTTTTTGACCAAGCAGAGGGACTGGTTAAGACAATGATAGGATAAGGAAAATAGTGCAGTGGATAGCATGCGAGAAAAAGACATGTCAAGAGGTTTTTATTTGAAAACATGTTTTGCATTGAACATCCTTATTTTCATCAAGACCAAGATAGGGATTTGGATAGGAAAATGTTAGGACCGGGATACGATAATGATAGGATATGGATAGGATAAGCAAGATCAAGAAGGGATAAGGGATATATGGGTGTTGATAGGATAAGGGATATGAGGGACATAGGAATAATGGAGGACATGTTGGGGATAATGGAGGATAATGACAAGGGTAATGGAGGATAACACCAATGAAATCTGCCCCCAAGTATAGACTGCAAGAAGTTCATAGAATTACACATGATGCTTGTTTGCCAAGTTTTCATCATGGTACTTGCCCAAAGTGCCTGTTTGCCAAGTTTTCACTATTGCACAAAATTATTTTTCTTGACTTGTTTTTTGTGTTGCGAAGATGCCTATTTTCCAAGTTTTTGTTCAGGCAACTTTTTCCTTTTTTCAATTTTTTTCTTTTTTTTCTTTTTTTTCTTTTTTGAATTTTTGGAAAGAAATTGGACGCATGACATGACATGCAAGGAGGACTCAAGCACCTTTCTCTTTGAAATGTTCTTTTAAAAGATATTGCGCAAAGACATTGGTAGGGTAGTGACAAAAGGATATGAAGTGGGTGACTGGATAAGGATGAGACAAGATTTATGCAAAGGATTGGTTAGGTTGGATGAAAGGTTGGAAAATAGGTGTTGGATGATGGAGGGAGAAAAAGAAGGATGGATGTTGAATGGATGGATATGGGTGCAAGAACAACATTGGCACACACCTTGAGGGGTGATAGAGTTGTTGGTTGTATTTCCTATTTTTGCTAGTTCTCCTGGTTCCTTGTCTTGCTCTTTGAGTTCTGAGGTGCTCAAATTCAGTTATCTCTCATTAATTATGCCCTTACCTCTCTCAAATTTTAGGTTTTCATGTCTAAACCTTGCCCAAATTGCAAAAACCCTGAAAAACCTAAGTCTTCCAAGTGATTAAACGATGAATTTAAACCCTAGGTCATGCCTTATGTTTCAGCATTGCTTTTTCATTCACTTAAGGCATGTGTTTTAAGTTAGGTCACCTCATTGCGTAACCCCGAGTGAATATTCCATTTGCCTTCCTGACTTTGTGTTTTCCTTGTGTCGCGTGGTCTTGTTAAACTTCCAAATATTCCTTCAGTGTTCCGAGACTCAGCGATTTCTTTCAGTCGGGTAGTCGCAAGATATCCATGTTATAAAGCTTAGTAAAAGATGGGACCCACTGTTAGTCGGGTGATCGCGGGAGAAATCAAACAGTTATGAAAATGTTCTCAGACTTCGCGATTACTTCATGTCACATTATCACCAAATCAAGCCAAAGCTAACAGTTAAGTTTTCCTTCAGTCGCTTGGTCTTGGAATAGATCAGCGGTTAATAGATTTCAGTTCAGACTACGCGACTAACCATTTGAAGTCTATAGCATTGCTTAGTCAGGATGTCGCCAGGACAAGATAATGCTTCAGTTTTCCGTTATGCAACAAGTGAACCAATGATGGAGCGACATCTATCACAAGGTGGGTGGCTGTTGAAAGAAGACTATTACGTAGTCGCCAGAAGGAGGAAATGGATTCAGCGATAATGAGACTAAAGTACTTTGCCTTCTGTCGCGATGTCTGGAAATGATTTAAGGGTATGTATAAACATCTGACGATTAAGCGACTGCCGTCAGAAAAAAGAATCAGAAGATCCAACGGTTGTCGCAGAGTCTAAGAAGAAAAGTTCCCCAGGGGAAAATTCCTCCTGACTTGGTGATTAGGATATGTCAGGAAGTCATCAGAAGTGAAAAGGCGCATGTAACATGTTAAGGTAAAGTTGAATGCTCAGGACTTATATCTCCCGACTAGGCGACTAGGCATTGCCGCGAGGTCATGAAAAAGAAATTAAACACTCAGCGATAGGGAGACGTAAGGGTTAATAGTAACGGCTAGTCGCCAGGTCTCAGAATAAATGATGAGTTAAGGTTAACTGCGCGTGACTTTGATTTTAGTTGTGTCACGTGATCTCTAGATGATCACTTGGGTCAGCCAAGGTTAAGAAAGCACATTGTCGCCAAGTCTTGAGATGGAACCATGGTTAATGACAGAGGCCCACGACAAAGAGACTTAATGCAATCGCACAGTCGCCTGATTATAAGATCTAAAAAATGGCAATAGTTTTTTGATGTGACAGAGTAAATCTCCTGGCAACCAATCAGAGGCTCGTATTTTGATTACTGTGCAAAAAGAGTAGCTGAGATGTGAGACAGAAAATGAATTAGAATGTGACATGTCAGCTCTCTTAAACGTTATATGATTGCTCCGAGGATTCATTTTTGAAAATTTGATTTCTTGTCAACTTCAGCAACTACGGATAGGTTTTTCAAAGTTCACGGCATGGCAAATTAATGGCAGAACTGATGTTTTCAAATTATGAGTTGCGTACTCTGAATGATGGCTATAAGGAGTTGATAGTGTACTCATTCCCATTCACCGTGCTTTCAATTTTTCAGAGCCCAAGTTGCTAATTTTCAAGGGAGTGATATTTTGAGCAGTTTACAGTGTTTTAAAGGTTCATCAGAGAGTTCTAAATTGCAGGAAATTATGCACAAAGAAAACTGCTGATATTGGAGATTAGATTTGTTTCAATATCAGTTAGAAAAAAGAGATTCAGCGTGTTGCAAGGATGAGCAGAGCTGTGAGTGTCACTTCAACAAGTGGAGGGAGTGGAGAAGAATAGAAAGGAAAAGCAAGTTACTCTGATGAGTTTCTCCATCTTCTGCCAGGTTCAACACAGAATAAGAAGGCCGATGCTAGTGTCCTCCTGGATGAGTACAAAAACATTCAAGATACTGTGACCCTGGGCACAATAGGTTACTCCCTTTTCAACTACTTCTATAAGAATTTCAATAAGCCCATCCCTGTTTCAAACCCTTGGACATGTGGTCTTGCTAGGTTGCTTGTTCTTGATGTTTTCTTAGATGTAGACCTATTTCTAGACCTAGCAAATCACTATGATGCCCTCACAAAGACCATCAAAAGGGATGATGGAACTGCCCTACTAATTTTGAACAAGAACTCATTCATGCAAGCCTTTGGCTTATTCAGTACCATGTCTACAAAAATTGACATGACAAGGCAGGAGAAGAGATATAGTTCTAAGCCTGGTATTGCAAAAGGCTTGTTGCGGAAGCATATGTTAAAAGAATTGAAAAATTAATTAGGTCCTATGGTTGAGCCCTATCCATATTATTACAAGGACCTACACTTCTACATCAATTATAATGCTTATGCCCTAATGTAGAGTGTTGGGGATTGATGGAGATGCAGAGAGAATCAGTTCTGGCATCTTAATGATGGTACTAGACCTACAAAAAGTGCATTCAAGCACTAGTTATGATTACATATAGTATATAATTGATGAAATGCACGAGGGTTTTGTTGCAACCCAGAAAAGATTAAAAAACCCCAAGGAGAAGGAGCCTAAATTCTTGCATTATTCAGTCCTGATGCACCTTCTCTTATACTTTAATTTTGTAATCATGGATACGCATAACTTGTCTCCTTAGAGATTCTATCAGACACAGCCAAATCCTATCCAGTTTTGGGTCAGGGTTTGGAATTATACTTCCAGGGAATGTGACTACTGTGCCTTCCAAAATTGGATTGTGTATCCAATTGTGCAGAGTTTGGGGACAAGCAGGACTAGAGTCCCATTGAAGATCATACAACTGCTCAGGCCCTGCGATTATAAAGAAAATTGGTCTGGAAACCACAACTGGGGTGATTTCTTCTTGGAGGGGAATTTCACCATTATCAGAGTATATGGGTGTATTCATCCACCCCATTTGTCGCCTTATCATGTGCTTGTGTGAGTAGCTACTATGGAATTCATTTGGTAGCTGATGCTAATAGATAATGAGCACTTTGCACCTCACAAAAAGGGGACTATAACCCCTAGGCAGTTTAAGATTGCAAATTTTACAATTGGTAAGAATGCCATAGATGAAGTAGGTCAATGGTTGGAGAAGTATAGAATGGGGGCAGCCCCTTATAGGTATATTGACCCAGAAGGCTTCATGGAAGGGATTAGGAAGTTGTATACTCCTACTATCCCTAATACCAATGTTCATTGTGAATGCATAGAGGAAGATTCAACAAGAAACCTCTTGGATGAAGATGACAATCACATGAGAAGAGTGAGAATCCAAGAGTTGCTGAAGCTGCAGACACAAATAAAAAGAAATGGGTTGTCATTTGGGGGTTTTTACCCTAAGCTCTCATATTTTGATAGGATTAAGGCTATGATAGACAACTACTATGTGCTAGTAGAACAATTGGATACAGTCCTAGATAAGAAAGGTGCTCAGTCACCTGAACATTCAGAATTAGAGGAGGAAAGTGATGATGACAGTGATTATGCACATCCTTCTATGAATCCTCTACCACAACAAGCCTCAGAGCAAGAAATGGCTGAAATCCCACAGTTGCAGGGAGCAGAACAACACATTATAGATTTGACAGTTGCCACACAGCCAGATGATGTAGAGGACCTAGCTGTAAAGAGGTAGAAATTGGAATTAGGACAGCCTTAAGTGGAGGGCCAAAGTAAGAAAAAGGATAAGGCTAAGGCCTTAGTACCAGGCACCAGGTTATATGATGATAACCTGAGAAAAGCAATCAGGGAAGGCAAGAAGCAATGGCCTGACCTAGAAGATGAGGTAGAGGTACCACTCAGGGCCTATGTTGATGAAAGATTGCTTCATCAGCAAAAATTCCTAGATGACGATAGCTTCGTAAATAAAGAGGAGTTTAAAGACTTCCTGAGATGGCACAAAATAGAGCAAATAAGGTCCCAATTAACTGTGGATGGAAAAGAGACAATTACCAATGAAGCTCTGGTGGCCTTACAAAACTATGATCCTGAGAGTGAGGACATCTCTCCTGAAGATGCCAGGAAGATGGTGCTAGGAAGTGGTATCTTATTGGCTAAAGGATGGGATTTAGCATCTGCATTCATTATAGATCAAATCAGGAAGCAACCTGACCTTAAAATGGTTACTGAGGTCCAGGTAGGAGAAATGATCAAACGATTTGGGTATAACCCAAAGTCTCAGGCTTTTGCAATGTGGAGTTTGAGCCCAAAAGACTAGATGCCCCAATTAGTGAATATCCAAGAGAATATGGTGGGGAATTAGATGGTGTGGTCAGTACAAAATATAGGGGACTTAGAAATTTCCCAAATCATGACACACTCGGCTCAACTAAATGAGGACAAGACAAAGAAATTGTCTAAAAGGTATACTACTTTGCTGGAAGAAACAAGTGCACTATCTAAGGACAGAGACATGTGCCATATACAATTATACCAGAGGGATAAGCTGATAAAGACATTGTCAGATGAATTGGAGGCAAAGCCTAAGGTAGTGTATGTGCCTGCACAACCACCACCAATGCAGATTGAGGATAAGCCTAAGTCAGAAGAGGCTGTGGAACAAAAGGTGGATGAGGAAAAGGGAAATGCAATAGCTTTGAAAGCATTGAAGGGCATACTAAAATATAGGATTGAGATCTTAAAAGACAAGGCTGATGTTGTAGTTAATACATATAATAAGTTGCCAATATTGCATACTGAGGTAATGGGGTACCTTGCAATTCTAAACCCTTACTTCACAAAGTGGTCTGCCAGGGCAAATTTATTTGAAAAATTGTCATCTCTACAAGCCATAAGACCAGACTTTACTCCAATAGTCATAGAGGTTGAAGATGAGATCAAGAGAGTAAATATTTCTCTCTCATTCTTCAAAGGAAAATCAAACCAGATAGAGGCTAAATTGAGTCTCTTTTCAAGTAATTTCAATAGGTTTATTCCTACCTTAAAAGGAGATGATGACTAGGTAAAGGCTATAGATGCCTGGAGGAGTGAGTTTGACACCAAGATGCCTAATGAAGATACATTTCTTTTGGGAACTAATGTTGACATAGAAGGATTCAATAAGTTATTGGATGAGGCCTTCAAAGCTGAAACATATATCAACAAGTTCCTACTTGATGTCAAGAAAATCACTGATGTAAGATGGGACAGGAAAAAGGTGCAGGTACAGAGTACTCAGGACTTCAATTGGCCATCAGACGATGAAGTAAAGGCATGGGAAGTCATGACAACACCGAAGAAAAATAAGCCTGTTGTAGAGGAAGAAATTTTGGATGATGAGTGAGGTGAACACTTGGCGCTGCACTGTTCATAGATAAGATGGACGGTTATTTCAAAAGGAGAATGTAGGTGAGTAGGCAAGCACAACTATCAGGAATCAACATAAAGACTACCAGCTACCATCTACAAATCTGATTGCAATTGCTTGATCGGGAGAAGAATTGGAAATATCTGTTTATACCTTTTTGACTCAATCCTTTCACCGCTTCGTCTCTCTCTTTCTTTTGTCTCTCTTGTAACTTTAGGGTTAGGGTTTTGTGACCATCTGAAGCTTGTTGAATCCTTAAGGGATTCCAAGATGGTCATAAACCTATATATAGAATAAGAGTTGTAATAGTTAAGGGTCTTTGATGTTGAAACATTTTGAAAAGGAGATACTATATCACAGAATTCAGATATTCTGGTTTCTGTCTATCTTTTGAAGCTCTGTAATATTTCATGTATGGAAAGCTGGATCATATAAATAATATACAGTGCAATTTTACTCTCCTCCATTGCTGTCTCTTTAATCTTTGTATGTGCTCTTCTATGTTAAGTTTACAAGGTATTCTGAAACATTCTGGTTATAAGGTAACCATTTGATTATTTGCAAGTTTCTTTTGAGGAAAGAATTAAATTTTGCAAGTATTTTTAAGGAGAATGATGATTTGATTAAGGATTTGATACAATAGATTTGAGGTGATAGGGTAGCTTGTAAGGCAACTTACCTGAATTGTATGTGGGTTGTAAGGCAATCTATTGTGTTTTGTTTCTAAGATATCTTAGCTTATTTTGACTCTATAGCCCAAAGGATAGGCACTGGTTCAGAAAATAGTCTGATAATCTATCTGTGTCTAAGTTGTTTCAATATATCAAAACCAAATCAATTAAAATACTTTGTTA
>MU223161.1:497004-518473 GCA_018584345.1 Thuja plicata
AGATGCAGAAAACCAAATTACTTGAAAGGGAAGGGTGATACACCAAGATAGGGCCTACTTTCTTCTACCTTGAAACTGCACTACACATCCATATAACTCAACTAACACAACTTCTACCACATGATTCTTAGCAAACATGTGAAGGTCAGAGACTAAAATTACTACAAGGGAAGAGAGACTTCACAATACAGTAATCCAAGCGAAAATAGACACAACACACAATGAACCAGAATCAGCTTGATCAATAAGGGGTAAAACATCTACTCAGTTATTGATTGCAAAAGAGGATAAACATGAATTACACAGAATGAGGCATAAGGTAATTACAATAACAGCAAGCTGTCATAGAACCAGAAGAGAAGTACATGGGTGAAAGAAAATAGACACAGGAGCAAAAAATACTACAAGCATCCGACTACCTTCCAACCCCTTACAAGATGAGCTTCAACTCATACTTATACAATTTTGAGGCCAACTGCATTTCCAGCAATAACTTTCAGATCAGATCTTTTGTGTTTTGCCACCGCTTAGCCCCTGAAAGTCATCCTTTCAAAATATCAACATAAATTCTCTTCTGCAGAAGCGGCCATGTCACTCTAGAAGAGTTGCAAAAGTCTTTGAAATTCAATAACTGCTCTGCAGACTTGTCAACTGTATGCTCTGATTTCCCCAAAATCTGATTTTTTGCAAAATATCTGATTCTTGCACTTCGATAAGATCTGATCCTCCTTTTACCTGGTCGTACCTTGAATTTTCTCTCAATTTTGCAAACTGAGACAACCCGATCCATGAAGAATTCATCTGCAACATCATCGCACAGTCGCAAACCATGCCTTCTTCCTTCTGAATTCTGGGCGAGTACGCGACGAGCTCTTTATTCATCACGTTTTCTGTGATTGCGCACTCACGAGCAGTTGTTCTCTTTGTTTCTTTGTGCCGCGACTGAGCGACAAGTAGCAAGCTGTTTGAATCGCATACTCGTGCTCAATTTTCCCTTTTACCTTTTTTCTGGGTGACTGCGTGATGAATCCCTGTTTCTACTCGGTCGCACTCTCGCGAGCCGCTTCTTCTTTATCTTCCTTGCTCAGTGAGTGACCGATGAGTAATCACTTAATCAATCACTCAATCATGAGCGTATTCTTCTTGGTCTGCAATGTCTGAGGACAGAGCAACGAGCACTTGTCTTTTCTTAATCACGGAGTCGCGAGCCCTTTTTCTTTTAGTCTTTTTTCTCGGCGACTGAGAGACATCCTTCTTTTTCCTTCGGTCGCATAGTCGCACAGACCTTACTCTGTCTTTCATTTTATGCACGAGTGCGCAATGAGCTCTTTACTCTTGTTAATCGCTCAGTCGCGAGCTGTTTCTCTTTATCTTTTCTTATCCAGTGACTGAGCGATGAGTTCTCTTTTTCTTCAGTCGCACACTCGCCAGTAGCAATTTGTTTAACCTTATGGCTCGGCGACTGTGCAACACATGGATCTTCCAGCTCGTCACGCACCCGCGAGCTACATTCCTTTTATCTCTTATCTTTGGTGAGTGCGCGACACCTCTTCTCTCTCTGCTCGGTCGCGCACTCGCGACCTATTTTTCCTTTGCATCCATTGTTCAGTGAGTGAGCGACCGAGCCCATTTTTTGCTCGTCGCACACTCGCGAGCAGCTATCTTTTCTTGTCCTTTTCTCAGTGACTGAGTGATGAGGAGCTTTCTTTTCCAGTCGCACACTCGTGACCTATTTATTTTTCATATGCATTTCTCAGTGATTGAGTGATGAGGCCCTATTCTTGCTCGTCGCGCAGTCGGGGGCTGCTTTTACTTTCTTCTTTTTGATTAGCGAGTGCGCGACCACATGGATCCTCCAGCTTGTCACGCACCCGCGAGCTCATCTCCCGAATCTGACGAGGCCTCGCGACTATGCGATGACATTACTTTTTAGCTTGTCACGCAGTCGTGGGGGAAATGGACCTATGCAGGAATAGGTTGCGACTGAGTGACGACCGCGATTAGCAGCTCGTCGCGCAGTTGCGCAACTTAAAACTTGAGCAAAAGTTAAAATGCGATTGACATAAGGTCTGATTTTTTGAAAAGGGAGGCATGACCATTTTGGCGGGAAACACAGAAAAGGCCAGAAAAACATAGGATGGGGAATTTTGGTTAACAGTTCCTCAAGCAATGTTATTGTTTGTGATCTTGGTATTGATTGTCTTGTTTGCATGATTGGAAAAAGAGGTTGTGAAATTATTTGAAGATAACTTGGTTGCATTAGAATTAAGATTGGTTCATAATTTGGTGGTGGCCCCATTTGAATTATGCCACAGTCAGGTTGAAAGATTTGATTTGGAACTTGGTTGAATGATTGATTTGAAATTTGAGTACATGGAGACTGATTTGAAACTTGTTTGAATTGAGCTTGATATGGGACTTGATTAAAAAATATTGGCTCTTGCACATGATTGAATTGGGCTTGATTGATTTGAAAATTTTGTTTGTATTCCTCCTCATGTGTAGGGGGAACACTACCTTGGCCAGGTGGCATAGGTACAAAAATTGGTTAAAAGGTTGGGGGAGGTCCCCACTGAATAGTGCCAAAGCTTGGTGAAGTATTGGAAGGATATCCCATGTTGCATAGATCATTGCTTGGACTTGGACTAGGGATCATTTATGTAGTGATAGGTCCTCGAGGAAATGTGACATGTCTTGGGTCTTGAAATGTTTGATGTGCTTCTTCCAATGGTTGCATGTTGATTAAGTTAGTTTGATTATGATATGCAACACCTTGTCTTGGATCAAAAGGGAGTTGTGATTCTAGTTGTGATGTAAACATAGGTAAATGAGGGTATTGTTTCCCTTTGGATGCTTGAGATCTTGTGAAAATTGGCATGATTACTATATGCAAATGCAAGATTTTTTTAGAATTTTGAAATTTTTGAAATGCAACTTTGGAAATGTAAGGAACTTATGCAAATGCAATCTAAGGTTTATGCAACTATATTTTTGGTTTTTGGGACTTTGACAATTAATCTTTTGAAAGGAGACAAATCTAGGAGCATAACCTTATGAGGTTGAATAAGGATCTTGACTTGAAAAATAGGATTGAAGGACAAAGGACAAGTTTGATAAAGAGGCTTAGGTCAAATCCATCATGACAAAGGTGGAATAGGACCAAATTGATAAAGGGGGTTTGAATTTGGCAAACAAGGGGGATCAAGTCAAGATCCTATTTTCAACATCATAAAGAGAGGTTCCATGATTTGGGTACTTCCAGGATTGTTTGCAAATGTTTTAAGGAGGATCTAGAAATGAGCAATGTATGCAAGAATACTATGCTTAGGAATTATGAAAAAGGGACTATAATGAGGATTTAAATGAGGTCTATAATGCAAGGAATTTTTTAAATGAAAAATGCAAGGAGATTAGGTCATGAATATGCAATATGAAGGCTATCAAGCATGCCAAAAGGTTCCAAGTGAAAAGTTCAAGGCTCCACATGTTTACTCAAAGACAAGGTGTTGTTGTGACCCATTTGATTGTTTTTGAAAGATTGATTTGGAAAAAGTGTTCTTAAGGAGAGTGTTTTTAAGATGTTGTCATTTTTATTAAAGTTTGAACACCCACACAAGACACATCATTTAGAATGGTTGTTGTAAAATGAACAAACACACCACTTCCTACGGATAGCAAGGACATTATCGGTTGAATCCCCACTTGAACAAAAGTTTATCCGCACTTATTAATAGTAGAAAACCTAGAAGCTTGGAGGCACGGGCTCCTCCTTACATGTGCACTCACTTCTCAGGCACTCCAAGCTTCAACTCCCAAGTGTCATCACTTCCCAAGGGATTGTTGTCTCGACTAATAGCTGCAAAAGTATGGGGTGTCTTAGTTGGTCTTTGACCTTCTGTGCCAATAGATAGAAGTTTTTGGGCTACTATGACATAGTGTTTAGTAAGGGAATCCATTCCAGTGGTTATACATGTGGCATATCAGCTCCGTTATGGAGGCCTCCTGCCTTTGAAAGTTACATTCTATAGGTTTTAACACACTACAAGGGTACTAAGGGAGATCTTATTCACAGTATAACACATTTGACACATGTCCACTGAGAGATTAATCATAATGGCATAATTGTATCCTAGTTGGATTGGTTTGGCTTTAGCCTATCACCGGTTGGCCATCCACTCTCACTAGGTGTACTAAAGCACTTGGGAGGTAGCCACTCTATAAGAATGATATGAATTTCTCTTACACCCAAGATCCACGAAGGTGAGGGGAGAGGATACACTCATATGATTTTTAGGGTTTTACAATCTAGAAAACACATTAGACACATGAAATAAAAAGGTTCATTTCAAGCACCAAAGTGAAGTGTTTTCTAACTACAAAAGCAAGCACAAAAGTTTGGGAAAACACAAGGTCTTCTACAAACATCCTGCATTGAAACCATTAGTAGTTTTTAGGATTCAATATTCATCCCATGATTGCCAAAATTCTGCACAAATAATTAGTAACACATCAAAATGCATACAAAAGAAAAGCATGCAAATCAATTTAAATTGGAACAAGTGCACCTTGATTTTTTTTATGCTTTTTACCTAGTCATAAAGATCCAACTTTTAGATATACCTCTAGACTGTAAAATTAAAAATGGAAAGAAGTAACCCCTTTTAAAAATAAGTGATATTTCTAAAAATGTAAGAATTTAAAAAAAAATCCTTAATTTGTGCCCTAGGGACCCTATTTTTCAAAATAGACCATTTTTAAAGATGTATTTATTTTGGCCATTATTTCTCATGAAAACCAAAAACTTAGAGAATAGACCCCATTTATATTTGTAATAGCTTTCAGGAAATGTAAAGTTTTTAGAAAAATTCACTCATTTTCACCCAAAATTAATATTTTATGAAAAATCATAAAAGCATAATAAATCACGCAAAATTAGTCAAAAAAATCTGATTTATGGACTGTAGACTCCTGATACCATCCCCAACTTACAATAAACATTTCATGGACAGATTCCCAGCCATTTGGGAGATATGAGCAAATAATTCAAAACCTCCAAAACACATCAAAAAACAACAAAGAAAAATCAGATTTGCATATTCACGTCGGGTTCACCAAATGTAAGACTAGAAAAAGGCCTATTTAGCATATTAGGTAACTAAAAACCCTAAATAGTATGATAAAATTATCTAATCTACCATGAAAGCTATTTACAAAAGAGATTCATAAACAAAAGCATGAAACTTAAAAACCCCCTTCAAAGGAAGCTCCCATGTCCTTCTTTCTTCTTCATAGTAGGATTGATGTTTCTCTTTGCACACACACTTTGCACAAGAAGCCTATTTTGCTAATGAGAATACTAGAAGATTGGTGATCTTGAGGTATTCTCAAAATCATGTGGTTCAACCTTGAATGATAGAAATGCACCCATTTTATAGAAATCGGGATACAATTTGGTAAGATTACACAAAATCCTTGCATAAATGCAGATTTTGGTTGGTGAGATGCTTGGAAGCATGAAATGGGGGAGAGATATTGAGAAGATATTGGAGGATATTGAAGATTTTCAAGAAGCACCTTAATAGGGATGTGAATCCTCAATTAAGGGATATGGAAATTAGGTGAGATTAGGAGGATATTAATTCAATTAATAAATCAATATTTCTCATAAATTCAAATTAGATTTATGAAATTATAAAAAATTCATTAATAGAAATTAGTTACTTAATTAATTATTGAAGACTTAGTGAAAAGGGAATAAATAAAGTTTATTTATTTATTCAATTAGGAATTAGGATAAACTATGGGTTATTCATCCAAAGGGGGAAATTAGTGGGTTATAGGTCAAATTGAAGGTGTTGATGTCGAATTGAAAGGATTTTGATAATATTGATAAGAATTAGGGTTAATTTCATGTGTTCTGGAATAGTTTAGGAAATTACGAGGCATCGATGATCTTTGACAATGTTCCCAAAATGATAATCAGAAATAGTATTGACAATAATGAAAAACACTATTGAATTGATATTGATAAATTGATAGCCATAACACCGATGATCTTTGACAGTGTTATCAAATGGTTGTTTGAAAGGATATGAAGCATCGATGATCTTGGAAAATGCTCCTGAAATGATGACAATATTGATTGGATCAAATTAGGGTTTGATCGATTCGTTTGAAATTGGGTTAATTAGGCATCGGTGATCTTGGACAATGCCCCAAAATGGTTGGAATGAGTCCAGAAAATTCTAAAAATTATTAGGAATAGAATAGAATGGGTTTGAATTGATTTAGGAAATTTTGGAATGGTTTAGGATCAAATAGGATTGGTTTAGGGTTGATCAAAATTGATTAGGAAAATGATCAATTTGATAAAGAGAGTAGAAATGTTAGTAATTGATGACATGGAAGAATGACACAATATAAGTGAATGATAAAGATCAAACACACAATATAGAAGACATGTTAAAAATGGGGCACAAGGATTGAATTATTTTTAGGTGTCTACAATAACATATGTTTTCTACCATAATAATACTCAAATAAGTTGACATCAATGACAATACATTAACTGATAATGTTTATCATTACTTCTGCAACTCAGTTGAATATCAACAAATGAATTCAAACATATAATTAGTCATAGTTCATAAATCTCTCCCTTTGGTATTTATGACAACACAATATGAAATATACAATATAAAATGTGATACAACAAATACCAAACTTCTATTCTACAACTGAAACAATTCTAGCTTGAATATAAACTATGTCAGTATAAACAAAAATATTGTTAACTTCATGATGAGTTTTTAGTTCTTTAATCTCTCTACAGATTAGATATTTCCCTCCATTTCTCTTTTCTCCCTTTAATGGATAGATATTCTCCCTTTATATTTCATCGATATATCTCTCCCTTTGACAACAATGCCAAAAATAAATATACAGCTCTTCAATAGACAATTAAAATATCTCTATTTTTTGTGTAGTAAGTACCTTTTAGTGTATTGATATGTCTGTTTCAGTCCAGTTTAGCTTTGCATCAACATTATTGATCTTCTAATTATGTGTAGGTTGATGCAACCTCCTAGTTAGCTTAGTGACCAATAGACAAGGGACAAACCCCTAGTCAACCTCTCAAGTACTCAAATGTATCCTTCGGTAAGGGTTTTTGTGAATATGTCTACAATTTGTTCTTTTGATTATACATATTCTAATATTACTTGTTTATCTTGTACTTGTTCCCTCAAGTAGTGATACTTTATAGATATGTTCTTTGTCTTTGCATGCATCACATGATTATTTTAAATATTTTATAGCACTTGTATTGTCATAGTATATTATCATTGGATCAGTGATCTCTTCACTCATTCCTTTTAATAATTGTTTTATCCATGCAATGTTAGAACAGTTAGCAGCAAAAACAACATATTCTACTTCTTTAGTTGACTGAGATATGCATCTTTTCTTCTTTATTATCCAAGTAACTATTTTTTTTTCTGATAAAGAATGCTTCACCAGTAGTACTCTTTCTATCATCAATATTTCCAATCAGCATCAGTATAAAATTTCTATTCAAATTTGCCTTATCTTTTATACTATAGGCCATAGTCCTTAGTGTTTTTCAAATATCTAAATATCTTCTTTACAACAGTCATATGTGATTCTCTGGGGTTAGTATAAAATCTTGCAATAATTCCAACTACATGTGCAATGTCAGGTCTTGTGTGTACAACTTTAAGACTAGAAAAAGGCTTATTTAGATATCTAGGGGACCACAAACCCTAAATAATATGATAACCTAACTAATCTATCATAAAAGCCATCTAAAATAGGGATTCACAAATGTAAAGCATAAAAATCTAAGAACCCCCTTTAGATGAAGCTCCCATGTCCTTCTTTATTCTCAATAATCAGATTAATGTTGGCTCTTTGACAATAACAAAGATTGTACAAAGCCTCTTGAAAGAATAGAATTTGCAAATGAGAATACTAGAAGATAGTGGTCTAACATTGAATAAGAGAAATGTCCTCAATTTATAGAAAATGAGACACATTTAGGGGAGATTGCATAAAATCAATGCACCAACCAAGATTTTGGTTGTTAGGATGCTTGGAAGCATGAAATGAGGGAGAGATATTGAGGAGATATTGCAAATATTTGAAAATATTTGTGAAGCACCTTAATAGGGATGAGAATCCTTATTCCAGGGATATGATATGTAGCTAAGATTATGAATCATCAATCAAATCAATAATCCCATATTCTCAAATATTCCTCAAAATAAAATTAGATTTATGAAATTATAAGAAATCTCATAAACTGAAATTAGCTAATTAATTAATAAAATAAATTAATTATTGGAGACTTAGAGAAATAGGGAATAAATAAAGTTTGTTTATTTATTCAATTAGGACTTAGGACAAATTATGGGTTATTCATCCAAAAGGGGAAAATAGTAGGATATAGGTCAAATTGAAGGTGTTGATGTTGAATTGGAAGGATTTTGATAATATTGATAAGGTTTAGGGTTAATTCTGAGGGTTTCAGAATAGTTAAGGAAATCATGAGGCATCGATAAACTTTGACAATGCACCCGGATAATGATGATTGGAAATAATTGAAAAGTGCCAATGAACTTTGATGGCATTGTAAGATTGAAATTTAAATGGGGAACATCGATGATCTTTGACAATGTTCCCGAAATGATAATTAGAAATAGTATTGACAATAATGAACAATACTATTGAGCTAAAACTGATAGATTGATAACGATAACACCGATGATCTTAGACAGCATTATCAAATGGTTGATTGAAAGGATACAAAGCATCTATGATCTTGGACAATGCTCCTAAAATGATGATAAGATTGATTGAATTGGAATTAGGGTTTCATCAATTAGTTTGAAATTGGGTTGATTAGGCATCAATAATCTTGGACAATACCCCAGAATGGTCAGAAATGAGTCCAAACAATTTTGCAAATGATTAGGAATAGAATAGGAAGGGTTTGAACTGATTTAGGAAGATTTGGAATGGTTTAGGATTTAATAGGATCATTTTAGGAAATTTTAGGAAGATTTGGGATGGTTTAGGATCGGTTTAGGAAGGTTTTCAAATGATTTGGGAAATGATCAATTTGATAGAGAAAGTGGAATTGTTAGTAAATAATTGAACAATTTTACAATATTCAATTATTGATGAAAGACACAATGTCTCTATACAATAAAGATCATATACGTGACATAGATGAATAATTAGGTCACAAAACAATGTTTTGATTTTAAAGCGAACAATGTTAAAACACATAGACTAGTAGGCTCAAACCATTTTTAGGTGTCTACAACAACATACATCAATTTACCAATGATAGATATCTACAAAGTTTTATTTACCTTAGGTGTCTTCTCTTCTTTTGTCAGTTTGCATCATGTCACCATTGTAGTTCCAACTGGTTTTGATTCTTCCATTCTAAATGTCCTTAATACTTCTTTGATGTATTTTGACTGTGTAATGTAGATACCTTCTACCTGTTGCAAAATTTGTAATCCTATAAAAAATTTGATCTCACAGAACATTGACATCTCAAATTCTTTCCTCATTTCATCATCAAATGAAGTGAATAAGTTATCATTACCCCCAAATATAATATCATCAACAAATATCTCAGCTATAAGTGTCCTATCATCATTTCTTCCTTTTAAGTGAAAATTGTTGTTGTCACTTGTTCTAATAAATAAAATGGTTATAAGATAAGAGTGAAATATTTCATACCATGCTCTCAATTCTTGTATCATTCCATACAAATCTTTGTGTAACTTACATACCATTTCTATCTTATTAGGATCAACAAATCCCTCAGGTTGTTCAATGTATACCTCTTCTTCCAGTATTCCTTTACAAAATACGGACTTCACATCCATCTGATATACCTTGGATGCTTTATATGTAGCGTATGCAAGTAGTGTTCTTACTCCTTCAATTCTAGCAATGGATGGAAGAGTTTCTCCATATTCAATTCCTTCTTCTTGTGCATACCCTTTGCAAACTAATCTTTCTTTATTTCTGGTTACATTCCCATCTTTGTTTAGTTTATTTCTGAAAATCTATTTGGTTCCAATGACATTTTTATCTTTTGGTCTCGGTACTAATGTTCGTGTCTTCTTTTTCTATATCTTCTCAATTTACTCATTCATATCATTAATCCATTCTTCATTTTCTAATGCATCTCTAATATTCTTAGGTTCAAATTCACAAATTAAACAAGTGTCATCTATAAAATTACTTCTTGCCATCAAGCCTTCTCTTTTATCTCCAATGATCTGATCCTGTGGATGATTTCTTCTTACATATTTAGCAAGTATAGGTTCAACTCTATGTTCTTCATCATCTTCTTCTGTAGGTTGAAGGTCTTCAGGTCCATGATCTTTAGTTTCAGCATTTTCCCGATTCTCAGTCTATGCTACCTATTGCCTGGTGACATTAACCTGTTGCCCGGTAACATTAACCTGTTGCATGGTAATGTAAGGCATTTGTGTTGGTATAGTATTAGGTTATTCCCAATAAACAAATATACTATAATATTCTAGTTCTTTCATGTTGTCCTCATCATTTTTCTCCCCAAATTCAATAACGTTTACATTTGCACTCTCAATGATTTTGTTAGTTGTCTTGTTCAAACATTTGTAAGATTTACTCTTAGTAGAATATCCAAGAAATATTCCTTCATCACTTTTTTAATCAAGTTTTCCATTTCGATCATCTTTCAGAATATAAAACCTACTACCAAATATTCTAAAATAACTGACATTCAGTGTATACCCATACCATAACTCATAAGGTGTTTTTTTTGTGTCTTTCTTCAGTTGTACTCAATTCAATGTGTAAACAGTTATGTTGACTGCTTCTCTCCAATATTTTTGTGCAACTTTCTTTTCAATCATCAATGCTTAGGCATAATCAACTATTGATTTGTTCCTTCTTTCAACAATTTTGTTCTACTATGGTGTCCTCAGTGCAAAAACCTATATCTTGATTCCATACTCATTACAAAGTTTAGTGAAATCATTAGAAATAAATTCACCTCCTCTATCAGATCTTAAACACTTCCGATCTTTACCAAATTTTTTCCACTTTAGCCTTATACCATTAAACATCTTGAATGCTTCAGATCTTTCTTTTAGGAACATGACAGTCATCATTCTAGAGTAGTCATCAACAAACAAGATAAAATATATATCACCATAATAGCTTTGTGTTCTCATTGGTCCACATAAGTTTGTATAAACTAACTCAAAAAAATAATTAGATGAGAAATTCTTGCTCTTGAAACTAGATTTTGACATCTTCCCCATTTGAGAATTTTTTCACATTACATGGTCTTGTTTAGTTAAGCTTGGTAAGCCTCTAACTTTTCTTTTCCTACTAAGCTTAACCATGTTGTCAAAATTTACATGACAAAGTATTTTATTCCATAACCATATATCTTCATTCTTTCCCAATAATCAAGTAGTTTTAGTTCTATCAAGATAAAATAGGTTACCTTTAGATTGTTCATCGGTGGCAATCAATTTTCCTTTTCCATCAAAGATTCTAGCTTTTCTGTTCTCAAATGCAACTCGGTGACCTGTGTTATTCAACTATGAAACACTCAATATATTGTAGTTAAGTTCTTTTACCCAATAAGAATTTTCACATTTGATTTGATTGTTCAGCATAATAGTACCTTTTCCTTTTACTTGACAGGGTGAATGATTTCCCATTCTTACTTATCCTCCATCATAATGTTCAAGAAATTCAAATTTTCCTTTATCTCCAGTCATGTGATGTGTATAGCCACTATCAATAACCCAAATATCATGTTTACTAACTTTAGAGATAAGTTTTGTTTCTGCATACTTTTCATCTTCATTTGAATCATCTTTTAAAGTTACAAACACTATCTCAATATCTTCATGAGTATATGAACCAGTATCATTGTCTTTATCTTCAACAATGTAGTGAACCTTCTTTCCTTTATCTTTGTAATATTGGTTATCTATCTTGTCATACTATCAATTACTTCTATAATCTCTCTCATCTTTTTTTTCATTAGATCTATCATTTCTATCATCATTCTTTCTATTAGGGAATTTTACAGCAAAATGGCCAATATCTTTATAGTTAAAACATATCAAAGGTAGTTTACCTTTATATCTTCATTTACCTCTATGCAATTTTATAACCATTAAAGCTTCAAGTTCATCAAGTTCCTTATCATCACTATCACTATCACTATTATTCCTAATCAAGTGTTTGCTACTAGATTTACCAATTTTCAAAGTAGACATAAATGCGGATTCCATAGATGGTACAATACTATTGTCAAAGTTATTCATCTCAAAAGAAATCAATCTTCCAAGAAGACTATAAAAAATAATGTTATTTCTAGGTAAAGCTCTCATTTCATGAATTGTAGAGACTGTTATAGAATAAATAGGCAATAGAGTTCAAAGAATCTTACTCACAATTGTGTCTTCATCAATGGTTCCACCAAATTCTTAAATAGAATTCACCACTTCCTTAAGTCAATTACTGTATTGTGTTATGTTCTCTCCTTCATTCACATGTCATCAAACTTTCCTTGGAGACTCTCATCTTTGGCTCTTAGTGCATTTGCATCACCTCCATACACTAATGAAACCTGGTCCCACATCTTCTTGGTAGTTGTAGATCTCTTGACATCTTTAAATTTTGTGTAAGTGAAGAATCAATCTCCATCAAGATAAGGTTATGTTCATGTTTTTCTTTTATCTGATTTATTGTCAAAGGTATAGTAGGAAGAATGAATTTGTTGTCCATATAATCTCCAATGTCATCTCCAATTCCTGATAAGTATAGTCTCATACTTCTTTTCCATGTCAACAATTTTTCCTTCTTCAGCTTTGGTGCGTCTATCTTATACATCTTGTGATCTTTAGCTTTAGTCCTTCAAAACTTTCTTCTAAGTACTATTTTCTCTCTAATAAGAATTGTATGCTCTGATACCAATTGTTAGAATAAGTGACAGGAGGGAAAATCAATTAGAATTAGTTAGCCTTCAAATTATCCTATATTCCCAAATTTCTCTAGTTGTATATCAAAACAAAATAAACATATAATTCAACTCAGTGAAAATGTATTCTGTAATTTCTAACTTTCATCAATAGTGTTTACCGAGTGTCAGTAAATTAATACTATGATTACCGATCTAGGTCAATAAAGTAAAGTGTAAAGTAAAATAACAATCCACAACATTCATGCACATTGACATAGATTTTTAACATGGAAACCCTATTAAGGGAAAAAACCACCTGGGACTGGTAAACCAAAATATTTTCAATCTTTTTAAGTGAGGTTGGTAAAGAGATAACCCTATTAAAGGTTACAATGCACACTATTAAATGTGACCTGGTTAGAGGATTTAAAACTAATAGTTCTCTCTTGACCATGCATTCACTATGAGGTCAACAAGAAAACAGTCAACATTCTCTGAATGTTATAATAAGGACTTCACTATACTACTTGGTTAAGAGATTTATTTGTAACAATGGTTCAACTGATACAATAATGATCTGACTGAAATACAACTCTATTTTGTAGATATTCAGATCTATGCTAAGTACATAATACCTATGATCAACTTGTTCACTTCAGTTAATATCATACTTCATACATGTTCTCCTCGGTAATCCTCCTTTTGTTGCTTGGTAATGTCCACGGAAATGCTTGGTTCTATCTTTAACCAATTTGATCAGTCATGCATAAATTTGCATGTATTCTTACATCATAGCATAATAATTCATAATGAATCTCTTATCTCTTATATAGACATCATAGCTCATTTCATTTTTATCCTTCATATTTAGCCACTTAATCTCCATTGTTCATTTTCCTGCTCAAACCGTCCTTGGCAGTTGTGTTAAAAACACCTTTCAATCTGTGTTGTGCAATCTACCTTGAATTTTAATAACCATTTAAACAAATAACAAAATTTATCTTTTACCTATAAATTAACAATTTCTATCTCAACATCTTATTCAGCCTCGGTTTGATAAAATTGCTTTATCAATAATTGTGTCGGCAATCCCTAGCTCAGTTAACACTGTTCTTAGTATACGCTATGTTTACTCAGTATTTACTGTCTCTTGGTGTATATAGAACTCTTCATTTATTGACCACTTAGACTTTGCTTGTTCTAGATCTTGAATATATAATAGATATTTTCTACCATAATTATACTCAAATAAGTTGACATTAATGAAAATACATTAATTGATATGTTTATCATTACTTCTGCAACTCGGTTGCATGTCAACAAATGACTTCAAACATATAATCAGTTGTAGTTCATCAAAAGTTGTGACTCCACAAGCACAAAATATTTAGATTTTACCAAGGGAATAAACATTAGCAACCAAGGAAAAGTATAGATACCATTTCTACAAGAACAAACAAATGTTATTTTTTGAGAGAAAAACAAAAGGTTATTCTTACTTCATATAATATTGTAGATCATATGAGGAAGAATCATGTTAGTCTGTCAATGCTAGATGCAATGCAATAGCCTTTTAAGATTTTTTTTTATGATTGACACTTTAAAAAATATTTTAGTGATAGATGGACCAATAAAAGAGAAATCTAAATTGAAGCACGCAAGTGCTTCCCAACAAAAATGCAAACATTAGAAACAAGAGGTAAATCTATGACCTATGTTGAGTTTAAATAGAACAATATTTAATATCACATGGGCTTTATCACAGAGAATTTTTTTTGTTCCTTTGTTGGAAATGATGAAATTCCCTGGGTATAGAGAAAAAACCATTAAACTTTTGTCAAGACAAAATGAGGGACAAAATCATGATTACCCTATAATTAACAAAGATAAAGAAGAGAAAATCTTAGAAGTATATTTGGGTTCTACTATCACTAAAAATACCTGTCAAATTGACCCTTTTTATGTGACCCTTTTAATAAATAATAAACTGGTAAATAATTGTATGATAGATTCTGGAGTGGACATTAACATTATGCTATTTGAAGCTATGAATAAACTAGGATTGTGTATTGATACTACATATGGGAGATATTATGCTATGGAAAATAGATATGTCCTTGTTGTTGGGATCATGAAAGATGTTGAATTCAAAATAGCTTCTTTCCCAGAGGCCTCATATAAGACTAATATCATAGTGGTGGATGTTCCTCTAAACTATGGAATGTTGCTTTCAAGGAAATGGCTTGGTCCAGTTGGGGGACATGTCCAGTTTGATTTATCCTATGCTACAACACCTGTCAATAGCAAGGAAGTTAAGGTTGAAAGAGAGCCTAAATCATTTTACATTACAGAAGATATAGAACCAAGTCAAGAGAAATGTTTATGTCATTCGCATATGGAAAATTTCATGATTTAATTGACAAAAGAAAAGTTAGAAAAACATTGAAACTGAGTATGTGCAGGATCATGGTATAGCAAGCTATGGCCTTAAGTGGCAATGAAAAATCACAAAATCGGGGTTAGTCAACTTCACGTAAAAATTTGATCATCTTATCAACCTTATGTGAAGAAGTTGTAAGAATAGAATCTGTAGGAAATTGAATGTAGTTTCTAAACTACTAGCCCTTGTCTAAAAAAAAAGTAATCTAATTGTTTAATATTTAAGATTTCAATGCAGTAGTATTAAAATTTTAGGAAAAAGATAAAAAGTACGTGTATGTCTGACCACCTTAATCACAATAAAATGATGATATATTTTCACAAGATTATAAATATAAGTAGTAGAATCATGCCCGGATGTGACGCATATTTTTGTGTAATGTTTTACCAAATAAATAATTAATTATGAATTTTCTGCTACAACTTATTCAAAATAAAAAATACTCTTGTGTCTGACCACCTTAACTGATTGTAAACTTTAGAAAATTGCAAAAAAAAAAAAAATTCTTATAGTAGGAAAAGCATAGAATGTGACGCATGTTTCAGATTTCAAAAAGGTTAAACCGTTTGAAAGTTATGGTTGTTTTTCAATCAGTCTACCAATCAGGACTTTAGAGATAACTCAACTAGAAAATAAGTAATAATTACTTACTAAACTCAAATTATGACAGTAATTATATTTCTGGAAAGCTGATAACATCTTTAAGAAATGTTTTTTGTTTCATCAATTTTGGATGAAAAAAAGGTCGTCAACTACATTGTCTCAGTCTGTAGATCAGAGGAAATATGGTCAACACATCATTTGGGTTGACCATCCACGTTTGGCATTGGAAATCCAAAACCCAAAGCAACTACCAAGCCTAATCATATATCTGATATTATCATATATCTAATGTCTCCCACCCACATACAACATTTTGATTTCAAACCTCTTTTCAATTTTATGATTCAAGTTTTTTCAATTTTATGATTTTATATTTTTAGTTTATATACTATAAATTTCATTTGTTTTAATATTAATATTAGATGATAATAGCGTTAGTATTATATACTTATTTAAATATTAGTATTATATTATTATTTATTCTCTATTTTATAATAGTATAATATTATTATTAATTATTTATTAATATTTATAGTATAACAATAATACCTAGGAGAGAGAGAGACAGAGAGTAGGAACACACACACACACACACACACACACTCTCTCTCTCTCTCTCTCTCTCTCTCTCTCTCTCTCTCTCTCTCTCCTACTATATATATGATAGATATAGGAGATTTAGGTGTGCATTTTATTATCCCATATATTTAATGATGGTAAACTTCACTATGCATTGGCTAGTCATGTTCTTTGGTTCGTTTAGTTACTTATAAATTCATAATCTTTTTGGCTTGACCTATAAACCTATTTTTTTCTTGTGCCTTCTAAATGTAGGGATTGGAATGTAGATGTCATCAAGTACCATGTGTTAAACTTATGCACATTAGGAGCAGAAATGACACTTAAAATTTATATATATATATAGTTATGTATCTAACATTTTGAAATTCTATATCTCAGACTTTTGATAACATTGATATAATCAAACTTGTATAATGATGAAATACATGAAAGAATGCAAATATTTGACAAAAAATTCTCAAGGGTTTATTTCAAATGTGTTAGATAAGATGTCTTATAAATTCTTGTACAATAAAATATAAGGCTTTGTTGAATGTTTTCAAAGTAGTAAAGTATAGATCCGTACAATTTCAAAAAGTCATAGAATTACATAAAAAATTCATCCATATAGAACCCCTTTTCTATTTTTACTTCAAAATATCCCAAAGTTCCTTGGAAATTAATTTTATGATCAAATATTACTATTTGGGGCCGCACTTTTCTCAAAAGGACAAGTCTTGAAACATTGTACAACTCCTCTAACTTAGGAACCCTCACTTTGGCTTGGAAGGGTTAATTGGAGCACTTAATGAAGGAAGTACCCATCAAACCTTGAAATCAACCAATATAACACTTGGGATACCTTGGAGCACATGAGAAAATATCATTTATCCATTTTTGGTTCTTGAAACAATACCCATCAAAAGTTATGGGGAATCAAGCATCTAGTCTTTGCTTCTCTACCAGTCACATACCACTAAGAATTCAACAGCATCAAGAACCGTTCATCATGGGACTAAACCATCAGCTCCATTGCCTCTAGTTTTTCAGGTAAACACTAGGGGAGACCTTTCTTCACTCGCATAGCACCAAGAACGTTCTAGCGCATGACAGACCAAAGTGTTCCCAAGGTGCACTAAGCTAAATTTGGCAGCGATTTTTGGAGATCCATATCTCGGACCTCATGAGAGATATAAAAGATCCATGAAGTGTACAAAGACTATCTTGGGAAGGCCTAAAATCATGTGGCTCAATTTTGGAAGATTCCACTCTAATTCCATTTGGCAACTAGATCTCGGTTGGTGCAAAAAGTGACATTGTTTCTCAGTTGAAAATTGTTCAATGGTGCATCTTTCAAACCATTCATTGTGGGATCAAACCATCAACTCCATCAGCTCCAGTTTGTCAGGTAAAATCTAGGGGAGACCTTTATTTTCTCATGTGGCACCAAGAATATTCTAGCGCATGTCAGACTGAAGTGTTCCCAAGGTGCACTAATCCAAATTTGGCAGAAATTTTTGGAGATGCATATCTTGGACCTCGTGAGAGATATCAAAGATCCATGAAGTGCACAAGGACTATCTTGGGAAGGCCTACAAGCACATGGCTCAGTTTTGGGAGATTCCACTCGGATTCCATTTGGCGACTAGATCTCCATTGGTGCAAAAAGTGTCATTATTGCTCAGTTGAAAGTTGCTCAATGGTGCATCTTTCAAACCGTTCATCGTGGGACCAAAATATCAGCTCCATCAGCTCAATTTTTCTAAGTAAACACTAGGGGAGACCTTTCTTTTCTCATGTAGCACCAAGAAAATTCCAGCGCATGTTAGACCGAAGTGTTCCCAAGGTGCACTAAGCCAGATTTGGCAGCAATTTTTGGAGATCCATATCTTGGACCTTGTGAGAGATATCAAAGATCCATGAAGTACACAAGGACTATCTTGGGAAGGCCTACAATCATGTGGCTTAGTTTTGGGAGATTCCACTATGATTACATTTGGAAACTGGATCTTGTTTGGTGCAAAAAGTGTCATTGTTACTCAGTTGAAAGTTGTTCAATGGTGCATCTTTCAAACCG
This sequence comes from Thuja plicata, assembly GCA_018584345.1. Taxonomy (NCBI): domain Eukaryota; kingdom Viridiplantae; phylum Streptophyta; class Pinopsida; order Cupressales; family Cupressaceae; genus Thuja; species Thuja plicata. The sequence continues at coordinate 515,701 of MU223161.1, forward strand.
TTCATCATGGGATGAAACCGTCAGCTCCATTGGCTCCAGTTGGCCAAGTAAACACTATGGGAGACCTCTCTTCCCTTGCATAGTACCAAGAATGTTTTGGTGCATGTCAGACCGAAGTATTCCAAAGGTGCACTAAGCCAAATTTGGCAAGGATTTTTAAAGATCCATATCTCAGACCTCATGAGAGATATGAAAGATCTGTGAAGTGCACAAGGAGCATCTTGGGAAGGCCTAAAATCATTTGGCTTGGTCCTAGGAGATTCCACTCTGATTCCATTTGGCAACCAGATCTCATTTCATGCAAAAAGTGTCATTATTGCTCAGTTGAAAGTTACTTAATAGTGCATATTTCAAACCGTTCATTGTGGGACCAAACCATCAGCTCCATCGGCTCTAGTTGATAAGGTAAACTCTAGGGGAGACCTTTCTTCACTCATGTAGCACCAAGAATGTTTCGGCACATGTTAGACTGAAGTGTTCCCCAGGTGCACTAACTAAAAATGAGATTTCAACCCAATAACTTGAATCAAGGTTTCTAATGCCACAAGAGACATAATTCAACCATATTCAAAAGGAATCAACTAATTATGGAGTCAGATTATATGGATTATGCACAAAATTCTTGAAATTTTCTAGGAGACCTAGTTCACTATTTTAGGACATCAACGACCTTCCAAAACCCCTAACTCCAAAAAGTTGTAAATCACTTGTCAAACAAATGGGGTTTTCAAACACCCTTTATTAATATTTCCAACATATGCAAAGAAAGAGATAGGTTGTTCTGGACCATACCCTACTGTTACAACTTTGAGACCTCAAAAATACATAAAATAAGCAAAATTACAGAGGAACTAGATCATAAACTTAACCCAAAGACTCCCCCTCTTGGATAGTATTTAATTATGTCGTAAAACACCCAAATATGAAGTGAATTAGTCTTAGACCCTTGGAAACATCAAAATCCCCAAATTATGGATGAATGAGTGAGTTTGACAGTATTGAAGGGTTGCATGCATGGTTCATGGTTAAAGCAGTAGAGGATGTGGCCATTGGAGGGGGTTATTTTGTGTTTGAATCCATGTTAGGATGGTATAAGGATTATGAATCATCCATTTATTTGAGGCTATGTTATTGGGAGGTCGTACATTGACCAAGCCCTAGATTTTAGGGGTTGTTGAGAAGTAAATTAGGGATTTTGTACTTAGAGAGGTCTTATAATCAGTTTAGTTATATAATCCATAGTTTGGGGTCATTTTATGACTCTTTTGAAAGTCTCAAGGTCTAGGGTGAAGATGCATTAGTAGTTGCTTTGGAAAAAGGGTCAAATTAGCCCTCTTAGTTCACTGAGAGTGGCAAAGTTCAGTAGGATGGTCCAAAACAAAAGGGGTCAGTTTTGAAATATGTTAATGAGATTGAAAAAGGGTATTCATATATGTGATTTTTTTAAAGATTTATTTGGAACTATTTTTAGAAAATATTAAAAAACCCTTGCTATTTTACTACTAGGACAGTGTATGACTGGATAAATTTGTGAAGGAGACATAATTTCTTGAAGGAAGAGTTTGTGGCTTGGTATATGGGAGAAGAAAGTTTGTTGGGGTTATTAGAGAAGTTAGGATCACCTATGAAATAAAGGTTGATGGATGTGGTTGCAGAAGCCTATTGAATGAAGGATGCATAACATGGAGTTTGGAGCATTATTGAATGGTAGGAGTATGAAGAAGTATGAAGAAGTGCATTACATTGACTGCAAGGATTCTAAACAAAGCATGAAAAGTACTTTTTGATCTATTCAAACATGGTGTAACACCAAAATAATAACATTAATCAAATTAAAACCAAATCTATAAACGATCAAATGTTGTCTCAGTGGGCATGCCACATGTATGAATAAAGGAGACTGAAAACCAAATCAGAGTTTTAGTTATCCCAACATCACAACAATGGAGTCTTTGAAATAAACACATATAAAATAAATGTTAAATAACATAATGCATTTGACACAACATTAATCAATTGCACTCCTATCTACCATGAATCTTGCAATCAACATTTTAGTGCTCTCAAAAGTATAGTGCACCAGATGGCTAATGAGAATGAAGATGTAGTATGAAAATAATACATACATACAACACATGGAAAAGATATAATATAAAAATGAACATACATACATAAATACAATGCATCACAAAGACAAAATATGGAAATAATTCATACATACAACACATGCCAAAGATATAATATGGAAATGATACATACATAGTACACATGAAAAAGATAAAATAATCAGAAATGAACATGTAGATATGTATATATGAAATAGTTTTGTACAAAATTGGCACATGCCATCTCCAAAAATTTACAAAATTAGTTCATAGCTAGATACAATATGGCATATGCCATCTCAAAATGTGTCATATGGCATCTCAACATAAGAAATTCAACTACAATAAATGTTTCTAGGACATCCTATTCTACTAGTGGATGATCAAAGTGAAGTCTCTTCAAACTACTCTTTGGCTCTGATGGATCCTGCATTCAAGCACAAAAGTGAAACACCAAGTTAGATTACTTAATTTATATGGTTTCTACAAATAATAAATAAAAATTTAAAATCATAGTCAACAATAATAAATATTTTTTTAAATTGAACTCTCATGTACCTCGCCTCTCGGTCTCCTCATGTGGTCAAGAGACCTAATATATGTCTTTAGTTGCGAAGGGACAATTCCACCAATGTCAAATCTGACCTGTATATATATATATATATATA
>MU223161.1:518523-528861 GCA_018584345.1 Thuja plicata
ATATATATATATATATATATATTTGTGAACATGATATTTATGTAAGACTTATACTATTTAATGTTAAATCCTTTGTAGCAAATACATGTTTTAAATATAAATCAATTAACATTAAAACTTACCTATGTTGAAATTTCTTTAGGAAATGTTGGTTGGGTCATCAGTGATACAAACCCTTGGCGTGGTACCTCCCTCAAACTAGGGGTGACCTAAAAAATTCATATAGATAAGTTTCATACAATCATGATTTGATCATATTAAATATATACTTTATAATAAACTACACAATTTTTTTTAGAAATATACCTACTATGGGGCTATAACTATGAATTAAGATGCCTGTGACTCTATCATGGTGAACTGGTATCACAAAATCATTAGACACCACCCTCTTTCAAATAAACCATATAATTAAAAATGAGTACGCACAAGTGACAAGTATACATGTATGCTTAAACAATCTAAAATACTTAATTACCTTCCCCTTGTCAACACCAGATACCTAAACCCCCTCATATTCCCCCCAGTGGAAATTGGTGAAAATTGCATCAGTATGTAATAAGAAGATCATAACAATTAAAAAATACATGTATACAATATTATAATAAAAGGAAACCAATGAGTACATTAAAATGTATGTACCGTGCAAGTTTCAAGACCAAATGAAATGGTCAAAAGCGTGGACCCCTCCACTTTTTCCATCTCCTCCTCTATCATCAACTGGACATAAATCAAACACATAAAAAACATAAGTGGGAAATCATTATAAGAAAATTCTATTAAAAATACGAACATTTAAAATTAAATACAATGTAACAAGTTGACTGTTTACTCTTACTGTAATAGTAGGAGTCCATGGCTCTGTATGCCCCTAATGCACATCTCCATGGGGTGCTTTAGTTCCTATAGTGTGTTGTGTAGTATCGTCCACCTAGAACACATAGTTATATGCATCACTATCATTCAGGGGACCCAAGCACATATTCTTGCACATAACATAAGTATGTGGCAGACAAACATGTGAGCTCGTGAAGGATGTGGAAGGGCCATAAGCATCAGTATGAGGAGGCAACAATGTTGCGCTCTACCTAATGAGTACATCACTCAAGGTGTGAATGGCTTGAATAGTCTTTGAGATGGCCTCCGCAATAATGTCAGGATGTTGCACTCTGGGAGGTGGTGAAATCTTGGGAGGGGGACATATGTGTGGGATTTCACCCGTTGTGCCCCTTATCTATCCTGGGGAGCACCTAAGCCCACACCTTGGTTCTGTCTCATGCTTTAGTAATTGAATTTGTGATGTAGCACAAATTCAACATACAATTTCCATATGAAATAGAATGGGACATCCAAATTGCTGTGGGGTGGTCTATCAAAAACCATCCACCAATGATCCCAAAATTTGTCACATATTGCATCATTTGTACACCATTTAATTGACAACTTGGTTTTTTTAGTGTCCACTTTTAATCCATTTTGGGGATCAAAAAAAATGTTACATATGTCATGTTCTGTTATGTTTAGATCCATAACTTGATCTTAGTCAAGCCCATCATCAAATTGAGCGTGCATGCATTCACACCAAAGAAGTGCAACATTGTGTTATTTTGTGAGTTTCTCCATGCTCTCAATAATGGAGGTCAACATGGAAAACATGGGACACAAGGTGGGCATATTCACATATGTGTTCTGATATCCTCTAAGCTGATTTAGATTATCTCCTATGAGATACTTTATTGGTCAAGGGTTTGAGAATGGTTGGTCTTCTAAAGGTGGGAGATTGTTTTGAGGTGGTTCTGGATTGTTTGTGGACTGAGAGGGAGCATTTTTGGATTGGTCTGAATCCATGTCTAATTCAAAAATATATAGAATAAACAATATCACTTTCAACTCTAGTTTATAATCAATTTTAAAAAACCATAAACAATATCATATAAAACCTAGTTTACTTAAAAAATAAAAAAAATTCAATGCAAAAACAAAAAACAAGAACAAAACTACTATGTTTCAATTACCGGTATACTTTAGCTAATATGATATCAAATCCCTATCTGGTATACGATTGTGTTGGCTTGTCTTCGCTGCTTCAACATTTTCACAATGAAAATGTTGAACGTAGTCGCAGGCAACAATATAATGTTACTAATGAATATCAGATATTCAATATTATCGGACATCTGATATTATCAGACATCAGATATTATTAGACATCAGATATTATTAGACGTCCAATAATTCTTTAGCTTTGGCTTGGCTAGGTGTACTAATACCCAGGCCTACTCAAAAGTCAACAAACTTTTGGGTGCGCTTTTGGATGAGTGGAAAACTGATTTTTTCACATCATCAGTTTTTGGCATACCATGATCCTGCATAGACCCAACCATTAGTGGTCATGCCCAAAAGGATCAAGATAAAGTATGAAAAATGTACTTTGATGGATCATGTAGCAAAGAGGGAAGTGGAGTTGTTGTAGTGTTTATATCCCCTAATAGAAAAGCCTTCAAGTATTCAATCCTCTTAACATTTGAATTCACAAATAATGTGGAAGAGTATCCATCTTTGTTATTAGGATTGAATTTGGCACTCAAATATGGAGGCAAGTTATTTAGTGTATATAGAGATTTTGAATTGGTTATACCATAAATCAAGAATAAATATGATGTTAAGAATGTAAGGAATGTGATCAAACTTTTTGATGCTTCTAGAAAACAAATCCATAAAAGAAAATGATGTAACATTGACTGGTATATCTAAGATTGAGATCAAGAATACACCAACAATCCCTCATAATATTTACAATTGATAAGTTTTTAGGATGATGATGATTTGATGAATTTTTTGAGGTGTGAGGGAAAATATGTCTTAAACAAAATACAAATTGGTTCCTATATTGTTTAAATTGATGGGAAAGATACCTTGTTTGGAGAAGAAGTGGTCCAATTGAAAAAAATAAGATCTCTAGAAGATTAGTATCTTTCGAGAGGATATTTGACAGAGACGATAAGGAGGAAATAAGAGAAACACCTATGAAGAAGGAGGATTTTGAGAAGGTAAACTTGGGAACTGAAAATGTGTTGAAGGATGTTTATATTGCCAAAATACTTAGTTCTATAATTAGATCAGACATGAAAGAATTATTGAGGAAATATGGACATGTGTTTCTTGGTCCTATGATGAGTTGAAAGTATATAGAGAAGACTTATTTCAACATGAGATGTAGTGCCTCTAGTGTTTGCATTTTTTTCCATGGTTATTTTCATCTGAGATATACTTTAGTTTTTATGATTTTTTTATCTACATGGTGAGATGCATCGATCACTATTCATTATTTTGATTACTAGTTTCATGGTTGTTAGATGTTAGACTATGTTGCTATTTCAGTTTTATCATACCTACATGATGATTCTATTTGATGTGACGTGATGCTTTATGATGATACTTGGTTCATTTTGTATTTAGACTACGGATTATTATTTAAATATTAGGGTGATTATTATTGGACTCATGTTTATGATGCTTATATGTTGTGGATATATTAGTCTTTTACTTTCAGTTGATCTATACTCAGAATAGGATAGAAATGATTATTTAAATTCTTTAATTTAATTCTTATTGAGCCAATGTCATCTTTGTATAGATGAAATATCTATTTCATTGATATTATGACCCCTTTGATACATGTTGGTAAATCCAAATTTCATGATGCATTATCTAAATTGACCCGTGAGTGTGTTAGTACATTGAGATTTTTGCAGTTGTCGTGGTAGGTGTTTATTTTAATGGTGATTTTTATGCATTTGGAGATTTTACTTTATTTTAATATTATTTTATTTAGTGGCTAATTTTTTGTAGTTGAATTCCAACACCTAGGATCAATTTATTGGTTTTTAAACTAGTGGATTAAATTATTTAAATATTTAAATAATCTAATTTGGAAATTTACTTTTTTTAAAAGTGCTTTACATTGTTGAGAGTGATTCCTTTTTATCACTTCTCCTTTCTGGGTTTTGAGAGCATTAAGAAACTTTTCTCCAATTTGCATTGGATAAATTTACTCTTTTTCTTATTGAGATTGATCTTCTTGTCATATTTGTGCATGGGATGACTCGTTGGAATCATTCCATGAATACCTCCATTTTTATGGAACAACTTTTGGATTCAGTGAGGAGTTTATTTATTTCTATCATTTGTTAGGTTTTTCCTCTAGGTGTGAGGTAGGGTCTTCAACATTTAATTTGTTTCTCCCTTGTTTGATCTATTTATTGTTTTCTATTTATTCATGGTCTGAGAGTTAGTACTCCCCAACTTTATGGTAGCTTCCAGTTGCCCGATTGACTCCTTACAATAACTGAGGTTTTCATTATGGGTTTTATTACTGTTATATTGCTCAAATTTTCATACCTATCTTGAAATGAGTTTTTATTGCATTTTTGTGTTGTTAATTACCTATCAAAAATTGGATTTTTATTTTGTATCTTCTTTGAGATGTTCGGTTTTTGGGAAATTTTTGGGTCACCTCATTTTGTGTGCAACCCATTTTTATTGTTTATTTTGTTCAATTTAATCTGAACATTGGAGTGTGTTTTCCTACATATTTCTAACCATTTTATGGTTTTATTTTGTGTTTTTTTTATCTGTGTTTGAATTCATACTCCCAGCAAAGTGCTCAATTGAGTTTGTCATGTGCAATTGTTTAAGTTTCCTCTTTTTGGGATTTTGCCTGTATGCTTGATTTTGGTCACATTAGAGATGCATGAGGTTGGTGTCTGAGAATACATCATGAGAACCTTTTGCATGCCATGATGGAATCTTGTGGGACTCATACTCTTGGTTGAGACCAATTGACTCATTTGGTATATTTTGGGGATTTTTGTACTTTTGAGTCTTTTGGAGCATTTTCCTTGTTGGATTATGTTGAGTAGTGGGATGGAGTGGCTCTTCAAGGTATATTGGAGTACAAAGGGGCTCTCGGGTAACCTTTCTTGAGTTCTTAATAACAAATAATAACCTTAAACAATAAATGGAAAAATAAAACTTAATATAACACTAAATATGACTACCTTGCCATCATTTGAGGACATTGATATAATATGTCATTCATTTCCATCTATAGATGTTGATATTACATGGTACCTTATCTTCATTTGAGGATGTTGATATGGTACAACATATCCTTTCCATCTGTGGATGTTGATATGGCTCAATAGAGTGTCCTTGATAAGAGAAGGATATTTTAAAGTCGCACGGGCCTTCATGAGTAGTGTGATGACACTCCATTTTTGTATCTTCATTTTATACTTTGTTAGTTGACTAGAGACATCTTCCTACATGTTCTGTGCTTGCATTGTATTTTTCACTTAGGTTATGGTGTCACCCTTGATTCTTTCATATTGTATGGTGTGAGTGTAGCCTATTTTTATGTGAGTGTCTTCTAGTGATTATGGTCAGGATACTATCTCCTTAAGCAAGGTGGGGTGGGCCTGTGGTAGGGAGGAATTTCTAACCATACCACTTGTTGGGACTACGGAATAGGGATGGACTTCCTCCAGCTAAAACATTTTGAGCTTTTCTTCTCACTCTCTTCATTATATATATATATATATTGATGTTGATCTAACTTTGTAGATTTACACTTTATATTTATGTTATTGTTTTATAATCAAGTGGATGATGCCTTGACATTAATGCATTTGGTACTCCACAATGTGGAGCTAGCTTTCTTTCTATAGCGAACATTGGTGTCAAAAATACCTATCCATTTGTTTAACTGAGAATCCTATTTTTTGTGTTTTCAGCAACAATGCCCTCTTTATAAGACCTTTCTTGATTGTCTTGGGTGGTAACAAAAATATTAATTTCTTAATATTTCATTAGGTCCATCATATTATAGATCTTGTGAAGATATTTTTGACACATTTTGAATGGATTCAATCAGACTCTGAATGCAAATTTTATGTCCTCCAGAAGGTCATGCTCTCTTCTATAAGTAGAGTGTCATTTCCAATCATTAAAATGCCATTTCCAGTCATTAGAAACAATGTTTCTAGTAGTTGAAATGTCATTTCAGGTAGTTATAATTTCTTTTCTGGGAGGAAAGGTCATTTTTGTTAGTTATAATTTCATTTATTAGATGATAGATCATTTCTGGTAATTATAATGTCATTTGGGTGGAAAAATCATTTCTGATAATTATAACATCATTTCTAGGGAAAGATCATTTCTCCTTGGACTTTCATCATTTTTATGGTAGCGGATTGATGGGGAGCTCCCACTCCTAGAGGTTTATTTCTCTCTGCTATACTTCTCCTCATCTTCTTAGGGTTCTTATCACCACCCCAACTAGAGGATTCATATCTGATCCTCCAACTCATTAGGAGCTGTCCAACAAGTTCAAGTTCACACTGGGTCCTTCTCCATAACACTTCACATCCATGGTTTGTCTTGGTTGTCTACTTTCTCATCTGTCCCATCTTCTTTGGGATTGGAGTCCTGACCTTCTTTAGGTCTCTTTCCAATCCCCTAGATCCAGTCTTGGGGATCTTTTATCCTAGTTTCAATCGGGCTCAAAATTTCTAGTTTTAAGGCCTTGTAGCCTTTTAGGCCTAATTAGCCCTCCTATTCACTGAAAAAGTGGATTTTCTACTAAAATACCTTAAAACCCTTTGGAACTAGTTACATATTCCTTGTGGTTTTTTCCTCTACTCAAGGATTTTCAAGGTCTCAAGTTCCCACTCTATCCATACACTAGTTTTCCAAGAAACCCCTATTTTAATGGGTTTTAGGGAACATGTCCATAGTCTAGTTTCTTGGCTTGTTTTTATTGCTTTCCACACCTCCCCTATACATCTCCTTGCATACAACTAATAATAACTTACCTCTCTAGATTCCCCCACCATTCATTGGATTCAACCAATTCATTAAGCAAAATTTCTTGCTACTGCTCCATTCAAGCACCTAACCAGAATGCACTTGCACTCACCTAGGGCTTGATGCTAAAATTTCTTCCCCTACATAAAAAGACTCCACAACCTATATAAAAAATTTAAATTGAGTCCCCTACTTTAATTCAAGAGGCCATAGGAGTTTGACAATGGGAATTCAAGAGGGAGGCATATTTACATAGTTGCCTCAGAACTAGACAACGAAATAGTAAGAACAAAAGAAATTACAAAACCTTCACCAGTCACATAAAATGATCAATCCAATGCTACAAGGATTAAGTAAATGCCATATAAAAGTTCTCAATCCATTAATTAAGTAATTTCAATCTATTAAACAACTGGATCTCAGCACTGTCATGAAAATACAGTCTAAATCCTTCCTTCCTCCCACACAGTCCGTACAAAATGACAAATAACTCTTGGATTAGGGTTTTTTACACCTTATATACCTTATCCTCACATTTTGGGACCCTCATGTTGGGATTTGGGCACCATTAAAGCCCTTTCCTAAAAACTAGGAAATGTTGTCATGACAACTTTTTCATCTTTTGCCAAAATGACATTTTATCACTTCCAATGCCTCAAATTGGTCCTAAAACTTAACATATGACTTCACAACACTCAAAAACATCAAAACCATGAATTCCACTCCATTTTGGATTTTTGGTCAACCCTTTGACCTTTTGGTTGACTTCTAAGGATATAGACCCCTAGATGCAACTTGACCTCAACAACTACTAAACCCTAATCACTACTAACCCTAGTCATGCCTTAGACACTCTTGGGACTTTATAACATAGTCCTTATAAACTAATGGTTGGAAAAACCAACCTACAAGCCAAAAATGACAAAAGATCTATATAAGACCTTAGGGTTCTCCTGCACCATTCTCCCACTGCAATAAACAAGTTAGGGTACCTATGGTGTCAGGAACTCCTCACTGATTCCATGTTTCTTGAAGTCACTCTCAACTATCCAAGAGGCTTCTGACTTTGGTTGTTGCCTCCACTTAACTAAATGTTCCATATAGATCTTATGCCTGGTCTTTTTTTTCACTCTTGAATCCAGTATCCTTTCAGCTTGTGGTTTGATCTGTTCTAGAGTCTTGAACTCCCCCACATCCTTTATCACATTAGTATTGTATTGTACTTCATTTGTTTCTTGCCCTTTATACTTTATCAAATATTTCACATTGAAGAATTGATAAATTGATGTCTCCTTGGGTAGTTCCACCTTATAGGCATTGGGTTCATACTTGGCCAACACCTTGCAAGGACCAATCCTTTTCATCTGAAGCTTACTAGGTATCCCCTTTTGTAGCCTAGCCTTTTTTAAAAACACCATTACCATATCACCTACTTCAAATTGCAGATTTGTTCTTCCCTCATCTCTCTTGGCTTTCAACTTTTGATTTGCCTTCATTAATGTCTTTCTAACTTATTCATGTACCTCTCTCATTGACTAAGAGAAATCATCAACATGACCACTGATGCTTTCATAACCTTTTATATTTCTCAACTCAAGTACACCCCTTGGGTGTAACCCATAAATAATCTCAAATGGGCTCTTACCTATGGTCCAATTTTTGCTATCATTGTAGGAAAATTCTGCCTGAGGTATCACTTGCTCCCAACTTTTTCCATATTCTTTTTTCAGACATCTCAACAAATGACTAAGTACCCTATTGATCACCTTTGTTTGGCCATCTATTTGAGGATGATAAGCTAAGCTATATGACAAGTTAGTTCCTAGCCTTCTCCTAAGTGTCTTCCAGAAATGTCCCATAAACTTCACATCTCTATATTCAACTATACTTGTTGGAAAACCATGTATCCTTAATACCTCTTTAAAGAAAAAATGGGCAATAAGGCTAGCATCATGTGTTGTCTTGCATGGGACAAAATGGCTCATTTTTCTAAATCTATCCACTACCACAAACACACTACCTAAACCAGTAGGTGTCCTAGGTAGTTCCACAATAAAATCCATACTTATGCAATCCCATGGTCTACTTGGGATGGGAAATGGATGATATAAGCCTACATTTGATGAAGTTCCTTTTTCTTTTTGACACACTCCACACTGCTCTACATATGTCCTTATATCTCTCTACATTTTTTGCCACCAATAAGACCTCTTTACTAGATCCAAGGTCTTATTCAATCTAAAGTGTCCACTTAAACTCCCATTATGCTTTTCTTGGATGAGGTTCTCCCTCATGGATCCCCTTGGAACACATAACTATTTCCCCTTGAACAACAATACATTTTGAAGAATGTAGTCTGGATACTCACTGTGAAAGTGATTCTCAATCTCTTTGCACATCTTGTAGATCACTAAGAAGTCTGCATCTCCTTCATAAAGGTCCTTGAACCCTTCAACCCCTATACTCTACAACTGAATCTCTTTTATGGTGAGCATTCTTCTACTAAGGGCATCTACAACTTTATTTTGTACCCCCTTCTTATGCTTAATAGTGAAGGTGTATGACTGTAAAAACTCCATCCATTTGATGTGTCAAAAACAAAGTTTGTTTTGAGAATTGATATAACTCAATGCTTAGTTGTCTTTAAAGTTAACAAAATTTTTTAGGTAATAAATAATGCCTCCATTTTTTTAGGGTTTGTACAAGAGCATATATCTTTAGGTGATGCAGGAGCATCCTGGGTGTAAGGGCAATCTTGCATCACCCAAAAATATTTCTGTTTTCTTTTCAATAAGGGCTACCTTGTGCAGAGCTGCCATTTATGGAAACTTGCTATTTTTAGTAAGTTGGTCGTACGATCTCGGAATGTTCTGATTTTGCATGTGGAGGTTCATCTCAGTCATATTAGCCTACCAGTAAAGTTTCATGGCTAGATCGAGTCTGGTTTTGAAGATATTAAAATTTTTGGTATTGAAAACAGGGTACAGAAACTTCAAGCTCAGTTTTGAAGGCTTTAGAGGCCCCGGATGAGGTCGAAACTTGACCTCAATGATGCTTGCATAATTTAGTTGTTGTAAAGCGCTTCGTGGCATTTCCGAAATGGGGTTATAATAGTCAATCGATTCAACTGGTGATGACTTATGGTCTCCGGAAGTTGGGTCACCTGAAATAGCAAAAAATAACTTTCCTTCAAAATTTTTGGGTTTCAAAAGTTATTTTGAGCCGACTTTGATGTACTAAATTGAAAAAAAATAAAATAATTCTAAGTTTGGTCGGCCCTAATGGCTAAATTTCTGGAACCTTCTCGGGTGGTGGAAATTGCCTATATAAAGAAGGCCCGTAGCGTTGTTTTAGGCAGTTGGGGACAGTTCTGGGTAGATCTGGGTAATAATTCGAGGCTTTGTCCTACAGAATATTGTAAGGGAAATGCCCATGTGGCTTTGCATATTGTAATTCTGAAAGTTTGTAATT
>MU223161.1:533743-552904 GCA_018584345.1 Thuja plicata
TGTAGAGCGCTTCGTGGCATTTCTGAAATGGGGTTATAATAGTCAATCGAGTCAAATGGTGATGACTTATGGTCTCCGGAAGTTGGGTCACCTGAAATAGCAGAAAATAACTTTCCTTCAAAATTTTTGGGTTTCAAAAGTTATTTTGAGCCGACTTTGATGTACTAAATTGAAAAAAATTAAAATAATTCTAAGTTTGGTCGGCCCTAAGGGCTAAATTTCTGGAACCTTCTCGGGCGGTGGAAATTGCCTATATAAAGAAGGCCCGTAGCATTGTTTTAGGCAGTTGGGGACACTTCTGGGTAGATCTGGGTAATAATTCAAGGCTTTGTCCTACAGAATATTGTAAGGGAAATGCCCATGTGGCTTTGCATATTGTAATTCTGAAAGTTTGTAATTCCGTATTTGTGGAGATAATAAGAAGTCCATTTTTCTGTTCTTGCAAATTGTTGTTGCTTCTCTGTTTCTGTTATGTGTTTGTGGTATTAAGGGGAGCACCCTTCATCATTAGGTCATAGGAAGAGTACCTAAACTTTGCCTCATTCAATCTCTCACTGAAGAATGCCACTGGCCTTCCTTCTTGGCTTAAGATAGCCTGAACTTCTATGTTTCTTACAACACACTCTTGTATGAAAGGTTTGCCAAAACTTGGTAACAAAAATATTGGTTGAGTGGCTACTTCTCTTTTCAAAATTTTAAACCCCTCATTAGCTTCCTTGGTCCATACAATTTTGGTTTTCAACCCACCTTTAATGGTCTCTAGGACTGGAGCACAGATTTCACTAAATGTTCTAATAAACTTCCTATAGAATTGGGCTAACCCATGAAATATCCTAACTTTAGTCCTTGTCTTAGGAGTAGGCCAGTTCAATATGGCTTCTACTTTGTTCTATCCATTTGCAAGTCACCTTGGGAAACTACAAATCCTAGGTAGACTAGTTCTTCTTTCATGAACTCACTCTTTTCAAGATTGATGGTGAGATTTTCTTCCTGCAACCTCTTCAACACTAAATCCAAGTGTTTCATATGATCCTCCTTTGTCTTTCTAAAAATGAGGATGTCATCTAGATTGAAAACTAAAAATACACCTATGTAGTCTTTCAAGACCTCATTCATCACCCTCATAAAGGTACTCGGTGCATTGGTAAGCCAAAAGGGCATAACTAATCATTCATATAACCCCTATGTAGTCTTAAAGGATGACTTCTAATCAATGCCTTCCTTCATCCTAATTTGGTAGTAACCACTTTTCAAATCAATTTTAGAGAAGTATATAGCACCCCCCAAACAATCCATTAAATCTTCTATCCTAGGAATAGGAAATCTATATCTAATATTTATCCTATTTATTTCCCTATAATTAGTACACATCCTCCACTTACCTCCCTTCTTAGGAGCCAAGACCACTGGGACACCACATGGGCTTATGCTCTTTCTGATCAGCCCTTGGTCCAAAAGTTTTGTACTTGCCTGGCTATCTCCTTGATTTTCTCCAGTGTCATTTTATATGCAGGCTTGTTTGGAAAAGATTATCTTGGTACAAAGTCAATCTGATGACCTATCTCCCTCTTTGGTGGTATTTTATCTACTATAGCCTCACATATTATGTCCTTGAACTGATCCAATAGTTGTTTCACTTCCTCTCACATAGGTGCTTGCTTATGAGTCTCCTCCTCCTTTGGCTTCAACATGATTTCATAGCCAACTCCTTCCTCTTTCATGTCCCTTAGGAAATCCTTTCCACTCATCAACAATGTACTAGTTTCTGTCTTCTCCATTATGTCTTCCTCTATCAAAGAATTAATTTTGAAAGTTACCCCATTCTTCTTGAAGGAGTACTTGTTCTCTTTCCCATTATGGACTGCTTCCCTATCATACTACCATGGTATGCCAAGCAACAAATGACATGCATCCATTGGAAACACATCACAAAGTATCTTATCTTGATACTTGCCAATGGTTAATTCTACCCACACTTGCTCATTTACCAAGATGTTTTGCCCCTTGTTTAACCAAGTAACCTTATAAGGACACACATGTGGAATCTTGGTGAGTTTTAACTTCTCTACTACCTCCTCAAATATAAAATTATCAGTGGACCCTGAATCAATGATAAATTTGCACACTTTCCCCAATATCTTGCATTTGAATCTAAAATGAGCCCTTCTCTACTTATGTTCATCTATAGTAGGTGTCTTAATCAAGATTCTTCTCCACATGAGATGTTCTCCCTTCTCTGAATCTATACTCAACTTTGATTGTTTATAACAGTCCTCTTCTTGGACATAGGAAATATTTTTATCTCCTTGTGAAGCTGAGGGTTTGTCAGGGAATCTATATGCTGGGTGCCCCAATTGTCCATAGTTGTAGCATTTTATAGAAGAAAAGTGAGAACTTCTCCCAAAACCCCCTGATCTTCCTCTTCCACTATTATAAGAACCCCTTCCTCTATTATATCCACCTCTATTTCTTGAATCATGTCCTTGCTCTGTATATCTGGAATCACCTTGGCTCCTACTATCATTGCCTCTTCCACTTGAACCTTCTCTATGGCCACCTCTATTGTCTCTACCTCTTCCTCTTCCTCTGGAGTTAGAGTCTTGTTTCTTTCTTAGTTTCTCTTCCACTTTCAAAGCCATTTGGAAACAACTATGAATGGAGGCTAGGGTAAAGAAATTGAGTTCTTTTTGTATATTCCACCTTAATCCATTAAGGTACCGAGCAACCTTGATTCTCTCTATCTCCTATATCCTTGATCTCAGACAAAGCTTCTGAAATTCTTCTATGTATGATGGCACAGCTAGGTCCTTTTGCCTAAGGTTTTTTCTTTTCTTGTGTAGCCGAATGTCATAGTCTTCTGGAAGGTTGTTATCCTTCACTTTTGCCACCATAGATTTCCAATTTTCTATGGGCTTCTTTCCTCTTTCTCCCTTTATTCTTGAGAACGTTCCACCATATGAGTGCTTGGCCTCTTAGCCTAGAATTTTCTATCTTTACCTTCTGTGCTTCTTTGATTTCATCACATTTGAAGTGGTTCTCCATGCCCTCAATCCATTCCATAACCATCTTTTCATCCATCTTACCAAAGAAAACTAGAATTCCTTCTAGAGCCTTGCCACTCAATGCTTTAAGTGCCCTGAGAAATGGTTCCTCAGGCAGAGGAGGTTCAGGCTCTAGTTCTATCTCCTCCTCTACTATTTTCTTCCCCTTGTCTTTATCTTCACTCATCTTCTCTTTCATCTTGTTGGTTGTCTCTACAACCTCTTCCATCTTTATATTCCTTTCTTCTATTTCTTCTTCAAGAAGCCTATTCTTGTCTTTCTGCTCTGACAAGTCCCTTTCCAATTCAACATTAGTCACCATGATGTTGTCTCCTTTGGATTCACTCCTCTCTAACATACACTAATCCACTCCCAAGCCATTTCAATGGCTCTAATACCAATTTGATGGGGAGCTCCAACTCCTAGAGCTTTATTTCTCTCTACTATACCTTCTCTTGGTCTTCTTAGGGTTCCTCTCACCACCCCAACTATATGATTCCTATATAATCCTCCAACTCACTAGGAGCTCTCCAACAAGTTCAAGTTCACACTAGGTCCTTCTCCACAACAGTTGACATCCATGTTTTGTCTTGGTCATCTACTTTCCCATCTAACCCATCTTCTTTAAAATTCAATTCCTAACCTTCTTTAGGTCTCTATAAACTCCCCTAGATCAAATATTGGGGATCTTTTACCCTAGTTTCAATTAGCTTCAAGATTTCTAGTTTTAAGGCCTTATAGCCTTTTAGGCCTAATTAACCCTCCTATTCACGAAAAAAGTGGAATTTATCCTAAAATCCCTTAACACCCTTGGGAACTAGTTACATATTCCTCATGGGTTTTTCCTCTACTCTAGGATTTTCAAGGTCTCAAGTTCCCACTCTATCCGTACACTAGTTTTCAAAGAAACCCCTATTTTCATGGGCTTTAGGGAACATGTACACAGTCTAGTTTCTTGGATTATTTTGATTTTTTTCCACACCTCCCCTAGACATATCCTTGCATAAAACTAACAAGGACTCATCTCTCTACATGCCCGCACCATTTATTTTATTCAACCAATCCACTGAGCAAGCTTTCTTGCTACTGCTCCATTCAAGCACCTAACTAGAATGCACTTGCACTCGCCTAGGGCTTGATGCTAAAATTGCTTCCCCTAAATAAAATGACTCCACAACCTATATACACAATGTACATGGATTCTCCTACTTGAATCCAAGAGGCCATAGGATTTTGACCACAGGAATTCAAGGGGGAGGCATATTTACATAGTTGCCTCAGAACCAGACAGCGAAACAGTAAGAACAAAAGAATTTACAAAACCTTCACTAGTCACACAAAATGATCAATCCAATGCTACAAGGAGTAAGTAAATTCTAATATAAAATTTCTCAATCCATTAAACAACTGGATCTCAGCACTGTCATGAAAATACATTCTAAATCCTTCCTTCCTCCCACACAGTCTGTACAAAATGAAAACTAACTCTTGGATTAGGTTTTTATCGACCTTATATACCTTATCCTCACATGTTTGGACACTCATCTTAGGATTTTGACACCATTAAAACCTTTTCCTAAAAAATAGGAAATGTTGTCATGACAACTTTGTAAAGTTGCAAACGTTGTTTAACAACTTTTACATCTTTTGCCAAAATGACATTTTATCACTTCCAATGCCTCAAATTGGTCCTAAAACTTAACATATGACTTTACAACACTCAAAAACATCAAAACCATGAATGCCAGTCCGTGTTGGATTTTTGGTCAACCCTTTGACCTTTTGATTGACTTCTAAGGATATAGACCCCTAGATGCAACTTGACCTCAACAACTACTAAACCCTAATCACTACTAACCATAGTCACCCCTTAGACACACTTAGGAATTTATAACATATTCCTTATTAATTTATGGTTGGACAAACCAACCTACAAGCCAAAAATGACAAAAGATCTATCTAAGACCTTAGGGTGCTCCTGCACCAGGGATACTTTCATACTTTTTGGAAAACCTTCTTACCATTCCAAATACCCTTTTTGGAGTAGAGAACATCTCATTCATAATAGTTAGGCTTTGGATTCACTGGTTAGGCTTATCTCATCCTTGTATGTTGAACACATGATTCGGTTTATGGATAGAATAGTAAATGAACTTGTATGGTTAACCCATTTTATAAATTTTATTTGGGTATACAAATAACATCTTTCTTGGGATATATAGCATAGTACCTCCCTCTTTTTATCTTCAAACATTATCCAGATCTCCATTAAGTTATCTTGGGAACTTGTGTTCTCCATTTCTAGCATATGGTTAGTGGGTTGGGAATCTTTAGAAGTATTAGAAATAATTCCTCTTGTGTAGGTGAACATGTGAGTTGGTGTGTTTCCTGAGTTTCTTTGCATGTTTATATGTTTATCTTTTGCACTTGGTTACTCTATTATATTGTTAGGTAACTAGCTATAAAAAAATATATTATTGCATATTTTATTCTTGTGTTCCAAGGATTCCCAGGTGGGCCACTACATGACACTCCATTAAAACTAGATTCCAAACCATTTAGGCAAAGATAAAGACCAATCAATCCAATCTTGGCCCCAAAGATGTAGGAAGAATTAAAGAATCTTATGGATGGAGGAATAATCAAACCCATCAAACATTCCACTTGGGTATCAAATATAGTTCAAGTCAAAAAGAAAAATGGGGATATCATATTGTGTTTAGATTTATGAAATCTCACTGTGTCATCCTTGAAAGACAAATATGCATTGTCATATATGAAATTATTATTAAATGTTACTAGAAATTAAGTATTATCAATGATGGATGGTTTTTCAGGATACAACCAAGTTAAAGAAAAGGAGTCTGAACAAAACAAAACTGCTTTCACTACACCATGGGGTTCATATGTTTATCTAAGAATGTCCTCTGGTTTGAAAAATGTTGAGGAAACTTTCCAGAGAGCCATGAAAGTTTCTTTTAAGGAATTAATTGATGTTATCATGGTATTTTATCAAGATGACTTGATTGTGTATTCAAATAGAGTTGAATATCATTGCAATCAGTTAGAGAAAATATTTTTAAGGGCACTTGAATATGGTATCTCTTTAAACCCAAAGAAATGTCCTTTAAGTATAACAGATGGGAAAATCCTTGGGAATATAATCTCTAAGGAAGGTTAAAGAATTGATCCAGAAAGGGTGGATTCTATTGATAGAATCCCAATTCCAAAGACAATGAAAGCTATTCAATCCTTCTTTGGTCAAATTAACTTTTTAAGAAGATTCATTTCAAACTTTGTTGAGATAGTGAAGCTAATTTCAAAATTTTGAAGAAAGTTATAGGATTGAATTGTGATGCTGAAGATATTGATACATTTATAGCTATTAAAAGATCTATTACAGAGGCCCCTATACTAAAATAACCTAGCTTCTCAAATCCATTTTAGATATTTTATTTTGCCTCATACTACACCATTGTTGTTATGTTGCAGAGAAATAATTAAGGTCATGAGAAACCCATTGCCTTTCTTAGCAAGTCCTTACAAGCTAAAAAATCAAAATATGATATAAATGAGAAACAAACATATGCACTTTTGAAAGAAATAAAATATTTTAGTCCTTATCAGGTTAGTGTAGAAGTAATTACTTATGTGCCTAATACTGGAGTAAAGGATATCTTTAGATAGAGTGAGGTGAAACAAAGGAGATGTAGGTGGATCAATGAAATCCAAAATTTCAATATTGATCTCAAGATAGCTAAGCTTTTAAGAGGATAGGGATTGGAAAAAATGATGAAAAAAATAACTTTATAAGCATTTCAAGTTAATCATATTGAGATTGATGATGTTTCTATGAGTATTGAAATTGTGCCATCGTATAAGGATATCATGCACTATTTGAAATATGTACAATTCCCAAAAGGACTAAATTAAAGTAAAAAGAGAACTATAAAACTAAATTCATTCAGGTATGTGTTGATTCAAGGAGACTTGTATTGGAAACATTAGAAACAAGTACTTTTGTTTTGTCTAGATGAATACTAGTCGAATGAGGTATTAAAGGAGCTACATGATGGTGTGTGTGGGTGACACTTTCTGCCAATATTATAGTCCATGGGATACTTAAGGAAGGATACTATTGTTCATGTATTGTCATAAATATGTAAGAAAATTTTAGGAGTGTCGAAAGTTTTTAGACAAATTGAAATACCAAGGAGCCTTGCAATTGAGACTCATGTGGGTTGAGGAGCCTTTTCAACAAAGGGGAATTAAATTTATTGGTGAAATCAACAAAAATTCAAGTGGAGGTCACACATGGATATTAGTAGCCAAATAATTATTTCACCAAATGGGTGGAAGGCATACCTACAAGACAACCCACCATCAAGGTTTTCGTAAAATTATTGATGGAGAACATTTTGATCAAATTTTGTGTTCCTTATAGGTTTATTGTTGATAATGGCATGTTTTTTAGGTCAACAAAGTTCTCAAAATTTTGTGAAGATTATGGCATATAAATTTTATATTCTTCACCATATCATCTATTGGAGATTTTTATTGTAGAATCCTATATAGAAGCAATGCTTGACTCTTATAAAACCCAAATTCTGATTAAGTCAAGAAACAAGTCCAATTAATCAGGATTAAATCCTCCTTCACTTTGAGATCCACAGGTGTAGGCAGGTGTACCTAACTTGATTTACTGCTCCTTAGTAAATCATGTACTAGATTAACTTTTCACAATGATCTGCTCCAAAGTTTTTACTACAAAAGTCGATAACAAATCCTACAAATACTAACAATCAGCTTTATGCAGAGTTTCACAAGCCATAATATGAACTTGATAAGAGAAAATACAATTGAAATAAGGATTCTTATCCTTCTTCTTTTTGAGTTCCAAACTCGGGAAAAGCTGACCTATTACTTCTCTAAAGATGTAGTAATTTTCAACAGGAAGATAAAACATAAAAATGAAAATGATAACAGTTTGTATATAAATTTGATGGGAACCACACACACTAACACATTAGACCAGCACCTTATCCAATGGGCATGGATTCATTCAATATGTAAAGACATTCAATATCAAAGACACATCAAATGTAAAACCTATACTGAATATTGAATTAGACTATGCCTTACATAATTTATACACTTCCTATAAGTAGAAATACTTATAAAATCTATTTCAATCTCCTACTCACTAAAACTATCTTAAGGATTTAATTTTCTCCTTGAAAGAAATGTTAAAATACTTAGACACTCTGCCTTACAAAGTGATTGACTGAAATGTCCTTAACACCCAATCCTAATGTGTGTAAGAAAATACACCTTCATGAAATTAAGATTGAGAACAACAATTCTATGGAAAGATAAAACAAATTAATCTAAGAATTGAAGATAAGAATCTATATCATCTCATGGTTCTCTATCCAAGCTTTGTTAAGAGAGCTCACAAGCTTAATCTCTCTCAAGGACAATCCTAGAATGAGATATGAATGAAAAATGAATGCTCAAATCTAGCTAGAATGCTCAAAATGCTCCAAAATTATGTTAGAAAACAACAAATGCTCCTAAACATGATATGCTAAAATGCTATGCAAATGCTGAAATTCTCTCAAAATCTCTCAAATTCTCCTCATATGCTCTCAATATGCCTATAGTAAGGATGCTTTTTCTCTTGAAATTATTGGATCCCAAACACAAAGGAAATGGTTTGTATTTATAGCATTTTCCCAAGGGTAGGGTGTAGAGTGAGTTAATCATGATCAAAGTTTGGTTAAGTCAAAAGCTTTGAGGTGTTTTCAAATGGAGGAAAAGTTGGTTGGTTGTCTCAAAGATATTAGGAATTAAATAACTCCATAATTTAATTAAATTAGCCATGGAAGGGTGATTGGGTTGGATTTAATCTTTTTGTTCTGAACTATACAATTGAAAAATCAATTGTATAATTTGATTAATCCCTTTAGGCTTGAATTTAATTATTTGATTTCATGATTATATGATCTTTTAATTTGATTTGAATTTTGTCCATTTGATTTGATCCATTTGTTTTGCATTGAGATGACATTTTAAGGCATTTGGCTGAGATTTATAGTTTGGAATGCTTAAGATACACCTAGTCAATTTTAGGTGTCTACAAATGCCCCTCTTTGAATTGATGTGTGAAGCACATTGATTAAAAGAAAGCTTGATTGTCCTGATTATTGATTTGATGTTGATGAGCTGATTGACTGATATGAAAACCTGATATGAAAACCCTGATATGAAATCTTTCATATGAAAATGTGATATGAAACCCTGATATGAAAATCCGTTATGAAACCCTGATATGAAACTCCGATATGAAAATCTGATATGAAACCCTGATATGATGCTTTGATATGAAACTCTGATTGATAAAGTTTGAAACTTTAATGCCCCAAATTTGATACAAGATATGATGCAAAAATCCCAGTTAGATGATATGATGACGTCCCCTCGAAAATGAAATCATATTGATCGTAGGTTGATGAACAATGTTGATAGAAGAGATCCAAGATGATTGCATTTTCAATAATAATGATGTTTGGAGAGATGTCAAACAAATGCCCCAGTGTGTAGAATATGTAGATTAGGGTTGACTGGGTCAAAAATATCATAAAATAGGTTAAAATAGATTAAATAGGTTGAAAAACCCAAATTTACTATTCATTTTCACTTTTTACTATTGAGATTTTGCTCTGAGTTATTGATGATTGACAGTGATGGTGGTCCCCATTCGAGAGCATAGGTTCAAGCGAGCATGCAAATATCTGAGACCTCCTGACTACGGGCCTCTGGTGAGTAGTTTGAACTCCCTTAGTGCATTTATTGCTTTTGAAATAGCATTTATTGCATCTTTTTATTGCTTGCTAGGAAAGTTTTAGCAAAATGCCACATAGGATAGGTAAAGTGTTATGTAGGGTAGAGAAAAGCCACATCCACACTATGAAAAGCCACATATGCACAATCCTTAGCCACATAGGAGCTAGGTCAAATTGTCACCAAAAAATGTAATGTGCCGCCTAGAAAAACCAATGTTTTAAAGGCCATGTATGAGAGTTTAAAAGCCACGTAGGCTTGTAAAAGGCCACCTAATTGGTTAAGCACCACCTCCAAGTGGTAAAGAGCCACTTTTAAAGATTAAAAAGTCACGGGGCTGAAAAAGCCGTGTACACAAAGTTAAGTGTCACCTACCATAAAATTAGAAATTTGATATAGGAAAAAGATGAACTTAGTTTGATTGATGGTCCAGATGACCCAATTAGATTCCAAGCTAGAAAATGTTTGTCCGTAATGTCACGTAGTGTTTAGGATATTAGAAAATTCATAATGGTGAATGTTTGATAGGTCAATTAGATATGATTAAAAATGATTATGAATTGTCCTTGTGTCTCACGATATAGAGGTTAGGAGCAATAAGTTGATACGCTCAAGTTAGAGCAAAGATAGATTTAAAGTTTTGTGATTGACTTAGAATGGTTCACCAAGAGAAAAACTAACATGATGCACTTTGTTTCAAAATGTAGGAGCATTATCGCAAGTTATGGGTATGAGGTGTAGCATTGTGGATTTTTGTCTTAGTAGATGAGCTTACGCCTCCTGAGCGGCATACGATTGAGACATGTGGACTCAGTTTCCTATTAGATCTCTGTTGGTTTCAGTTGAACTGAGGTTTG
This sequence comes from Thuja plicata, assembly GCA_018584345.1. NCBI lineage: Eukaryota > Viridiplantae > Streptophyta > Pinopsida > Cupressales > Cupressaceae > Thuja > Thuja plicata. The sequence continues at coordinate 544,485 of MU223161.1, forward strand.
TTGAAAGCTATGGTAGAGCAATGGCACTCTGACCATAATACCTTTAATTTACCTCTTGGTGAGATGACTATTACACCAGAGGATGTATATAGATTATTGAGGATCCTGAATCATGGAGAGTGGGTGTATTATGATTCAATATATGATATTAGTGTATGCAGATGAGTGTTTGGAGATAATACCATTGCAGATAATTGCATTACTTGGGCATAGTTTGCCTCATTTCCCACTTTACTAGCATTATTAGGAGCTGTGATTGGGGGATTACTTTTACCAGATACGAGAGGTCATGGTTTTGCAGTTAGATGGGGCTAGATTTTAGAGGACCTGATTGCACATCCACAGAGATTGGATTGGGGATCTTGTGTTCTGGCTCAGTTGTATCATGATCTCCATGAGATTGTATATCGATGTAGTGCAACTATTTCTGCAAGTGCAGTATTATTACAGTTATGGACTTGGGAGCATCTACCTATTATGAGGCCAGTCTCAGCTCGAGTACAGGGTCATGGTTATCCATATGCTTTTCTATATGATGTCATGGTTGTCCAACATCATCTGGGCAAGGTCAATTTTTGGAGACGTACCATTGATGACATTGATAAGGTGGTAGGGAGGCCATATCTACAGTGTGAGAGGTGGTAGGAGGATGACGACGAGTTACCTTTTATGTTTTCACCTTGATGGTTGATAGGCTGATCACCATTGGTTATTGAGAGATTTTGCTATGGGAGATTACTTCATTAGTTCGGCCAGATGCAGGATATGCCACAGGGTATGGCACTTTATGCCAGAGTACAGGCTGAGAGATCAATGTGGGGAGCACAAGTTGACTACTAGTCATCTTGTTTGTAGATAAATCAGCTTAGATATGGTGTTTGGGATATGATGCTATAGGTGGCAGATGCAGGGATGTCAAGAGAGTATCATGAGTGGTTTATTCGACATCAATTCATGCGATTCACTAATCCAGCAGAGCCCATTCCTGATGTTGATGAGCTATCAGATGATGATGGAGATGATGGTGATGATAGAGATGATGGTGATAGACCATGCAGGTGTAGAGTGTAGAGGGTACCTAGGGTGCCTCGGATACAGAGAGTAGGTAGACCTCGAATGAGAGGTGGTTATGTGAGAGGCCAAGGTGGTGAATTTAGGAAGCCTAGGTAGAGATGAGAATAGGTAGCTTCAGATCAGGTTCCCTTGAGAGTTGATGTAGATTGGGCCAGACACAGACATAGACATGTCCAACTGGCTAGACAGGTTTCGGTTCAGGAACAGATACCACAGGTGGATCCATAGGTCAGCATGACATAGGTGATACCTCAAGTACCTTTAGCACCTCAGGAACCATAGGCTCCTGTAGCATCACAGGAACCTCTAGTTCCTCCTATTATAGATGATATAGTGCAGGATGTTTGGGGGTTACAGGCAGGGATGAGTGTAGTGATAGCTAGATTGGATCATGTTACAACTATGCTGCAGCAGTTTTTGGCTACTCTGGCTTAGTTACCTACCAGTGCGAGCACAAGTCAGACACCTCCTGGTGCATAGGATAAAGCAGGTGATAGGGATCCCGATGGTGTAGGGGGTTCAGGCACAGGTTTAGCCATAGATGGATCAGGTGCCCCTGCTGGGTCATGAGACAGATTTGGACCCATGATATAGATCTGGATATAGCATTGATGATGTATCATATGTATTTTTGATCAAGACTTTGATGTATGGACCATTGTTTTGATGTACCTTTGATGTACTAATTTATGTTATAGACATTGATGATGGACATTTATCTATGATGATCTTTGATTCCTCTGTTGATGATGTTATGAGATTTCCTTTTATGAATATCTACATGTTTCTATGATGCATTTACTTTCTATTGTGCTATGGATGCAAATGGCTTAGAGTAGGACACAGATAAATGGATGCAAATGATGTGAATGCAATTTATTTCTATATGCTTTTTTGATTTAACCATGTATGGATTATGCAATGCAATGAATTCAATACTTAGTGCTATGGTAAAAGAAACTCAACTATTTTTTTTTGTTTTTGGATGTATGCAATTTTAACTTATGATATGCAGTTCTAAATGATGATATGGAAAAAGAAAAATGATTAATGTTTCTTTTTTTCTTGTTTTTCTCTTGACATGAATATATAATTAATAATGACTAATAATGATGAATGCAAAGGAAAATCTCATGTTTGAATGACTTAAAACCATTAAATTGATGAAGTGTTGTCAACTTTTATCCCCCCCTTGAACTTGGAAAATTGCTAGAAAGACAAGCCACTTAAGAGCTAAGCTTTGGAGATCACATTTAAGCTAAAAAGCAACATTAAACTAAACTAACATGCAAAATGCAATTAATCTAACATGCAAATGCAATTAATCTAACATGCAAAATGCAACTAATTGTCCTTGAGGTTTGCAAAAGAGATGCAAACTAAGATATATTTTCATCATAGAGCATTGTGGAACTAGGATTTGATACAATCCTTACTGGTGCCACTGTGACCATAAGAATATGAATAGGACTTTCCCTCATATGGTAACCCCTTCTACGAAACCAAGTACAACCCTCATTAGTTGAATGACCAACTATGGGAGTATATATATCGGTTTAATCAGATTCAATGTTGCAAGTGGATGTTGGTATTAAGATATGGAAAATCTAAATAACCAAGGTATCCTTTTGTGTAAACCAAAAAAGGTTAACCCTCCATCCCATATGAATGTCCTCTATGGTTCTTTGATGACCATGTCCTTAGATGAATTCACACAAGTTAAAGAATCTTCCTCTAAATAGTCACTCACAAGCTTAAGAAAACATCATGTCTCTTATCATTGTCAATCTAGTCAAAACATCATTGATTAGCTAAAAAAGAACATGACTCAAAAAATTCAATGAAAAACTCACCAAAAATTCCAAGTGTTTGTGAAATATACCAAGATTTTCAAATAAGAATTCCAGACAATCTGATCATTTAGGGTGTGTCAATTTTTAATCCTGATAAAATAAGGAAATGAGACTCAAGGATCATATTATGCGATCAAACTATTTAAGGTTGAACAATAATATTCATCAAAGGTTCCAAAATGTCTCTCCTTAATCTGAAAATCTACTTCTGATGTGTGACTCTATGATGTGTTCCCCCAAGTGATAAATGTGATCAATGTGAAACTGAGGGCAACTGAACCTAGAATGTGATAAAATGTAGCTTTGAGACTTTATTAGGACAATGCACAAATGATAGATGTAATGAGGATATGGACAAGTGAGATGAGGAAACCGCAATATGTACAAATGCAACTAGGAAACACCTAAGGGACAAAAGGCACCTATTTCCAGGTTTTCACCTCTTGGGATTATTGCTCTTTTTCTCTTTTTTTCTTTTTTTTTCTACCAAGGTGCCTATTGCTAGGTTTTCACCAAGGCACTTTTTTCTCTTTTTCAAATGTTTTTGGCTTTTTGAATTTTCTGATTTTTTTTTGTATTTTTTATCTTTTCTCCTTTTTTGGTATTTTTGAATTTTTCCATATACAAGGGTGATGCTTGAATCATATGATACTCTCAAATTATACTCTTTATTCTGATACTCTTTCCTCTGTATCAGGTGTGGAACCTCTTAAGATGAATGCTATTGATAGGTTCTAGCAATTCATCACCATCACAATCAGCCAATTTGTAGGTCCCCATTCCAAATGAAGAAACAATGACAAAAGGACCAAGCCAACTTTCTTCCCACTTCCCTTTCTTTTCTCTATCAGCCTGATTTTTTGGATTTTCTCTCAATACTAGATCCCCTATTTGAAATTTTCTTGGCTTGATATGTTTGTTATAGTTCCTGGAAATTCAATTCTGATACATTTTCAAATGATCATAGGCTTGAGTTTGATGTTCCTCCAACAATTCCAATTGTTGAAGGCGGCCAACTCTATAATCCTCATCTGTTATTAATCCATGCAATGAGACTCTCAGGGATGGTATTTCAACTTCTAAAGGAAGAACAACTTCAGCCCCATAAACCAAAGAAAAAGGTGTAGCTCCTGTCGGGGTTCAAATACTAGTCCTATAGGCCCATAATGCCAGATTGATTTGAAGGTGCCAATCCTTTCCTAATTTTCCAATAGATCTCTTAAGGATTTTAAGGATGTTCTTGTTGGTAGCTTCTGCTTGTCCATTACCTTGGGGATAGTAAATGGATGAAGAGTGATGTGTAATGTGAAATGTGTCACAAATTTCATCAATATCTTTGTTCTTAAATTATTTTCCATTATCCATGATGATGGTATGAGGAATGCCATATCTGCAAATGATATGATTGAGGATAAACATGGAAATTTGTTTTCCTGTTGCAGTTGATAAAGGGACAACTTCAACCCATTTAGTAAAGTATTTTTTCACTATGATTATATATTTGTGTCTGTTTGAAGAAGGTGGATAAATCATGCTAATTAAGTCAAAACCCAATTGATAGAATGGCCATGGTGTGAAAAAAGGGTGTAATTCTTGTGCTGGTGCATGAATCAAGTTTCCATGGTATTGACATTTCTTGCAAACTTTAACATATTGACAAGCATCTCTTTTTAAGTTTTTCCAAAAGTACCCCATATGTAAGATTTTCTTAGCTAGGTTTAAACCATTTCAATGTGACCCAAAAATCCCCTGGTGGACATCTTTTAAAGCTAATTTCAATTCATCTTCCTCTAGACATCTAAGGAGTGTTCCATCAAGACCTTTACGATACAATGTGTCAGAAAGGATGGTATAACGGGAGACTTGTCTAATGAAATTTTTCTTTTGGGCATGGGTTTGGTCCATAGGTAGGGTTTGATTTTGGAGGTAGGTATAGGTGGGTCCATACCATGGGGAGTCATGTCCATGTAAAAGGTAAATAATTTGGGTATCGGGTAGATCAAATGTTGGTTTCACTAATTCTTCCACCAAGAACTCATACTTTTCATTTTGATTAGGTAACTAAAGTAAAGATGCCAAAGTAGCCATTGCATCTGCTTCTCTATTCTTGTCTCTCAGAATTTATGCAAAAGTAATCAAAGCAAAATACTTCTTCCAGTTATCCACCAATTTGTTGTAAGGCATTAATTTTTCATCCTTAGTATTATATTCATCATTAACTTGATTAATGACTAATTGAGAGTCCCCATAGACTTGTAATTCTGGGGATAGTAAATGGATGAAGAGTGATGTGTAATGTGGAATGTGTCACAAAGTTCATCAATATCTTTTTTCTTAAACTATTTTCCATTATCCATGATGATTCCATGAGGAATGCCATATCTAAAAATGATATGATTGAGGATAAACATGGAAATTTGTTTTCCTGTTGCAGTTGATAAAGCGACAACTTCAACCCATTTAGTAAAGTATTTTATCGCTATGATTATATACTTGTGTCTATTTGAAGAAGGTGGATAAATCATGCCAATTAAGTCAAAACCCCATCGATAGAATGGCCATGGTGTGATAAAAGAGTGTAATTCTTGTGTTGGTGCATGAATCAAGTTTCCATGGTATTGACATTTCTTGCAAAATTTAACATATTGACAAGCATCTCTTTCTAGGGTTTTCCAAAAGTACCCCATACATAGGATTTTCTTAGATAGGTTTAAACCATTTGAATGTGACCCACAAATCCCCTCATGGACATCTTTTAAAGCTAATTTTGATTCATCTTCCTCTAGACATCTAAGGAGTGTTCCATCAAGACCTTTATGATATAATGTGTCAGAAAGGATGGTATAACGGGCGACTTGTCTAATTAAATTTTGCTTTTGGGCACAGGTTTGGTCCATAGGTAGGGTTTGGATTTGGAGGTAGGCATAGATGGGTCCATACCATGGGGTGTCATGTCCATGTAAAAGGGAAATACTTTGGGTATCAGGTAGATCAAATGTTGGTTTCACCAATTCTTCCACCAAGAACTCATACTTTTTATTTTGATCAGGTAACTGAAGTAAAGATGCCAAAGTAGCCATTGCATCTGTTTCTCTATTTTTGTCTCTTGAAATTTGTGCAAAAGTAATCAAAGCAAAGTACTTCTTCCAGTTATCCAGCAATTTCTTGTAAGGCATTAATTTTTCATCCTTAGTATTATATTCATCATTAACTTGATTAATGACTAATTAAGAGTCCCCATAGACTTGTAATTCTTTGACATTCCATTCCAAAGCTATCTTGATTCCTATGACCAAGGCTTCATACTCTGCTATGTTATTGGTGCAAGGGAACAATAACTTGTAAGATTTTGGGATTGTGTAACCTTGTGGTGTAATCAAAAGAATGCCTACTCCATTGCCATTTCAGGTATACGATCCATCAAAATATAGAGTCCATGTCTTAGCTTCAACATTAAAAATTTCATAATCTAGGAATTCCACTTGTATAGGATGTGTAGATTCCTGAGGATATTCATCCAATTGATCAGCTATAACTTGACCTTTGATTGCTTTCCTATCAACATATTCAATGTCGAATTCACTAAGTACCATGACCCACTTCGCGATCCTTCTTGTTAAAGCTATTTTAATAAGTAAGTATTTTAAGGGATCAATTTTAGCTATGAGTTTCACCTTATGCAATAACATATAGTGTCTTAACTTTTGAGAGGCAAATACCACTACTAGGCAAGCCCTTTCTATGAAGCTATAATTTAACTCATATTTGATCAAGGTTCTACTCAAATAGTAGATAGCTCTTTCTTTTTCTTCCTCATCCTCTTGTGCCAATAAGACTCCTAAACATCTTTCCATTGCTGAAATGTAGAGTAATAAAGGTTTTCCTTGAATTGGTGACATTAAGATAGGTGGATTCATCAAGTATGTTTTCAACAATGAAAAGGCTTTATCACACTCCTCATCCCATGTGAAGACGGTGTGTTTATGTAGTAATCTAGTGAAAGAATGGCATTTTTCCAAAAATTGAGAAATGAACCTTCTTATAGATTGAAGTATTCCTTGCAATGACCTCATTTGACTAATATTATTTGGAATGTCCATGTCCATTATTGCTTGTACCTTTTCAGGATATACTTCAATGCCTTTTGCTAAAACAATGTATCCTAGGAGTTTTCCAGATTGTACCCCGCAAGCACATTTCTTTGGGTTAAGTCTCACCTTGAATTTTTCTAGCCTTGTAAAAATATTGTCAAGTATAGACAAATGATCTTTTCTTTTATGTGACTTAGCTAAAATGTCATCCACATAATCTTCCATAAAGGTGTGCCTCATGTCATGGAAAATGGTAGTCATGGCTCTTTGATAAGTGGCTCCAGCATTTTTGAGACCGAAAGGCATTACATTCCAACAAAAAGTACCCCATGGGCATGTAAAAGTTGTCCTCTCTTGATCCTTAGGTGCTATGAAAATTTGATTATACCCACTAAATCCATTCATAAGTGAAAGCATAGAATGACCTGCTGTGAGATCAACAATAGCATCAATGCTAGGTAAGGGAAAATCATATTTTGGACAAGCAAGGTTTAAATCTCTGAAATCTGTGTAGACTCTTATGGTTTTATCATGTTTGGTAACTATCACAATATTGGAGATCCATTTGGCATATGCTATTACTCTTATGAATCCTGCCTTGAGCAATTTCTCCAATTCAGCTTTGACTAATAGGGCTATGTGTGGATGCATTTTTTGCAACTTCTTCTTTATGGGCTTAACCCTGGTTTCACATTTAAGTGATGCATTATGAAACTTGGATCTAATCCGGGCATGTCAGCATATGACCATGCAAATTTGATTTGTTTCACTTGAAAGAATGCAATGAACTCTTCTCGCTCCAAAGGACTCAAATATGCTGCTAAGTGAATCAATTTAGGATCATTTTATGTTCCAATGTTAAAATTTTCTATGGGTTCAATAAGTATAGGTGATCTTTCATCTTCATGAGCTGGTAAGGTGTCCAAACTCTCTCTCTTAGGTGCCAAAGTTGGGTTTTCACCTTTGGAAACATCCTTTATTTTTAATTTTTTGGGTCTAGCACTGCCACATGGTGGTTTTCAGCATTAGACCTTCTCATTTTTTTGTATATTTTCTCTTCATTTTTTGGATTAAGAGGTTGAACACCTACCCCTATCATTATGTTTGGAGTGAATTCATTGGTGGAAGAATTGGGTTTGACCGCATTGAGGTATAAGGCCATTGAATTGTCATTTGGGAAGTAGAGTAAGTCATTTGACTTAGACAGATCCCAATCAATAAGTTTGGGATGCATTAAGGACAAATAATCATTGATAGGACTTTAATTTGAAGGATTTAAGGACATGACTTCATTAGATGGTTCATACATTGTATCATCATGGTCTATGACATGTGCCTCTTCAAGATGGTCCATGGAAGAAGGATCGAAATCCTCTTCATTAGAGTCCTCTAAGATTTCTAT
>MU223161.1:569516-594658 GCA_018584345.1 Thuja plicata
CAAGGCTAGAGATGAAAATGCAAGCCTTCAACAAGGCAATAATTTTTACATACAAAAGCAACATAACTCCTCTTCACACCCCAAATCAAAACAACCAAACATGGCTAAATCCCTTATGACCCCCAAGCATATCAATGCTGCTAGCCTACCATGGACCCCATAATCCATGGTGCATCCCTCTTTCCCAAGGAGAGAGACTCTATACCAAGAGGGCTATCAAACTCCCTTCACCCATAAGGCCACTCTTCCCTCCCAAGGGTGAGTGAGGCCTTGAAAAAAAATCCCTTAAACAACATACAAAAAGATAAGAGAAAATACATTCAGATTATTACTTCACATGTCAATGCTTCATACTACAAAATCAGCATACCAGCAAGAACACACACAATGTAGCATAAATAAGAACTATCTTTCTTCAATATTTTATGGAAGCCATAAGAAAGACATCATGAAGGGGAATTGTAAAGCCTGAGATCTACCAGCCTTGCATTAGAAGTTATGGAAATGAAAACTGAAGTAGAGCCCTTCCCTTTTGTTCCTCCTTCTTTTTCCCCTAAATTCCTTAGTAGTCTCTAGAGTTAGACAGTGGGTGATTGAGAGAGATCTCTCCAATTTCCCCTCTATAATCCAAATCCTCCCATTCTTCCAATCCTTGGAAGAAGTGTGAGCTCCTATTGGTCACTCTTCCCAAACCCTCACACATTAAAAGAATAAAGGTTCTTTAAAGGATAGTGGCATGAAAAATAGACAAGGTTGTTCCTCCCAATGAAAGTGATCTTCCCAAGGTATGCTTCCCATTATGATTTTAGACCATCTTGGATAAGTAACTTTTTGGAGGCTTCCCAAGGCCTAAATAAGGTATCCTATGGTCAAAAGGTCCCCTAACCTACAGGTATATGAAGTGGGCTAGTCAAAAATAGGCTAAACTCAACCCTAGGCGGCTATATAACCCCTCAAAAACCCCAGTTAAGATTACATAGGAATTTAAATGGATATGACTCCACCTTGGGCTCACAAACCATGTGGTCATTATAAGAAATAGAGCTAGGTACCTAGTGGGAAAGGTGGGTCCTCAAGCTTTCCAAGTGGACATGCCATGACACATCATTTTTACAACAAGTGTGCCAATTGGCACTACATAACACATCACAACACACTTGGCAAGTCCACTTGTAAATCTCATAATTTAAATGAATGCAAATGCAGATAAAATACACACCATACACTACATGAAGGAAAATACATTATAATGAGGTTTTGTCTCTTCAATAGATGCAACCTTGGCTTTACAGGGTTCACATAGGGGTTAGTCATGATTCTCCAAAAAATTCCATGGCCATTATTCCTGCACACTCAATTTAAACATCAGTAACCTCAAGAAGTATAATCATCAAAATTCAAGATGCAGAATCAACATTAACATTAAATTATCTATCACATGAGGTACATTCTTTTAGTCTCTATAAACCTTCATCATAATTTTAATTGTCTCTTTAATCATTACTTTCAAATGAACAAATGTAAATTGAATCATGGGAACATAATATCATTAACTCAAATGTTATACTAATCATTCCAGATCTATATCAATCATGATGTAGTTTTTAACCAATTTACATAAGCAATAATTTTGTCAATTTGAAATCATTTATCAAGTAACCAAATCATCAAGCAACTCTCATAATAATGTCCTAAAGATTCATCAATATACTTCATCACCTAACCTTTAACCTTCACAAAATTTCACATCGCAACAATAATTCAAATTTTGATTAATCATTTTCCTAAACAACTCATATCAGCATATATTTATATCTGAATTGTGAAAACTTAGTATTCTGCTAAATCAATCATCAAAATGTCAGTCGTAATGTATCACAGGGTTAATATTGAGAGTATAGAAAGCATCATAAAATGTAACGTATTCATATCTACTATAATCGAACCTAGTCATGAGGGTAAAAATCTTCTTAATTAATCATAACTTAAGCCAATTACTAGGTCTACCATAAAGATAATGGAAAAGCTATGATGGGTCTAGGGTGAGTCCTCATAGTTTAAATATTGTTTTATAGGCTAACATAAAATTTAAGAAGATAATATCTATAATAATGTCTTCAGAATTGCCAAACCTTCCTGCATACAACATCTAATAGCTGTAAAAATATGATCCAGGAGATCAAATTTGCCTATTTACTACTCTGTAGTATGGCACATAATCCACCTCTTTGAAAACCCTACAGAACGCATTTGAAATTTTGAAATTTGGTAAAAATGGTCACATGCAGTGCAAAAATCAGAAATTATGTATTTTAAAACATAAACATAGATGCACTTTTAGATTATTTGGGCATCTTAGTCTGATTTCTACAAGTGGTGACTAGTAGCTCACTTTCAATCTTTGAAATCATATTCCTTTCTTCTTAGCGAGTTTGCAACACAATATTATTCCTCCTCCTTAGTCACGCACTCTCTAGACCTAAAAGAATATTCCACTATTCTCTTCGAGTGCTTGACGACCATCAGATCATCATCTTTTTGTCAAAACATGACACGTGCCTTCCTATCACTCACTGGCAACCCATTCTCTTAACTACCATAAACTAGTTGGAGCATGTGACACTAACCGCCAATGGTTAGTCCAACACTCGCAACCACTAGATGTCTCCGGCTCTAACCACTGCAATTGGGTGATCACTCCTGATAGCACACTCGCTAGCATATTTTGTCATCTCCTCAAACCTCTGTGACTATGTGATAACCATTCAGTCATGCACTCGCGTACCAAACCACCTCTCTGTCCGGCTAGCTCAAACCTCTATGTGTCACATTGTCACTCACTCATAGGCATCTCCTTTGACCCTTCATGACTATCGCGACTACGTGAAAAGCTTCCATCTGTCACCTTTTCTATGTCACTGTTACACATGCCCACTAAATTTGTCGATGGTCTGCTGGCTGGCCACCAGATCACCTCCTAACCATTGGGTTGTCTTCCAAAAGGTGTGTGCCTTTTAGGAACTTAACTATTGAGTGTTCTGATATAAAAATATTAAAGTCTTTTTGCAACACCACAAATGTGGGATAAATGGCCTAATCCATTTCCAAACCAGCGAAAGCTCCATGATTGTCTCAATTATTTCTTAGCTTCTAAATTGCACAAAGACCACTTAAAGGATGCAAAACACAATGTACTCATCCATCTATATCCTTCTGGCATAAAAATAAGAAGGAAAACCCTTGGCACTAAGATATTTCTACCATTAAATATCTGGTTTATTGAAAACATACTATCATTCTGGACATGTGGCAGATAGGCGTAATAGCTTGATTGATAGATTGACTACATCTTTTCTCTAAGTCATTAAGGTTACCGTCAGATTAACTTTGAGTGCTTACCTTTTAACTTCTTCCTCACTATTGTGCTAGGCCCACCATATGCCATGTGTCACACAGGCTTAATGGCTTAAAGGATAGATCTTATTCATCTCGGCTTCAAGGCTTTACGCCCACCGTCAAATCTTTGGCAAATTGACAGTCCTTTACCTTAGTTACCTTGTCACTAATTGGACCCATTGGGACATGTGGTGCAAGGGTGAAATGCCTCGATGATTAGATCAACTACATCTTGTGATTAAGGAATCACACCAGCTATAATATCTTCACCAACTTTCCCACCTATTAATCTATCTCAATGGGCCCTCATATCTAACAACTACCATATGTCAACATGACACAATCCCTTAAAGGTTAGATCTTGCACAACTTATGAATGAATCTTTATGCCCACCATAGATCTTCCTTCGATCTGATCAACTTTTAACTTGCTTTAAGTTATGACCACTTTCCACGTGGCAACCAAACATAGTGCCTTGAAGGATAAAGATCTGCATCTCAACATTTAAGGGAATACGTGATGTAGGAGCATCCTAGGATCCTTGGAAATCTTTCTCAACCAAAAAATGTTTACTGTTGTTTGTCTTCTATTTCTCGGGGCTTGCTCTACCACGGAGTCTTGGTGATCTCTTCACCCAAGTCATTTTTTGTTGTTCGAGGTGTTCTTTGCCCAAGTCATTTTCTATTCCTCGGGGTGTTCTTTACCTGAGTCATTTTCTGTTGGTTGGGGTGTTCTTTACCCAATTTTTTTTCTATTTCTTAGGGTGTTCTTTGCCCACGTCACCTTGTTATTTTGTCATTGTTTTCCCGAGTTATTTATTTTGTAGTTAGATCTAGTGCCTGACTTCTACATTTAATTTTTATTGTGGCATTAATCATGGATCTTTCATTGGGGGTCGTGTGGACCTAAATCTAGGTAAGGAGTTTCTCCAATGTTTGATTTTGTGGCTGACCTCTTGGTTGCTTTTGTATTTTAGTATTTTTTTCATAGTTTTGGTAGATCAGACTAGAGAGCAGATCAAAGTGTTGGATCTAATAATATAGATCAAGAGTTGTATGTCTTGCAAAATATCTATAGTAGATCTTGAGTTCTTTCTTTGTGTTTGGTTGTAACCAGGAAGGCCTTACAGCCCGACATGTTGAATGTAATTGATATCTAAGATAACATATAAGTGAATGTTGATTATATTTCTGTGTATTTGGTTTTTTCCACTATTATGGTTGTTTGCTACAAGTTTGGATAATCCTTCATTGGATCCTCCATCCTTGACTATGTCAATATGCCTACCATTGGATGAATAACTTGCACGATAGATGCAAAAGGTAATAAAATATTTTGGGGCCTAGGACTTAGGGAAATAAAAAAAAATTAATTCATCTCCTTCTTATAATTAGAAAAAATAAAAAAGGATGGCCCCGTTCAACATAAAACATAAAGAAAATGGATAATCCTTCATTTCTTGTGGAGCTTACGGTTTTCAAAAATCTGGAGAGATGCCTCTAAGAAGATTGGAGCCTAGGGTGATTGCAAATCTCTCCGAGGAGGTGGAAGTGAGGATAATAGAAAGATTCAGATCTGAGATGGCAGCAATGAGGAATGAAATCACAGAAGGTATCACAAACATTGGATTAAAAAGAGGTCCTAGAATAGATGATGGTTATGAAGAAGCTATTGAAGATTTTGAAGCTTCGGGATCTAGTGGAGATGAAAAAACTGATCCTATGGTGAGATCTAGAGGAGGTAGGTATGGTCAGTTACAAAGCTCTAAAGCTTGGTTGAGTACAAGTCATTGAATGGAGGTGTTGAATTTCTCAAGTACATTGAATCCCAAGGATCTGATTGATTAGATCGGTGAGTTGGAAGGCTACTTTGAACTTCAAGACATTGAAGATCTATTTAGAGTAAAGTTGGCACAGACTAAGTTGAAAGGGCATGTTGTTCTATGGTGGAAAGAATTGAAGAGGGACTGAGAAGAAGAAGGTGAGATGAAGATCAATTGGTGGACATTGATAGTGGGAAATCTAAAGGCTAAGTTCATTCCTACTAACTATGAACTTGAGTTGTTTAATAAATTGTAGAATCTAAAATAGAAGGAGATGACTATAGAAGATTATACCAATGAGTTATAAAAGTTGAAAATATTGTCTAGACATAGAGAAATTTCTAAGGAAAAGGTGGTAAGGTATGTCAATGGCCTAAAATTCAATATCCATGATGAGATTGGTATGTTGAAGATTGACTATGTGGAAGATCCTTATCAGTATGCACTGAAGGCAGAAAATAAGTTGAAGATAAGATACTATGGTAATTCTTGAGGGAAAGAGAAGCAAGAACAATCGGTAAAAGATAAACTTAAAGTTGAGGAGGAACCAATACCTATTGAACAAAGCAGAAGAATAGGTAGAAGTGTATTCAGAGTACTTGTTACAACTATGGAGAAGAAGGACATTAGTCGTATGAATGTTCCCATGCACATAAGAAGGTTGGTAGTAACCAAAATGATGTGGTGAATGAAGTTGTTGAGAATGAACCCGAGGTGGAAAATATGAATCTTTTGCTTAGAATAAATTTGCTTCCCTCAAAAGAAGATGATCAAAATAAGAATCTATTCAAAACTAGATGTAAGTGCAAGGATAAGGGAGTAATTACTAAAAGATGTGGAGTTATCAAATATTGTTTGAATGACAATGACAAATCTGAGAAGGGAGTTGGCGAACCTGTTCCAATGGATGAAGGGAAGGAGAGTCTTAAGGGGAAAGAGAATTATATCTCTGAGGAACTTACAGAGATGAAGAAAAAGATAACATATTTGACTAAGGTGGTGCAACAGATGTTGAAGCTAGTGACATAGAGAGATGCAGATGATAGTGAGTAGATTAGTCAGCTGGGTGAGGGGGATCAATGTCAACTACTATCGGTTGCAAGAAAAAGATATGAGAGAAGTAAAAAAAGTGTGAATTTGTCAGATGTGACAATGGACATAATGAAGAAAGCGTGGAATAAAAGGAAAGAGGAGATATGGTTTAATTAAAAGTATGGGATACCCATTCTGACTCCCTTAAGATGTTAATGATTTCCTTTATGGGAACATCTTCTTTACTTGGGGTGTCTGATGCAGGAGCATCCTAGGATCCTTGTCAATCTTGCTCAATCAAAAAATGTTTACTATTGTTTTTCTTTTGTTTCTTAGGTCTTGCTTTACCGGCAGGTCTAAGTGATCTCTTTGCCTGAGTCATTTTCTGCTGCTCAGTGTGTTCTTTGCATGAGTCATTTTCTGTTGCTTGGGGTATTCTTTGCCTGAGACATTTTTTGTTGCTCACGGTGTTCTTTGCCTGAGTCACTCTGTTGCTCGGTCATCCTTTTCCTGAGTTGTTTATTTTGGAGTTGGATCTGGTGGCCAACCTTTGTATTTAATTTTGACTGTGACATTAATGGTGGATCTTTCATTGGGGGTTGTGTGAACCTAAATCTAGGTCAGGGGTTTCTCCAATGTGGCTGACCTCTTGGTCTCTTTTGTATTTAAGTAGTATTTGTTCTTAGTTTTGCGATATCCGATTGGAGAGAAAATTGAAGTGTTGGATCAAAGAATGTAGATCAAGAGTTGTATGTCTTGCAAAAGATCTATAGTGGATCTTGAGTTCTTTCTTTGTATTTGTCTGTAACTGGGAAGGACCTACAACTAGACATGTTGAATGTAATTGATATCTAAGATAATATATAAGTGAATGTTGATTATATTTTTGTGTATTTGGTTGTTTCCCCTATTATGGTTATTTGCTGCAAGTTTGGATAATCCGTCATTGGATCCTCCATCCTTGACTACGTCAATACGGCTGCCGTTGGATGAACAACTTGCATGATATATGAAAATGGTAATAAAATATGTCTAGGCCTAGGACTTTGGGAAATAAAACAAAATTAATTCATCTCCTTCTTAGACTTAGGAAAAATTAAAATAGATGGCCCTGTTCGACATAAAACATAAAGCACGTGGGTAAAAAGGTTCTAAGTGACCAAAAAAGGTAACCTCAGTTTATTAAAAGTCTATGAAGGGTTTAAGGATTTTTTCACCAAGGGATAGAGATTTTGAATTTAGGGTTTAAGGAAATAGTAATATTTAGCTGGGTTTTAATATTTAAACTAGATTTTCTCACATAAACTTAGGTTTTTAGGCCAGAGATCGTTGGATTTGTGTACCAAGCAAAAAAAATGAAAAATTTCACAGGGGACAAAACATTTTTGCAACCCTAACTAGGCCTAAGAAAATATACATTTGCAAATCAATAAAATATGATTGACAGTGGCTCTGACTTAGGATGCTTGATTTCCAGATAAAGGCAATAAGCCAGATCTCTGGTAAAAGAAGACCACAACAAAACAAAGCTCTGCAAAAAAACTTAGGAGTATATACAAATGTACAACTTATAGAAAACTATCACATCAAAAACCAACTACCTATATACATGACTACTATTTTGTTAATCCCTAAGTTCTACTGATGATTAGTGACCCACACTTAGTCATTTACTTAGGCAGTTTTAGTTGGTTATCACTGTGGCCGAGCTAAACATTCAAGGTCGAGCATTATTGCTGAGCAAGTTTTAGGTTGCTGAGTTAGATCATGTCGAGTCGAGTAGAATATTAAGTGCCAAGTGTCAGAGATGTGTTGTGCCGAGCAGAACAGTTTTTGCATACATGTCAGGATTAATTCAAACTTTGATGTAAATAGTTTAGGTCGACTTGTATGAGATTTGAGCCAAAATTTATACACATTTAATATTTGTCTAGTGAGTTAATTTTGCATTTAATTTTTTGATATTATGCATGGCATGGAGCCAATTAGGAAATCGGTATGCATTGGAGGTATAAACAATAGATCTCGATCGTTGATCTAGATCTCACCACTAGATCTAAAAAGATATAATAAGATGGCTTCTAACCCTAAAAGAGTGTGTGTGAGAGAAAGAGATATACAGAGAAGGGTTGTGTGTTCATGAGAGATGAACAAAATGTCATTTTGAGAAGAAGCCTAGAATCAAGCAGAATGACAGAGTAGTGAAAAGTAGAGTAAAGACATATCAGATTAAGAGAACACAGAGGTTATTGAAAAGAGAAGATTTGTCATCAGTATCTAAGTGCATAACAAAGGATCACTACTTGGAACATTCTAACAGGTGTGTCAGGTTAAATCTCTTAATAGAGTGGTTTTAGCAGACCATTTCAAATCTCTTAGTCAAGTGTGTACTATACTGTAAGTTGAAATCCTTTAAAAAGATAGATTGTAATGATCTTTAGTTATTAACAGAATAAAACTTTAACCAGGTAGATTGCATATTGCAATCAAACTTTTGTATCCCTAATAGGCACAGTTTATTTCTAGAGTAGTGAAGATTTTGTGGGTGTCATCCCCAGCCTAGTTTTACCTATTTAGGTTTCTAGGTTACCAAAATTCTGCGTCATGAGTTACATATTTGATGTTATGGATGCTATCTAATGTTAGGTTAAATTCATATATGTAGGAATGTGGATAAAATTGTTTTAAGTGGTCTAGTTTGAAGATCTGATTCACTCCCCCCACTCAGTATCTTGCTTTCCCATTCTTGTAGTTCCAACAATTGGTATCAGAGCACAGTTCACGTATAAAATCCTTGAATCATCTTGTGAGTACAAATCTTGAGATGGAGGTTTACAATTTGGGAAAAGTCATTGAGAATCAAAAGATTGAGATCTAGCTAGCATTACATCAACTTGAGATAGCAAGACAAGAATTAAAGAAATCATTGATAGCTTGGAAAGATTTGGCCAAACAAATGAATGATACTCATTACCAAGAAGATGACACTACAAATATATTTCAGAATGAAGATTCTAATGAGAGCGATGCAATAATTGTAGATCTACTAGAAAAGAAAAATGCACTATGTGAAGAAGTTAGAAACCTAAAAAGAGAACAAGAAATGTAGACAGTGAGACTATGTGAAGTATTGGAACAAAAGAAGAAAGTTGAAGATGACAAAACTATGGTAGAAGAAGACAAAAGAGTGATATCTATCAGACTTGATGAAAGGACACATGATGTGCAGATGATGACAATCAATCAGGTTGACATGAAAAATCAACTACTACTTGCAAATTAGGAGATTAGTAGGAAATATATGGAAATGATAAATCTGAGATCTGAAAACAATCAATAAAAGATGATTTCAAATCTGAGAAGGAACTTAATGAAAGGTTCAATAGACCTAATGAAGCTTTGACTCACTTTGAGAATATAATGGAAGCATCAAGAAGGTCAAAGGATTCTTCTGGATTAGGTCACATGGAACCAAAGACATCTGCTGATAAAGGAGAATCATCTAAGAATGGTGAAAGGATGAATGCTAAGACAAAGCACAAAAAGCTTATTTGCCACCACTATGGAAAACTAGGTCATATAGAAAAAAATTTCTGAGGCAAGAAAGGTAGGTCCAATCATAAAACTAAGTTTAATGGTTACTCTTTCAATTGCAATAAATTTGGACATAAAGCACATGAATGTTAGGCTGAAGCAAGTGATGCACCCCCCAAACCAAGATTTAATTGTTATTTTTCCAAGTGTTAGAAACATGGTCATAAGGCACAAGATTGTAGATCTAATTCTAAACAACAATTGACATCCAAGACACAAACAAAAGCATCTAAGAGAGGAAACAATTACAACTGGGATTATAATACAAGACAAAGTTGTCATCACTATGAAGAATATGGACATGCACCTGAAGATTGCTTAAAGACACATGTCAGAGGGAAATCTAAGAGTTTGATGAATGGAAGCTTAGTTTGTTTTAGTTGTCCAATGAAGTAGGCAACACCCATGACTGGTTCACTGCTGCTTGGCTCTATTTTCTTTACCCATGACTAGTTCATCTGTTCTCTTACTTTTTACATGGTTAAAATTGGTGAAGTAGGCAACACTGAATTGAGAAATTCCTATGACAAGTTGTGTCAGAATGAAATTCTGAAAGACAAATTCAAACATTTAGCCAACAAAGGGTTAACTCATGCCCTATATTTTCTGATAGAATTCAAGGATGAATGGATTAAGGTTTTCCTAAGCTAGTAAAGATCACAAAAGATATTATCAAGTGAGTTACTGGGTATCTTGTTATCAATGGTAAACAAACTATGAGAGACTAAATCAAAGAAGAGATAGCAGCTAACACTTGAGCTGTTTGGAACAATAGGGAATGACTACCTCTACAATTACTGACATGGAACTTGATTTTGGAGTGAGAGTGATTGCTCACAAATTCTATCATTCGATCTGACTGGATAGTGTTCCCTGTACAGCCGTCAAACATGCATGGAAGATAGTTAAAAAAAATCAAACCTATGACCTTGGCGAGCTGCAGTTGACACAACTAGCCATGAACCTAAACTATTAATTAGGAAAGCCAAAAGTTCATCATGTAAGTTTGGCTCTTTTTTAATGTGTATATTTTCTATGTATAGAAGTCATTTCTTACACTAGGAAATATTGTATGGAAAAAGGATAGACCCATCACTTTACAGATTAGTGAATGTATTCAGAAATTAGGCAGCAATTTCAATGGTATTATGGGAAGTTATTTTGTGGAATTTAGAAAGAGAATGAGGTTGAGGACCATAATTCCTAATTCACTTGTGGAGAAGCACTATGATGAGATATGTTTCTTAGTGGATATAGACTACACATATATTTAGGCTGTGACACCTAGGGTATCATGGCTGGAGCCATTTCCCTATGAAGTAAATATTGATGAAGCATCAGTAGATATCACAACACTCCTACCAAAGGAGATTGATACTAAAGCTAAAATATTCAAAATTTTGATGAAGCTAAGGCAAATATTTAGATGAATCTTAAGGAAAAAACCATGGAGAGAAAAAGGAAAAAGATTGTGAAAAATCTGAAAAAGATGATTGGCTTTCCGAGTGATGAAGAGATAGAGGATGCACCTCTAAATATATCTACTGGACCGGGGGAAGATGTATCTGAGGAACAAGAAGAAGAAGTTAGTGAACCTAAAGAAGAGGTCACTACTAAGGCAAAAGAGAAGAGGCCAGCAGTAGCAAAGCTAACAAAGCTGAGAAAAGGAAAACCTAGGGTTACCCCTCCCATTGCAAATCATCTAGGACAAGGGCATATTTCACCACATCACCAGTAGATTAGACTAAATTATATGCAAAGAAGATTGGAGAAACTAGTTCTGGATTGAGGACTAAATTAGCAACAAAGGTTGTGCCAAGCCTACAAGTTAAAAGGTCAAGAAGAAAATTAAATTTGGATCTAGAAAGTGATGAGGACATGACTGAAACTAATGAACCTAGCAATATACCAACAACATCTTTTAAGAAACCTACAGATATTGATGAGGTATGTGAAAATTTGATAAAATCTGCATGGTTATCGAGTCTTAAGCTTATAAGGTATGAACAATTGAAGGTAGGAGACAAACATAAGGTTTAGGAAGCTCTCCTAGACATGATGTGTAATTTCAAATTAACCCCTACAACAATAGGAAACAATGTGTCGAGCGATTTGTATGAATTTCTATCTGGCAAGTGGGAATTTTTACTCACAATTGAGAGACAAACTAGGAAAGGTACTCTAGCTCAAGATATCCTGAGCTTACAAAGAAATAGAGAGAAAATTTTGTTGAAGATTACAAGCAAAAATTTTTACCTAAACAAAGAGGTTATGCTATTTTGAAGAATGATATTGAAGGGATAGTACAATAGATTACTAGAATTTGGAAGGAAGTTTTTGGACTAATTGTTTCAAAAGAAAAGAGAACTAATGAAGGAACATCTGAGCCAAAGGATAAGGAAACTAAATCCACCCCTATACCATAGATTTCAATAGTTCACATTTCAATTGAGTCTGAGAAGACTAGGATAGATACACAAGACCAATCAAAGTTAACACTATTGATCTGACTATTGATAGTTTGATTGAAGGGACAATTGATGACTCTAGAAATCTAGATGCCAAGGGTCAGGATGAGTTGAGGGACTCAACTATTGAATCTCCTATCAAGGAAACTAAGGCTGAAAAAGAGAAGAGCACAAAAGAAGAAGAAATAAATCAAAATAAATTTGAAGATAAGGATGCTCAAGATGAAGCAGAAAAGGAGAAAACAATTGAACAAGAGGTAATTGTATAGCATTCACCTATTTTAGAGGTTGTAAAATTAGTGCTAGATAGTAGTGAGGAGATAAAAGATACTAACAGTGAGCCTAAAGAACACGAGGTAATGGAAGTGCTGGTTGATCTACCACACTCTGCATCATCAACTCCCACTAGAACCAAGACAGGAAGTATGCATGATCAGCAGGCAATTTAGACTGAACATAAAGATGTAATGGTGTCAACTACTGAATTTGCAAAAGGTATTGTAGAAATGAATCCGAGCAGTAGTTCACCTGAATTCAAGAGGAGGAAAGTTATGAGGAAGAAGTCTCTGATTCTAGATGTCACATTAGATGAAGTTATTGTGATTCCACCATGGGATCCCAATGTTTTGTCTTATGAATAGATCGAGACTCTTTAGGAGTTTCTTAAAAGGAAGAAAACACAGGAGGAACTGAAAAGGGAGCAAAAGCAAAAGCAAGTGCTACATGACATAAAAGATATATTTGCAGAGGCTTTTGAAATGGAGGATGAAAATCCTCAAGCCCCTATTGTTGAATAGCTAGTTTACATTGTGCAAAAGGTAAATGATGACAATATTGAAGCCAATGAGAAACTCTTGCAATGGTCAGAGAGAAAATTTGAGAATAAGGTACTTGCGAAAATCTCAGGAGACATTGCAGTTAAACAGGTTGAACTTTCTTCTCTAATAGAAATTTTAGGAGTTGCAACAAATGTCTATTCATTGTATATGAGACTCTCTAATGTTGAATTCTTCACAAAGGACAATCAACAGGCTTTAGAGAAATTTCAACTAGACCTTAAGTCAACTATAAGTTCACTGAGTATGGATGCTAGCCTAGCTCCTTACATTTTAACAGGCTGACTTATACACAAAGGAGGATAGAAGAGCTCATGGCTAAAGATGGTCAGATTAGGACCAAGTTGATTACTATTTAGACAAATCTGATACCTCATCTAGAGGTCATTTAGAAAGAAATTTTATCTCCAAACAAATTGATTAAGAGAGACTCTCATCTCTCAACTGCAGAAAGCTTAGTAAGTCTAGCTGCCGAGCTAGAAGTGAAAATAGAGGTTATGAAGTTTGTCAAGGATAGTTGGGACTCTGCATTTGAGTCTATCAGCCGACCATACAACCTACCTACTTCTCTCCCCAAGAATTTCACATGGCATAACAAAGCCTCCAAAAGGTGGCACAGTTTACAAGGGGGAGGTGGAGGTATGATTTTCTATGGTCCACCAACCCAACACATGACAAAAAAATTTACATACTACAACACTAGAAATAATTACATACATGAATCCCATACAAGATTTCAAATTCATAAAACAATAACATCCAAATCTTCTTGCCACAAAATAAGCACTTCATGGCAAAGGAGACCAACCTTCCAAATGTGTTATGGAAAAATGAAACTTGAGAAGAGCCCAAATCCTTATCCTTCCTCTTTCCAAAACCCTAATTGTCTCTAAATTTAGAGAGCGGGTGAGCACCCACTAAGTCTCCCAAAACCCTCTAAAAAGACCCCCAAAAGTGTACTCAAGAACTAGCAATAATGAGACACATGACAACTAGCCTTTTTGTCTCCCCTCTTAATTGTGAGTTTAGCAAGGAGTGTGGGACAAGTTAGATGCATGTGGCTATCTCTATTTTCGCCACTTTTGAAAAGCAGGCATTTTGGAGAGTCATAATGGTGACCTATATTTCTCCCATAGGTAAAAAATATCCCTAACCCAAGGTACCCCCTTAGGGCTAACTAATTTTGGCCAAAAATACACTCTAGGGTCACTTTTAACCCTTCCAAGGTACCCCTAAAGTTCAAATCCGAGTTCCAACATGATGTGATCCCTACAAGACATCTATATGCAAGTGGAATTAATATAATATCATATAAGGTTAGGTGATTCTTTCCCAAACCCTAATTGACATGTCACTATCCACATGGACAACACGTGTCAAGTGACACCAAACAAAATACACATCACACTCACAATGACATGTCCAAACAACAACATAAATTTTAAACCATTAACACACATTCAGATTACATTTACAACAAGGGTCACATTACAATGAGGTTTCAACCCCTTATTGGATTAAACCTTGGCTTACTCAATTCACATGTGTTTAGCTCTGATTCTCTAAAAAATTTGATGGTTCCCTTTCCTGCACACTAAACTTCAAGCATCAGTAATCCAAGATGATAAAATTACATGTAATATATATTTTTAATTCATAATTAGAAACATTAATCAATAAGAAGAATGAAGCCCCTAATAGAAATTTTCATACATAAATGTTTAAAACATAAGAATTCCTTAATCACCATGACATAACATCCATGAAATAGTCAAGTCTAATCATGATACGATCTTCTCATCAATTCACTGATCTAAACATGTATAATCAAAATCAACCACCTTTTCTAGGTCTAATCCATATCAAAATGTAATCCACACAATATAATCATCATCATAACATAATATCATGAGTCTCTGTCAGGATAATCAAAAAGCATATCAATGTATCAAAAAATAAAGTATCAAAGTGTGATTTAGCAGTAAAGCTATGATGGGTCAGGGTGAGGCCTCACATCCTCCCCCAATAGGCATGAACTTCCTCTTGGAGTTCATAAAAAATATATGGGTACTGAGATCTCATCTATGTTGCATCCTCCCATGAAGTCGTGACCTCATCATAACAATCCCACTGGACCCTAACCTGGTCCAGCTCTCGGCCTCAAAGTGCAAGGGTTTGTCGGGCTATAATATGAATGGGCTCTAGTGTTAGCTTTCCATCCGACTCCACCTACAAGGAATCCCAATCTATAATGTGAGACTCATCATAAATATATTTTTGTAGCACAGATACATGAAACACATTGTGGATGTGTGATAGGCTAGGTGGCAAAGCTAGATGGTAGGTAATTGGTCCTATCCTCTCCAATATCTTGAAAGTTTCAACAAAGTGAGGTGCTAACTTAGAGCCCTTTCCAAAATGCATTGGACTCTTATGTGAACACACTCTCAAGAAGACCCTATCTCCAACCATATACTCATGATCAACCCTCTTCACATCTGCATACTTCTTATGTCCATCCTGAGCCTCCCTAAGGCACTGTCTAATCAAGACAACCTACTTCTCAATATCCTTGACCAAGTGAGGTCTAATAGATACTCTATCCTTGATCCTATCCCAACTCAGTGGTGTCCTAGATGGTCTACCGTACAAGGCCTAATATGGTGGCATACCTATAGAAGAGCGATGTCCATTATTATAGGAAAGCTTGACCAGATGTAGGTATTCCTCCCACTTAACCTGATGGTCCATCACATACATGTGCAACATGTCCTCCAATACTTGGTTAACCCTCTCGGTCTAGCCATCTGTCTGAGGGTGATATGATATACTAAAATTGAGCCTAGTGCCCAATGCTGCCTATAACTCTCTCCAAAAGGCTGATGTGAACAAGGAGTCTCTATCAGAGATGATCTTACAGGGAATTCCATGAATTTTGACAATATCCCACAAAAAGACCTGAGCTATGTCTCGTGTTGTGAATGTAGTATGCATAGGTGAGAAGTGGGCAACCTTGGTCAATGTGTTGACTGTCACCAAGATAGCATCATGGTGGCAAGGAGACATAGGGAGACCATCAATGAAGTCCATAGATATAGTATCCCACTTCAACTTAGCAATATCATGTGGCTGCAGGACAAGTATAACTTGACCCCACCAGCTATCAGTGACAAAAACAAGGGGGAAACTAAGAGGACTGACAAGAATACAACATAAAGGATTTCAAAACAGGTATCCAAGTAAATATTTTTTTTCAGGCATGTATACTATTTAAAGTTTTGTATGTAGTATGATGTACATTCCTAGGGGGAGTACAGTATGTACTTAGGTAATATTTTAGATGAAATAAATTGTAATGATAAGTGTGTTTTTTCCACTAATATCAAAAGGGGAGATTATTAATCCCTAAGTTCTATTGATGATTAGTGACCCACACTTAGTCATTTACGTAGGCAATTTTAGTTGGTTATCACTGTGGCCAAGCTAAACATTCAAGGCCGAGGAAAATTTCCAAGCAAATTTTATGTTGTCGAGCTACATCATGCCGAGCCAAGTAAAATATTAAGTGTCAAGCGTCAGAGATGTGTTGTGCCAAGAAGAAAAGTTTTTGCATACATGTCAGCATTAATTCAAACTTGGATGAAAACAGTTTAGGCTGACTTGTATGATATCTAAGCCGATATTTGTACTCATTTAATATTTCTCTACTAAGTTAATTTTTCATTTAATTATTTTATACTATGCATGTCATGGAGCCAATCAGGAAATTAGTATGCATTGGAGGTATAAACAATAGATCTTGATCATTGATCTAGATCTTGCTGCTAGATCTGAAAAGATATAATAAGATGGATTCTAACCCCAAAAGAGTGTGTGTGAGAGCAAGAGATATATAGAGAAGGGTTATGTGTTCATGAGAGATGAATAGAAAGTCATTTTGAGAAGAAGCCTAGAATCAAGCAGAATGACAGAGCAGTGAAAAGAAGAGTAAAGACATATCAGATTAAGAGATCACAGAGGTTATTGAAAGAGAAGATTCATCATCAGCATCTAAGTGCATAATGAAGGATCACTACTTGGAACATTCTAACAGGTGTATCAGGTTAAATCTCTTAATAGAGTGGTTTTAGCAGACCATTTCAAATATCTTAGCCGAGTGCTTACTTTACTGTAAGTTGAAATCCTTTAACAAGGTAGATTTTAATGATCTTTAGTTCTTAACAGAACATACCTTTAACCAGGTATATTGCATATTTCAATCAAACTTTTGTAGCCCTAACAGGCACACTTTATTGTTGCAGTAGTGAAGATTTTTTGGGTGTCATCCCCACCCCAGTTTTACCTATTTGGGTTTCTGGGTTACCAAAATTCTGTGTTATGAGTTACATATTTGATGTTATGGATGCTCTCTGATGTTAGGTTAAATTCATATATGTATGAATTTGGATAAATTTGTTTTAAGTGGTTTAGTTTGAAGATCTGATTCACCCCCCCCCCTCTTAGTATCTTGCTTTCCCATTCTTGTACTTCCAACATGTTTATGGAAAATTTCAATTAAATAAAGAATTTAGGAATTCTCCATGCAATGAAAATTCCAATACCTCATCATCCAAATTTCTTAAAAAATATGAATCCTTACCATGTGTCTGATGAATGATATATGGCCCTAACCACAAGGATCCAAACTTTTTATGTTTCCCTTTATCTTCATCCTTAGCATTCCACTATAATACCATATCATCTGGCTGAAGATTTCTATTATTATCTCTTTTGTCAAATAGATATTTCATTCTATGTTGTCTCTTCAAGTTCTTATGTTTCCCTTCTCTTATGATTTCATCCAATTCAACTAACTGGATCATTCTATTATGCATAGCATCACTTACTTCAACACCTTCTTCCTCAATAAATTTAAAAATAGGAATTAAATTATTGAATGGTAGCCTGGACTGCATACCATACATCAATTCAAAAGGGGACTTTTTAGTAGCATTTTTTCACAATTAATCTATTAGCCCATAAAGTTAATTTCAACTTAGAATACCAAGCTCTTTTGTTTGTTTTCAAAGTTTTCTTCAAAATATCAAGAATACTCTTATTACTAGATTTTTCTTTTCCATTAGCTTGGGGATGATTTGGGGAAGAGTATGTCATCATAATTCCATATTCATTATAGAAATCCTTAAATTATTCTGACCTAAAACACATAGCATTGTCCATTATCAGTTTTATAGGAACCCCAAATCTGGTCACAACATTTTCCATTAGAAAATAAACAACCACCTTACTATTTTCCTTCTTAGTAGCGATTGCATCCATCCATTTTGTGAAGTAATCTATGACAACCAATATCCAAATGTGTCCACTAGTAGATTTTTTTGAAATCTCCCTAATAAAATCAATTCCCCACATGGAAAATGGTTCCTCACGCACTACTGGATTCAGTAATAAAGCACCAGAATACTTCAGCTTGGAAGCAAACCTCTAACATGCTTCACACTTTCTTACAAACTTGAAAGAATATTTGAACAAACAGGGCCAAAAAAAACCAGCCCTAAGGATATTATGAGCAGTAGTTTTGGCAAGGTAATGTCAACAACACACACGAGCATCCATTTCTTTTAGGACCTTTTCATCTTGCCCCTCATCTAGGCATAATAAAAGTACACCATTTCTATCTTTCCAATATAGATCTCCTTGTACTAATGTGTATCTTTGGGCTTGCAACCTGAGGTTTCTCTTCTGATTATCAGTCATAGTCTCAGGGCTCTTGGCATTTTTGAGATAGTATATGATATCAACATATATGGTTTTCTTTCAATACTAGTCACTGTCAAATTTTGTACTTCTACATTATTGACCTAAACCAAATCCACAGTCTCTTCTATCATTAACTTTTCCTTGCTAAGTCATCTTACTAATTTGGTTATATGGATTTCCAAATTAAATTCTTGAATCCTATTTATCCACACTATAACATTTGGGGTCAAATTGCGACACCAATCTGTGACGAAAATACCATTTGTATGTGATTTTTGTACTTTTTTCCAAGTGCCCCTGATGGTTTTGTAATAGAGATGATACCATTATAATTTTGACACCTGTTTCATTATAAACAAAAAAAGAAAAAGAAAGGTTCATTTCTAATTTTTGTGATCAAGCTACATGTGAGACGAGGGCCCTAACTATGATCGAGCTTTGTGAAGCCTGTTGATGATTGCATCATTGCGTGTTTGTCTCATTTCTTCATGCTTGGTGTACTCCCACATTGTTTTTATCTCCTATTGTGCCTTGTGCAACATTAGAAGTATAGAAGGTAGAGTTAGTTTATAATGTGAAAGAATCAAATATGAGTGCCCTTTAGAATATAGAGGGAAAATCGAGTCACAATTGAGAAGAGGGCCCTAACTATGATCGAGCTGCATGTGAGAAGAGGTCCCTAATTTTTGGAAAGAAACACATAAAAGGAAGAGCTCAAAATCGCATAGTTTAATACTTCATCTACTCAGAAGAACCTCTGAGAAAATATAGTAGGCTCCTTTAATAAGACCATGAGGTATGAAATGAATATTACATTCTTTAATTTTTGGATAAATCATTCCCTTTTTATGTCATGGTCACAAAGACACTGAGTTTTCTATGCATTTCAATAAGCATTCTATCATCAATATCAATTATCAGGAAATCTCTTCTAGTAAGATCCTTTGTTAAATAAACTACAATATTAGTGATCTAGTGCCATTGATGGGTGTCATGACTTCTCATAGAGGATAGCACATAAAAATCACAATAGTGTCAAGAGTTCAACAGGGATTTGTGGTTAGGGTTTAGGGTAGTTTACATAGGAAACAAAGAAATAGGAAAATACGGTATTATGATCATGCATTGTATTCTGGGTATGATGGATTAGGAAATTAGATAACACATTGATAGAGACAAATGCATTGGGTACTTGGTTGTTCCCGTTTGAAGTTTCATAGAAAAAAGAGAAAAAAAAAGCATTGCAATCATGTATTGTATTGAGTGTAAGCATGGATTAGGAAAATACAAAACATTTTTCTAGAGAAAGATATATTGGTTACCTGGTTTTTCCTATTTGTTATTGACCCATTTGCTAATAGAGTAGTAAACCCTCTCATGAGAAATAGACTTGGATTTGTAGGGCTCTTTAAGGCAATTTTTGAGCATTGTAGCACATACATTAGCATACACTAAATATTTCACTCCCGCTATCCTCCAAAAAGGGGTGACTGTTGTGGATACTACTACTAAAGCCATTCTATTCTGGAATGCCCTTCATAATCTTGGTTGTCATCAATCTCTATTCATCAAATTTTTCTCTTGCAAGGCTTAACTTATGGTTGGCTTAAAGGATCCAGTCACATGTTTGCATTCCTTGGGAAGGGGGTCCAGGAAAACCAAAATATTCCTAGATATAGATATAATGACTAGCAATTGCACATTGGTGTGTGATGGGTGTGTGGAAGAGGTGTGAATAGTCAAATAGAAAAAAATTGGTTTATTTTTTAGTACATTTGTTTAGTACATAAGATTAATTGGTAGAGCATTAAGAAAATGATGGTGTTATGCAACAAATATTTGGAAGAGAAGTGATAGCTTGAAAACATCTTTTCATTCAATTATAGATTTCCAGAACACAATTGAAATAAAACCTTTGAATAAGGAAAATAATCAATGATGTAATAGGAAGAACGAGAGAGGGGGGAGAGAGACAAACAAGAATTGGGGTAGAGTCTTAGAGATACAGATGTGAGTGAGAGAGAGAGGGGGGAGGGGGGTTATTTTATAAAATTGTAATATATTATTATATATTATAATTTTATCCATTATAAAATTTTAAATATATTGTTGATATAAAATAATGTTATAAATTTGTACATATATATTCAATAGTATTTTTTATTTTACATAATAAAATATTTATAATACCTTATTTTTTTATTGGAGAATATTTGAACTCAACACCATCTAAGTGCTTAAAATGGGGACTATATAATATGTATCTTTATAATTCTTATCCTAATTATTTATTTCATATAGAATTAATTTTAAAATATAATAAAATGTGTTTATTTTATAATAATAGAAACAAAGATATAATATAATAAAATATGTTTACTTATAATAATTTATGTCATATAAAATAAAATAAAAAATGAGCAATGTCACAATAAAAGAAAAGTAGGAATATTTTCTACTTTGAAGCAGCGTAAACAAATCTAGATGGTCAGAAAATTTTCCCTCATGCGGGGGAAAATGCAATACCAATTGGAAGGAGGCCATAACTAGGGTTCGTATTACAACAAAGATTTCAAAGGGAGATAAGGAATGATTGGACAAGGAAAAAAATAGTAATCCATTTTCAAAACCACAGGAATTCATGGAAGGATGCGGCAAGGGTTCGAAGAAAGATTCATTTTTGTAGGAATAACAAAAGTGGTGGTAAACCCCAAAGAAATCACTTGTGGGCTAAGAATAAAATATCGCAAGTAGTGAACCCTTACTCTCTGCTAAAAGAAGAAGTAGGGTGATATCGATCTCATCAAACATCATGCAACCAAGATGGGAGCATTTTAGGGATTGTGGTTTTGCTAGCAAATGGACGGGTAAGGAGGCACTCAAGAAAAGGATCTAACCCCATATTTTCCTTCCTTTGGATCTAACCCCATCTTTTCATTACTTGAAGGTTCTAAATCATACAGGAGCATACTTGAGTCAACGCTGACTCAACACTTCATTATTTATGTTCATCCACTTATGTATGTTTGCATTCATTCATATTCTTCTGAAAGTTGGCTATTAGTGACCATATATGACTATTCTTGATGTTTTTGGGTCATTTGATGAAAAGATCTAAAAGTTTCTTAAAAGTTGTCATGTTGTCATGACAACATTTTTATTTGTAATGAATTTTTTTTCAAATTGGTTGCAAATTGGTTTTGATCATTTTGGAGGTTGAGGAATGATTATACATCCATAAATTTTCCTATGTAGAAGACTTCAATTAACAACAAATTGGAAGAAATCACCTTATAGCAGACAAAAAAAAGGTTGATCTATTTTATGTGTGGTGGTAGAGGGATTTGTAGGGTCTTTAAGAGTCCAAATCAATTTATTGGAAGCCATTTTAGTAAGGGTCATTAATTTGTTTTTTTACTATCCCAAAAGGAAAAATTGTAATAGTCCTAACTCACAAATATTTTGTATTCAAAGATGATGTCTTGATGGGATGTTTGGGTGATAAATCCTTAGTAGACAAGTCATAGTTTTCCATTTTCCATGTTCTTTTGAAAGTGATTTTGCTTCTGAATTTATATTAATAAAAATCATTTACGTGAAACTAAAATATAATGAAACCCTTTGATAATGACTAAAGCTTTGGTTTGCATTAACTCATTATTCTTTATATACCATGTTGTAGCTCTTAATGTCTACCTGCAGCCTTTCTAAAAGTGTACACAAGAGAACTTTTGATGCAGGAGCATCCTGGGTGTAAGGGCAATCTTGCATCACCCAAAAATATGTGTTTTTCTATTCAATAAGGGCTGTTTTGTACAAAGCTGCTATTTTTGGAAACTTACTATTTTTAGTAAGTTGGTCATTTGAACTTAGGATGCTCTAATTTTCCAGGTGAAGGTTCATCTTAGTCAAATAAGAATGCCAGTTGAATTTCATTGCTAGATCATCTGTATTGGCAAAGTTATTAAGGATTTATTGTTGAGATTTTAGGGTGCAAAACCTTTGAGCTCAATTTTCAGGACCTTAGAGGCTCCAGATCAAGGTCGAAGCCCTAGTGGACTAGCACTTTGCTAGTTGAACACTGCAGATCGCGATCTCCCCTTTCCGAAAAGTGGTTATAATAGCCAATCGGAGCTACGGTTCAAAAGTTATGGCTTCCAGAAGTTGGGCTACCTAATCTCATGTTTTGTAAATATTTAAAACCGACCCTTTTGTAATAAAAGTGAAAAATAATTAAATGCTAAGGGTAGTCGGCCTTAATGGCTAGATTTACGAAACCTTCTAGGGCGGTGGAAAATTGCCTATTTAAGGAAGGCCCGTGGTGTTTTCTAGGGCAGTTCTGGGTGGTTATTTGAGGCTTTTTCCTATAGATTATTGTAAGGGATGCCCATGTGGCTTTTGATGTTGTAATTCTAAAGTTTGTAATTCCACATTTGTGGAGCCAATAAGAAGCCAATTTTTTTTTCTTGCAAATTTCTGTTGTTTCTCTTTGTTTATGTCATGTACTTGTGGTATTAAGGGGAGTCCCCTTCATCAAGTGGTATCAGAGAGAGAAGTTCTTGAGTGTGTAGACAGATCACTGACTATGAGGTAGTTTGCACCAGGACCATGGTTAGGGTTTCAGTGATAAGCGCAAAAAAGCCTCGACGAAGGAAGCATGCTGGAAGAGCCAGAGGTGTACTGCCCGAGGTTAGAGCCCTCTAGAGACAAGTGCAAGCATTGCAGGAAGAGATTCGTAGAGGCATGAATCTTGCTGTAAGAGAGGAAAGTGAGGATAACCTGATGTAGAAGGAGATTTTGATCAGGAAGGCAAAACTTTGAACCAAGAGGAGGAAAGGCTTTTTCGGGCCATTTCCAAGATCGAGAAAAGACCTAAGCTTGAGGTTCCCACATTTTTGGGAAATCTTAACCCAGAAGAGTTGATTGACTAGATCAATGAAATAGAAGAATATTTTGAGTACAAAGATATTGAGGATCCTGATAGGGTCAAATTTGCGAAGGCCCGACTGAAGGTTCATGTGAAGATCTCATGGCAGGAGATTCAGTTGGAGCAAAATAGAAGAGGAAAGGAGAAAATCAAAAGATGGGATCGGATGGTGGATAAATTGAAGTGATAGTTCATTCCTATTGATTATGAGCTTGATCTATTGATGAAAATGCAAGGTTTGAAGCAAGCAAGCAAATCTGTCCAAGAGTATATGGAGGAGTTCTATCGAATCCTCATCTGAACAGGCCATGCGGAAGCTGATAAGGAGAAAGTTGCCCGTTACCTTAATGGGTTGAAGCCAAGCATTTAGGAGGAGTTGAACCTGATCCAAATGAACAGTGTTCAAGAGGCCTACCAGTTTGCCCTAAAGGTAGAGGAAAAGTTGAACAAGAAGTTTGAAAGCAAGCAAAGCGGAAGAGGTCACGGTGGAAGATCTGGTGGACGATCTTATGGAGACTGAAATGAAGATTATAAAAAGAAGGATGAGTCCAGTAGTATTCAGAGTTAGAGGGAAAATAATTACAATCAAAATAATAGAGATCAAAGAGGAACAGGACGAGGACAAGGATCAAGAAGAGGAGGCTTCCGTGGAACATGTTTTCATTGTGGAGAAGAAGGCCATAGGGCATATGAATGTCCTCAATGCCAAGGAAGGGTAGATAGGAGAAATGACGGCCAGGCTAGAGTTGCACATGTGGATGAAGATGCAAAATCATCTCATTCTGAAGATACTGAAGGAGGAGAAGTCCTAGTTAACAGAAGAGTCCTGCTGAGTGGTGAAAATGAACCTGAGCAAAGGAGGAGCTTGTTTCACACTAGGTGCAAGTGTGAGAATAAGTGTTGTGATGTGATTATTGATAGTGGAAGTACTGACAATCTAGTGTTAGAAGAGATGGTCACAAAGTTGAAGCTCAAGAGATAGAAACACCCACATCCATACTGGATCACCTGGGTGCAGGATGACCACAAGGTCATGGTTAATGAAC
This sequence comes from Thuja plicata, assembly GCA_018584345.1. Lineage (NCBI taxonomy): Eukaryota > Viridiplantae > Streptophyta > Pinopsida > Cupressales > Cupressaceae > Thuja > Thuja plicata. The sequence goes on from MU223161.1 coordinate 594,399, forward strand.
AGTGCCTAGTAAAGTTTAAGATTGGAAAGTACTATGATGAGGTACTATGTGATATCATACCTATGGATGCTTGTCATATGTTGCTGGGAAGGCCATGGTAGTTTGATAGGCATGCTGTACATGATGGCTGTGTAAATACATATTCCCTAACAAAGGATGGAGTGCGACATAAGCTAAAACCACTGAACAATACAGAAGAAAAGGTATGTAGTAATGCAAGAATAACTTTTGTTGATGGAAGAAAATTCCTAGAGGGTATG
>MU223161.1:598058-659138 GCA_018584345.1 Thuja plicata
TTCTGAAGTTTGTAATTCCACATTTGTGGAGCCAATAAGAAGCCAATTTTTTGTTCTTGCAAATTTCTGTTGTTTCTCTTTGTTTCTGTCATGTACTTGTGGTATTAAGGGGAGTCCCCTTCATCAACTTTGGTCTTTTTCCATCTCTGGAAGCCATATTATCTCAACAAGGTTTTCTCGACACATTGTCAATTTTGTTTGAAGCCCTCACTACTCTATATATATTTCTTGACCGGATCTCTGGATAACTTACAAAGGCTATTTTATTTATAACTATGGTTACTCATTATAGTATGAATACCTTCATGGTTGTGGCTTCCCATTTATTCTTGTGCTCATTTTCTCATTTCTAGTACTGTCTTTCATGAAGCTCCATATTTCTATGCTCTTCATTGATAAATAAAAAGTCTACTTTTAATAATCCTTTTAATGTTAATCTCTTCAATCAAAATGTTTCTACACTCTGTGTGACTTAGATTGTCATCATGACTAGTGACAAATCCATTATGTCTTCCTACTAAAAAAACTAATACATTCCATTGTAGATTTTCTTTTACATTTTACTAAAACCTTAAACATTCTGGTCTCTTTCCTTTGTCCTATCGATCCATACTTGATTTATTGACACTTCATTTCTATAAAACATGCAAGTACAGTCACTTCCATGCATCCTATGCAATTTTTGTTTATGTTATAGGGTTTGATGGAAATGATACATTCATCTTGGTCTTTTATCGCAAATTGATTCTTGACATGTTGAACTCCATTTAATATTGTAGCTACCTAAAATACAAGGACATAATGACTAGCATCCATCTTCATGAAATTTTAATTTGTTCAATAGCACTTCTTCAAATATGTATTTGAATTGATTGTGTTATGGTGTTTTCTTTATATGTTTATTGTAAAATGCTTTAACATTTTATCCATTTGGCCATCTAATTGTAATTAACATGCTCATTTTTGAACTTACCATATATAAGTAATGGCTTACACTATGCTAGGGTAAAACACTATAAACTGTTTGATGTATCATACTTCCATATTAACTATTCCATGGCTTCTTTGTGTCATTTGATTCAGGTTTGTTGTCACTGTATGTTTCATTTCATTCAAGATATTCATTTTTTTTAGCTCTATAATAATCTCTTATAAGTGATTGTCCAATATTTCCTTTGATAATAATTTCTTCATATTTTTTTTTTTGTTTCAAATGATTTTTATTTTCATTTTCTTTGTCACTGGTACTGATGCTTGGAGCTACCATGTTCACCTTTATGTTTTCTTGTGCATTTATGGATAATAACTTTTCCATCAAACTGAAGCATGGAAAACATAAACATTTCTTGAATGGTTTTCCTTCTCTAATACATTAATGTAAACTAAATTTTTTCTCCTTTTACTTATTAGCAATGAACCCTTCTATACAAGCATTATCAGTATTTGATTTAATATCTACTTTTTGGAATTTTATGTTGCATTTTATTTTCCTTCTGTTGAATTTGTTACCTTCTTCTTAATGTCACTTGGATATGATTTACACTCTATGACTATTTTTTTATGGTATTGTTTCTCCCTCCACTCAATAAATGAATGCTTTGATTCTTATCAAGCATTTCCAGACTTGACTAATGTAGTTGTCTTCTTTCTGGTATATCCCTTTAGAAAATATGTTGTCATATGATACTCTTGAAATAGTCAGTTAGCTTGTACCTTGGGATTCTCCCATACATTAATTAGTTCTCACTATCACTATGTCATTTACTGTACCATTGGTCTATGATCATTGATTTTTAATTTGTGCTCCACTATTGAAATGCTAAAAATTTAGCATTGAAAAGTGCCTTTCTATGCAATTTCCCTTGACAACATTTCTTGATAATGTGCCTTCCTCTCCAAATTTTATTGTTCCTACTCTGATATGGTTTTATATTGTAATGCATTTGTAAAATCATAAATGATCACTACTTATTGATACCTATCAGAACCTCTTCTCCTTTCATATTATTCACAATGCATGTTCTTATATGACAATCATGACAGTATTGATACCTTGCTATTAGTGAAGAATCCCATCATATATATTGATCTTTATATTATTGAAATTGTCATTTTATGTAAAAGACTAATGATTTTTTTAACTCTACGAATCATTGTGAGTGATAATCATAAAGTTATCATTGGTACATCATTCATGTAATTGAATGATGTTATCTTCATTAGACTTTGAATGTTATTATCACTTCAAAATTTGATCTTTGTCATGAATTCCTTTGCAATATCTTTATCTGCTACAACTCAAAACAAACTTTGAATACTATAACAATATTTGTTTTATTCTCACGATGGACTCCTCTGCTCCAATAAAATGTTTATATCTTTGTCTGAATGATTCTTTCCTAAGATCAACTTAGACTGCTATCACCCACTGCACTAATGCTTATTACATAATGATGATATGTGGTTTTGTCTTACAGTAGCATTGCTTCCTTATAGATTGATATGGTTCTGTCACCTTCTCTATAAGTAATGACACATTTGTAAATCCCTTTCATTATGAAACAACACCTTTATTATTACTAAAATTGGAGCAATCTATAAATGACACTTGTAACTATTTATATTACTAAAATTTACAATGATCCTTGATACAAGACATGTCTCTCCTGATCCAAATTTTGTATTGGAGGCTATGTCCACCATGATGATAAATAAGCTTAATTTTTCTTCTGCTTTGTTTACTAGTAATGAAACTTTTGCATAACCAATCTAGTATTCTTGATTGCTCAATTTTTTGTCTAGTTTTCATTGGACAGTGATAATTCTCTGATGGTGTTCACTAGTTCACATATGTTTACAATTAGTGGATTTGATATTCATTCCATTGTACATTTGAAGTGTTTATATGTAGATGAGGTTTTTATACTCGACTACATCTCCCATTAAATTTTCATCAAAACTTTTCATTATCTTGTGATATTTCTATCTAGATTCAATTGTATAGTTTATTGAGTCAAACTCATTGACCCATGTTTCATCCATGAGTTTGACATGTATAAATTCCTTATCATGTCAGCTGCATTTAACAAACTAATGTCACGAAAATTATTGATGTGTCGATAATGACTTGCAAGAGTGTATGTGACACATGGTTCAACTCCAATTCATACAATTGGAAGTACCCGAGAAAGTGATTCAACTCTAAATACCAATATTTTGAACACGGATATAACAAGTATGAAGCATGTGTGGTAAAGACTAAAAGTCTCAATCACAACTATGCATATGGTTTCCATCATGTGTAGTTAGGACGTTGCATTTACATGTTGTTCAGATTCATTATATCATCAAATACAAAGACTTTTCATTTTGTATTGTGATTGACAATAGTCATTTTGCAATTTGATTTGAGATGTTGTCTACATCAGTATGTTTCTTTTTATTGAAATTATAATTAGTATGAATGAACAAAATAATTAATTAAACAAAATGATATGTTGGAATGACAGTGCAATATTTATTGATATAGCATCGATGACTTCAGTCAATGTGCATATGTGTCAATGTGGTGTTGGTTCTTTTGTGTTGAAGATGTCACACACAAAAAGTAACCTTGGGCGTCAATTTTGGGGTTTCCAAAATAGGAAAAAGGTCTAGATATGGAATTATATTTTATGTTTAAAAGTAATGTGGCAAGTAATCATTTTAGGAAGAATTGATGTAGATTTGGTATTGCTGGGAAATAGTGGATATCAATAATTTTGGTGGGTCGATGAAACCACATTTACATCTACCCCATATATTTCTATAAATGATGTAGGAAATGAGTGTGACTTGTGCATGGCTCAAGAGGCAGTTAGTGCCACCGAGATTGCTTCAATGGTGAAAGAAAAAATCATGTTTCTGTGATGCCTTCTTTGTGTAGTTTGTGCACTACTTTGTTGGTACCATATACATAAATGTGATTAAAAGAGGACTATTTTAGATACTAAATTTTTTTTAGAATTTCATGTAGATACGTTGGACATATTTTGATAAACTCATGAGATTTGATGTTAAATCATTGCATTAGATATTGAAATTTTCCAACATATTAAAGCCATTTTAATGTAAGATCCATTATACTTTTAAGAAGGTTTTTGGTATTTTCTTTCCTTAAACTTTTGGAGGCTTGAAGGCCACAACTGATGTTTTTTGTTTAGAAATTATTGTGTAGATGCATGATATTGGAATCCATGATGTCTAACACATGGATGGGTTTTTGTAAATTTAATCCTTGTTCCTTTTAGAAGTGTATGGCTTGACTATGCACATGCATAATTGTAGATGAGGATCAGTAATAGGGTGCTAGGCATTGCTTAGATCCTTTGGATCTAGCCCCATATTTTCCTTCCTTGTAGGTTCTGGATCATACAAGAGCATACTGGATTCTACCCTGGGTCAGCACTTCATTAATTTAGGCAATATCTGGTACCTTAATTATTTATGTTCATCCACTTATGTATGTTTTCATTCATTCATATTCTTCTGAAAATTGGCTATACTCATATTATTCTTATGTCCGAGTCTTCCAACTATGATCAATTTAATGTTGTAAATCTTGACATAGAATTTGATATCAACCTATTGATATTATTACAATGGAGGCATCAATGTTCTTGGGTGCCTGTGCACCATACCTTTCACTTATGTATCATCATGTCAAGGATATTTGCTTGTTCTTAATAAAACTCATTGGCCTCTTCCTCATGATGACTTTATCATCATTACAAAAACTTATCTAGTTAATGAAATTTATATCCTTATGAATTATGTTGTTGTAATTTTACCTCTTTTTTGGACACTACTAACCATTTGTTTCTCTTTTTGCCTTGGGAATAATTTTCAGGTAGAAATAGTAGGATACAATCTATCTTTCTTGAAGACTCTTTATCAAAAGGGGATCAATGTCCTTTATCTTCAACCAAATTTGGGGTGTAGAAGAGTGCTCTACATAAATTGGGTATAGAAATTGAGTTCTATACCTAAACAATGTAGAGCACCTTCTGCACCCTCAATTCTAGAAAAGAAACATAAACATGACAAGTGAGAAATATAAATGTAGATATCACAATAGTTGAGAAATGTAAATGTAGATATCACAATCGCTGAGAAACATAAATGGAGATATCATGGTCACAATTTTTTGGAGACACAAACTAATTGAATGGTATACCCAGATGATGCAACACACCTACTACTCCTTTAGTTCCAAGTTGACACTATGCGATCCAACAATAAATTTAGAGAGCAGAAGATGGTCATAATGACCAAAATAATATAGGGTCCCTATATTATTTTGGTCATTGTGGCCCTCCTCCTCCACTCTCTAAATCTATTCATTATCTATGGTTTTTGGATCCTATAATGTTAAATTGGAACTGGAGGAGTAGTGGTTGCATTGCATCGTCTGGGTATACCACTCAATTATGTTGTGTCTCCAAAAAATTGTGACCATGATGCCTACATTTATGTTTCTTAGATGTTGTGTCCTATGACCCCTTATGACCTTTTATGATCCCTAATAATACATCTTAGAGGTCTTAAAGTTTTGTAAGGGGTAATAAGAGGCTCCTAGGAGGGGCCAGATGATCTTCCACCTTCATGTGGCTGGCCCTATTAAGTAGAGAATGTTAAACTATTCTCAAAACAAAGAGAAGCTCAATATATATATATATATATATATATAATATAACATACTGTCACAATTGTGATGGTGTTAAGAGACCGACCGATGCCAAAGCACTACATGGGGCGTCTGGATGTTAGAAATAATTGATAGCTGGATGTGGCATGCACGACATATCCATCACATACCATTGTAATTGTGACACTCATAATGTGTAAGGACGACAGGCTGACCATCCTAGACGGTGCATATTGCGATGGTCAATACCATCTCAATTGTGATGGTATTCAAAGAATGACCAATGCAAAAGCAGTAAATGCAACATCCAGATGTCAAAATATTCCAATAGCTCCACATCACATGCATAGCATATACATCATATACCTATTGTTATTGTGATAGCCATAATGTGTAACAACAACATATTAACCATCGTAGTTGGTGTATATTGCGACGGTCAATACCATCGCAATAACAAAATACATACCGGTCATTGGTGATTTTGACATAAAAAATGTAACACCAGTCTGTGTCGCTTGATTGACGGGGTAGTGTCAGAAGTGTGATGCATAACCATTGAAAAAAGGACTCAAATGTACTAGTGCCATTTGCATCGCTTGCCAGTAACTTCTGATTGAGTAAGAATGTCCTTGATTGTTGTATGAGGTACATATGCGATTAATTTTACACAAACCAAATAAGGTCTAAATGACTTCATAGCTTTATGCAGGGAATATGCTTGTTTTTCAATAATATCATACTTCAACTCTGCATTCTCATAACCCTCCTCATCCTTTTGTAATAACACAGCAACAATTGTATGAAAAGATGCAAAAGAAAATAATTTAAATGGCCTACTGTAATCAGGAGACCTTATAATAGGTGCTTCTTGAACTACCTCCTTGATCTTTTCAAAATCAAATTGCACTTCTTCATCCCACTTAAAATTTGCATCATTCTTCAACAATTTAATTATATGCTTAACAATTTCTGCAAAGTTAGCAATAAACTCCTCACAAAATTAATCATTCCTAAAAAATATTGTACTCCTATGACATTATTTGGAGCAGCGACCTTCTCAATTGCTTCTATCCTCTTTGGGTCAATTCTTACTCCGTCCTCTAACACAATGTGTCCTAGTAACTTTCCTTCTATTACTACAAATTGACACTTTTTAGGATTCAAAGAAATACCATATTCCAAAGCCTTATTAAAAATATTTTCTAAATGCCCACAATGGTCCTCTTCTTTCTTCGAATATGTTGTTAAATCTTCTAGATAAATCACCATGAATAAATAAATAAACTCTTTAAATGCAACATCCATAGCTCTCTGGAATGTTACCCCTACATTTATAAGACCAAAGGGCATCATAATATACACATATGTTCCCCATGGAGTAGTGAATTCAGTTTTAAATTGCTCCAAATTTACTAGGATTATTGCAAAAGATAAGTCCAATTGGCATGACCTCTAACTGTTGCTGCCTACTGTCAAGATAAAAGCATACCATAATGGGGTTGCGTATCTACAACAACTACATCCATTTTGTAAGTTTCCTCAGGAAAGACAACCATCTTTAACTTCTACTCCTTTTAGAGTTCCCACCACATGGTCTTCTCTATTATCCTTGGCATAACACTTTCCATAGAAAGTATCAACATTCATACCCAATTATTTCATTACACCATATGACATTACATTTGCAGTGGCACCAAAATCAACCATACATTTTTTTACAATTTTGTTGTTTCTCAACAAGGTTACATAAAAAGAGTCTACTTGAGAGGGATCTTGGGTAATCATATTACAAAAATATAAGATAGGTGCTTCTGTCTCATGACTAAAACCTTCCATTTTTCTTTCCCTTCTATTATCAATAGGGTCATCAACTATCCCTTTAAAAAATGATATTGTAGCATCCCTATGTTTCTTTATTTTTAACATTTCACTTAAAGGAACTAACACTTTCATTTACATAAGAGAATGTTTCATATTAAATGTAGGTAATCTAAACAAAATGTCATTTGTGCTCTAACCTTTGTTCCCTTTGTTAGTAACAACTTGCTTATCAACTTTTTCTTCCTCCTTTTCTCCTTGGGTAGAAGAAAACTCTCCTTGTTTTGTACGTTCCTTCTTATTTTTATCTTTTCTTTGAGATCTTGCAACAAACTATAACACATCTTATTTAATCAATACTGAAGAAGGCTTACCTTAACCAGGTTCTACTCTCCTATTCCTCAAATTATAAGCACTCCTAGCTTGATTGATTGCTTCTATGGTCAGAGATATTTTCTCCTCATCACTAGGAAACTTGAAATGAGGATAGTCTCTATCATCACCCAAAGTATAGATAGTATTTTGCAACATAGTATCAGGTTCATCATATGAATCAAAGAAAACTTGTTGCTCGTATCTTTGGAAATGTTATCTCTTAGTATCTACATCTGCAACTGGCTCTTCATCTTTAGAGGACCATATATCTTTATGCCTATTTTATGCAGGAGCATCTTGGGTGTAAGGGCAATCTTGCATCACCCAAAAATTATTTCTATTTGCTTTTCAATAAGGGCTACCTTGTGCAGAGCTGCTATTTATGGAAACTTGCTATTTTTAGTAAGTTGGTCATACGATCTCATAATGTTCTGATTCACATGTGGAGGTTCATCTCAGTCTTATCAGCCCGCTAGTAAAGTTTCATGGCTAGATCAGGTCTATTTTTGAAGATATTAAAGATTTTTGGTATTGGCAGCAGGGTACAAAAGCTTTGAACTCAGTTTTGAAGGCTTTAGAGGCCCCGAATGAGGTCAAAAATTTGGGTAACAAGCACTTGTGTTGTTCAAGCCTGTACAGCGCTTCGTGGCATTTCTGGATTGGGGTCATAATAGTCAATCAGGTCAACTGGTGATGACTTATGGTCTTCAGAAGTTGGGTCACCTGAAATGGCGGAAAATAATTTTTCTTCAAAATTTCTGTCTGGGTTTCAAAAGTTATTTTGAGCCGACTATGATGTAATAAATTGTAAAATAAAATAATTCTAAGTTTGGTCAGCCCTATGGGCTAAATGTCTGGAACCTTCTCGGGCGTTGGAAATTGCCTATATAAAGAAGGCCCGTAGTGTTATCTAGGGCAGTTCTGGGTAGATCTAGGTAATAATTTGAGGCTTTGTCCTACAGAATATTGTAAGGGGAATGCCCATGTGGATTTTCATATTGTAATTCTGAAATTTTGTAATTCCACATTTGTGGAGATAATAAGAAGCCCATTTTCTGTTCTTGCAAATTGTTGTTGCTTCTCTATTTCTGTTATGTGTTTGTGGTATTAAGGGGAGCACCCTTCATCAATTGGTATCAGAGCTAGCTTTTCCTGAGTGTGTAAATGGATTGCCGAATGTGAGGAAGTTTGCACCAGGACCGTGGGTCAAGGTTTTTGTGTAAACAGAACGCCGACTGTGAGGAAGTTTGCACCAGGACCATGGTTAGGGTTTTAGCACGCATCACAAAAAATGCCTCCATAAAGGGAACATGGCAGAAGAGCTAGTGTTGTGACACCTGAGGTTAGAGAGCTCCAGAGACAAGTGCGGGCATTGCAAGAAGAGATATGCAGAGGAATGAATCTTAATGTTAGAAACGAAAATGAGGATGAAGCCGAAGAAGGAAATGATGATCAAGAAGAAGTTGAAGTTTTGAATCCAGAAGAAGAAATGCTTTTCTGAGCCATTTCGAAGATTGGGAAAAGACCTAAGATTGAGGTTCCTACATTTTGAGGGAATCTTAACCTAGAGGAGTTGATTTTCTAGATCAACGAATGTGAATAATATTTCAAGTATGAAGATATTGAGGATCCTGATCGGGTCAAGTTTGCAAAGGCCAGACTGAAGGGTCATGCGAAGATCTGGTGGCAGGAGATCCAATTAGAGAGAAATCAAAGAGGAAAGGATAAAATCACAAGATGGGATCAGATGGTGGATAAGTTTAAGTGATAGTTCATTCCTATTGATTATGAGCTTGACCTACTAAAGAAAATGCAAAGTTTGAAGCAAGTAGGAAGATCTTTTCAGGAGTATACAGAGGAGTTCTATCGAATCCTCATCAGAATAGGCCATGGAGAAGCTAATGAGGAGAAATTTTCCCATTACCTTAATGGGTTGAGGCTAAGCATTTAGGAGGAGTTGAATCTAGTTCGAATGAACAGTATTGAGGAGGCATACTAGTTTGCCCTGGAAGTAGAGGAAAAGCTGAACAAGAAGTTTGAGAGCAGACAAAATGGAAGAGGTCATGGTGGAAGATCCGGTGGACAGTCATGTGGTGGCCAAAATGAATATCTAAAAAAGAAGGATGAGGCCAGTAGAAGTCAGAATCAGCGAGGAAACAATTCCAGTCATTTCCAAGATTAGAATAATAGAGATCAGAGAGGAAGAGGAAGAGGACAAGGGTCTGGAAGAGGAGGCTTTCATGGAACATGTTTTCACTATGGAGAAGAAGGTCATAGGGCATTTGAATGTCCTCAGCACCAAGGAAGAACAAATAGGAGAAATGAAGGCCAGGCCAGAGTTGCACATGTAGATGAAGATGCCAGATTGTCACATTTTGAAGATGCTGAAAGAGGAGAAACACTGATTAACAGAAGAGTCCTACTGAGTGGTGAGAATGAACCTGAACAAAAGAGGAGCCTATTTAGCACTAGGTGCAAGTGTGAGGGTAAGTGTTGTGATGTGATTATTGATAGTGGAAGCACTGACAATTTGGTGTCTGAAGAGATGGTGACAAAGTTGAAGCTCAAGAGACAGAAACACCCACATCCATATCAGATTTCCTCGGTTCAGGATGACCACAAGGTCATGGTCAATGAACAATGCCTCGTGAAGTTCAAGATTGGCAGATACCATGATGAGGTACTGTGTGATATCATATCTATGGATGTATGTCATATGATGTTGGGTAGACCATGGCAGTTTGACAGATGTGCTATACATGATGGTCGTGCAAATACCTATTCCATGACAAAGGATGGAGTGCGACATAAGCTAAAGCCATTGAATGACACAGAAGAAAAGGTATGTGGTAGTGCAAGAATAACCTTTTTTTATGGAATAAAGTTCCTAGATGGTATGAGGCATGAGCATGTGTGTTTTTCTTTAATTCCAAAAGCTGGTAAGGAGAAAGTAGAAGATGTTCCTGTAGAAGTTGCAGATTTGTTGAATGAGTTTCAGGATATTGTATCTGATAATGTGCCTGGTGGATTACCACCAGTTAGGAAGATCAGTCATCAAATGGACTTGATTTTAGGAGCAATTTTTCCAAATAAGGTAGCACACAGAATGACACCTATAGAAAGTGAGGAGTTGAATAGACAAGTACATGAGTTGTTGCAGAAAGGATTGATCTGTGAGAGTCTGAGTCCCTGTGTTGTACCAGCAGTATTAGCACCAAATAAGAATGGAGAGTGGAGGATGTGTACAGACTCTAGGGAAATAAACAAGATCAAAATCAAGTACAAGTTTCCATTGCCATGAATGGATGATATTATGGACTGTTTGAGTGGAGCTATGTATTTCTCAAAGATAGATCTAAAGAGTGGATATCACCATATTCAGATCAAAGAAGGAGATGAATGGAAGATTTACTTCAACACAAAGGAAGGATTGTATGAGTGGTTAGTCATGCCTTTTGGGCTAACTAATGCACTGGGCACTTTCATGCGGCTCATGAATGAGGTTCTGAAATAATTTTTGGGTAAGTTTGTCATTGTTTACCTAGACGATATTTTGATCTTTAGTAAGACATTGGAGGAGCATATGATGCATATTCGTATGGTATTTGAGAATTTGAGAGAAGATAAATTGTTGATAAATTTGAAGAAGAGTAGTTTTGTGAAGGAGTTAGTGTATTTGGGATTTGTAGTTTCAGCAGAAGGTCTAAAAATGGACCCAGAGAAGGTACAAGATATCCTTGAATGGCCTACTCCAAGGAGTGCTACTGAGGTAAGATATTTTCATGGTCTAGCCAGCTTTTACAGAATGTTTATCAAAAAATTTAGCAGTATTTGTGGACCCTTGACTGAAACAATGAGAGGGGATAGAAAAGAGTTTAAGTGGACTAATGGGGCCGAAAAGAGTTTTTAATTGTTGAAACAAAAAGTTACAAAACAACCTATTTTAGCACTCTTAGATTTTAATAAGGTGTTTCAAGTAGATTGTGATGCTAGTGGTACTGTAATAGGAGCTGTTATGAGCCAAGAAGGTAAACCTATTGCTTATTTTAGTGAGAAGTTAAATGATGCCAAGAGAAAGTATTATGTTTATGATCAAGAATTTTATGCTATAGTTCAGGCATTAAAGAAGTGAAGACATTATCTGCTTCCTAAGGAGTTTGTTTTGTATACTGATCATCAATCTTTACAATATTTGAATAGTCAAGGAAAGTTGAATCAAATGCATTTGAAATGGGTTGAATTTTTGTAGAGTTATACATTTGTTTTGAAACACAGGAGTGGAAAGTCTAACAGGGTTGCAGATTCCCTTAGCAGAAGGAAACTATTGCTGACAAAGATGCAGATTGAGGTGGTTGGGTTCAATGAACTCAAGAATTTGTATCCAAAGGATCATGATTTTGGTGAAGCTTGGAAAGCTTGTACACAACCTGTTACTATAGACAAGAAAAAATGGCTGGATTTCATCATCTAGGAAGGTACTCTATTCAAAGGGAGTCAGTTGTGCATTCCATGAAGTTCTATGATGGAGAATCTCATTAGGGAGAAGCATAGAGGAGGATTGGCTAGACATTTTTGTCATGATAAAACCATTGCTTTGGTTAGAGAGAATTATTATTGGCCACAGTTTCAGCAAGATGTGAAGAAGTTTGTATAGAGTTGCAGAGTATGTCAATTGGAAAAAGGAGTGAAGTAGAATATAGGGTTGTATCAACCATTACCTATACCAGAGAATCCTTGGGAGGATATCAGTATGGACTTTGTTCTTGGTTTACCAAGGACTCAGCGGGGACATGATTCAATCTTTGTGGTGGTTGATAAATTTTTGAAGATGGCACATTTCATTCCCTGCAAGAAGACTAATTATTCTATTCATGTAGCAGAGTTATTTTTTAGAGAAGTGGTGAGGCTGCATGGTTTGCCAAAGACCATAGTTTTAGATCGAGACACTAAGTTTGTTGGATATTTCTGGCATACGTTGTGGAAGACGTTGAAGATAGATTTTAAGTTTAGTTTGTCACATCATCCACAGACTGATGGACAGACAGAGGTGGTGAATAGGAGTTTCAAGAATTTGCTGAGAGGTTTGGTTGGAGATAAGCCAACAGGATGGGATTTGATTTTACCACAGGTAGAATTTGCATACAATAATTCTATCAACAGGAGTACTGGTAAATCACCATTCTAGATTGTATATGGAAGTAGTCCAAGAAATGCATCTAAATTGAGAAAGATAGATAAAGGAGAAATAAGTAGTGCTGAAGTTGAGGATTTTGCAGAACACTTGAAAAACATCTGTGAGGAAGTGAGGAAGCACATTACCAAAATGAATGCACAGTATAAGGCTAAGGCAGATGAGAAAAGGAGACATAAGGAATTTTAGGTTGGGGATGAAGTCATGGTTCACTTACGAAAGGAGCGGTTTCCAATTGGTACATGTAACAAGTTGAAAATGAATATGTTTGGACCATGTAAGATACTGAAGAAGCATGATTCAGGAAATGCATATGAGGTAGAATTACCTAGAGAGATGAATATTTCACCAGTGTCTAACATTTTAGATTTGACAGAGTATCATGAAGGAGGTGTTGAAGATGAGATCACAATAGCACAATGGAGTATTCAAGCATGTAGTTCAGATACCAAGGAGATTGAAGACATACTAGACAGTCGTGTTGGTAGAAGCACAAGGAACAGGACATATGAAGAATATATGGTCAAGTGGAAAGGATGACCTATTGAAGATTCATCATGGCTGATAAGGGAGGAGGTTAACCATCTTGGTTTTCATCTGCACACCTGAGTCATGATAGGGTCACTTCTCAAATTACCCTGGGTGTCTGATGCAGGAGCGTCCTGGGTGTAAGGGCAATCTTGCATCACCCAAAAATTATTTCTATTTTGCTTTTCTATAAGGGCTACCTTGTGCAAAGCTGCTATTTATGGAAACTTGCTATTTTTAGTAAGTTGGTCATACGATCTCAGAATGTTCTGATTTCACATGTGGAGGTTCATCTCAGTCTTATCAACCTTCCAGTAAAGTTTCATGGCTAGATCAGGTCTAGTTTTGAAGATATTAAAGATTTTTAGTATTGGCAGCAGGGTACAGAAACTTTGAACTTAGTTTTCAAGGCTTTAGAGGCCCCAAATGAGGTTAAAAATTCGGGTGACGAGCGCTTTCATGGGTTATGCCTATAGAGCACTTTGTGGCATTTCCAGATTGGGGTCATAATAGTCAATCGGGTCAACTGGCAATGACTTATGGTCTTCAAAAGTTGGGTCACCTGAAATGGTAGAAAATAATTTTTCTTCAAACTTTATGTCCGGGTTTCAAAATTTATTTTGAGTAGACTATGATGTAATAAATTGTAAAATAAAATAATTCTAAGTTTGGTCGGCCCTATGGGCTAAATTTCTGGAACCTTCTCGGGCGGTGGAAATTGCCTATATAAAGAAGGCCCGTAGTGTTGTCTAGGGCAGTTCTGGGTAGATCTGGGTAATAATTCAAGGCTTTTTCCTACAGAATATTGAAAGGGGAATGCCCATGTGGCTTTGCATATTGTAATTCTGAAAGTTTGTAATTCCACATTTGTGGAGATAATAAGAAGCCCATTTTCTATTCTTGCAAATTGTTGTTGCTTCTTTGTTTCTGTTATGTGTTTGTGGTATTAAGGGGAGCACCCTTCATCACTATTCATATTGAACATATTCACCATAGCTTCTTCTTGTTCTATATTCATTTTCTCATTGCTATCCTCCATTTGTTCAAGTAAATCATGAGCAAAAACACATTGAAAGGAATAATGGGGTAATTTGCAGGTAGGACACCAAGGGTTATTTTCTACATTGTATGAAACATTTATTTTCAAAGGGTTAGGGGTTACCTTAGTCTTCTGGGTCTCTTAATTTTCAACAATAGGTTTTCCATCCTTCCAATTTGTCTTGTATGGCATATCCTTCAAATTTGGGATTTTATCATACCTTTAATATTAGTTATACCTATTGTCATGAGGAGCCCGATCATTATTATCAACCTTAGTAGCATGGTCTTTTACTACACTTACTAATTTATCCACCCTATCATCCTCCTTGGAACATTTACTTGTCTGTCCTTTTGTATCCTTCCACAAATTTATGTCTTCTCTCTTTCCCATTTTTCCCGAGGCTTGCCTATTTCTTTCAATGTTTGTAGCCATTTTATAAGCTTCCCTCATACTATGTGGATTTTTGTCCCTTAAGATATATGACATCTTTCCTTCCATAGCATTTAAATATGTGGTTAAACATACTTCCTCATCTAGTCTCAAAACTTGAAATAACTTATTCAAAGCCTTTTGAAATCTACTATTGAAATTTTACATACTTTCATCTGGGAATTTATTAATATTGTTAAATTCATTTAACATAAAATATAAACTAACATGTTCTGATTAAGTAAAAATAGGTTTTACAGGGACCTGAAACCTTTACAAAGTATAAGAGTTTAGGAGGTTTTTCAAGGACCTGAAACCTAAAAAGAATTAATACAAATATTCAATGAAGAACAACAACAACTATGCCAAGGCACCTTAGAAGGAAAGGAAACAAGCATCCAACAACCGAGCCAAAACAAGTTCCATAGATAAAAACAATAAAGATAGGGACAAAAAAAGACCCAAAAAGATAGCAAAAAAGGAAAGCTACATGCCCTGTACAAGTTCCTAGGCCTCAATCAACATAACCTCCATATTACTAACCGTGTTCTTGAAATATTTTGTTTCCTTGTCCACGTTTGGACTAATATTATTTATGCGTGCTCTTGTATGGGTACCTAGGCCAGTAGCCTCCTTCATCTCTCTATTGTCCTTCTCCTTGTTATCCTGGTCAAGCTTATCCATCAGGATCTGCGTGTGGCCAGTGTAAGCTTTTAGACTCATCAAACATTTCTCCCCAATTTTCTTCACCCTTCCCTCCAATCTTTCCACCTTGATTTTCAAGTTCTTGATCTGGATTGTACTGTACTCCTCCTCTACCTTATCTTTGATTTCCTTAATCTATCTCTCCATTGTCCCCACTTTCTTAACAAAATCAACCTGGGCTTTTGAGTTACCTACAACTTCTTTCATTTCTTCCAAACAAACAGCCACAATTTTTTTCCAATTCCCATACTATTTACAATATTAATTTCAGCCCTCATAATTTCAATTTTTTTTTTCAAATTAGCATTATCATCAATCAAATTACTCACCATAACTATAAAACCCACAATGCATTCTTTAGTATCCACAGGCTTCTCATATTCCCCCATGTCCACATTATCATGGTAGCCACAATCTTCGTGCCCAGACTCTTTATATGTTCTTATTTCCTTATTTCCCTTCATAATATCTTCCTCTTGCTTATTATTATAATCCCTAGGGATTTTTTCCTCATTCTTATCACCTTTTTTATCCTCCCTATTTTCACCTCTGTCTTCCTCCTCATAGTTCTCCTCTATTTTTTCAATCACATCTCCTCCTTCAAAGTCAGATAAATTCTCCTTTTACTGGAGTACTTTCTCTTTCGATTGATCTTAAATTTCTCCTTACCTTCCCCATGTTTCATTTTCTTAGATTCCTTATTCTCCCCCTTCTTCACTTCCTTAGACTCATTCTCTGTTTCCATTTCCTCCTCCTGAATCTTCTTCTTAATCTGCTTTTTGCCTTTTTTTTCTTTTTACTCCCCACCAACGTATCATCATTACTATCCTTTTCAGTATCAGATTCTTCTGAAAAGGGATTCTTATAGATTTTCTTTGTTGAAGTGCCCTTTTTATTCATTTTAGGGGTTTTATAACCCTTTGAATCCTCTTCACTATCTTCAGTTTCTTCTTCATACATGTTGTCACTCTCATCCCCCTTCGTATCTTCCTCATCCTTCAGAATCTTCTTCCGAAAGGCCTTTCCACTTTTTTGGTTTTTAGCACCTCATAGATAAGCAACTTAAGACCCTGGTGGGATGCATGATCCCCATTCTGATCTTTCTACAAGCTAGTAATTGTAGCATCTAACGAGCTAAGCAGATAGTAGGGAAAATTGACTTTCACCTCATGTTTAAAATGGTTTAGTAACATAAAATGGTGACTATACACTCTCATAAACCTACCATCAAGTGTTACATAAATGATAATCACATAAAGAACATACCTCTAAGGTTTGGATATGCACTTCTGATTGTGGTAGGAGGCATCAACATTAACCAGTTTGGCCTTTTATTTCTTAGTTTCTGAAAAAGTCTCACATGCTTTATCAGAAATCACTCTATCTCTATAGAATTTGATACCATCCAAACCCATACCAGTAGCTTCTACAATGTTCTCCTCTGTAACCTCCATATACTGATCACCCACCAAAATCTTTCCCTCTTTCCAAGTACCTGAATTAACATGTTCATAATATTGTTCTTTAAAATTTTTAACAAACTCTTCCCAACATACTATACTATTTTCAGGTAAACTCCTATAACAATCTCTAGCATCTTCATCCAAAGACTGAACAAATAACTTCAGGAGTATATCCTCATGATCAATTTCAAAGCCAGTCATTTCATCAGTAAATGCTTTAAGATATCCTTCACATGTTATAACATTATTTACACTAAACCTAGGGATTTTATCCCTTACCTCATTTTGGATGACATTTGGATAACCAGGGATACCATCAAAGAATAATAGATGGTACCTATCCACATGGATGGGTCTTCTTTGAAAATTTTCTATAGCATGAGCTCCACTTACTCCTACTTCAGCTTCCTAATGTTTTGTGTTGTTTCATACAGTAGCAACATGGTGGCCACCTAAAATTTGTACACCTTGGACTGAACCAAGAGTCTGATTTCTTTGACTAGGACCAGCTACTTGTGTAGCACTTGTGTTTTCAATATTACTTGTAACACTATTTAAAAATGCTAGCTTCTTTTCAATCTCAACTACTTCTGCATCCAACTCAGGCTTTTCCAATTGCTTGGCAAGTTCTTCCTTTACCCTCCTAGCTTCTTCTAACTCAAGATCTCCCTATGACATTCCAGCTAAAGAAACCCCCCTTGGTTTAGGTACTTCCATGTGGACACTAGATGCATTTTTATTTCCCTCATTCTTAGGGTCTTCAGTACCAAAGACTTGGCTGATGAAAAGTTTCTCTTCAACTTTCTTAGGATCTTCAGCATTATTTTTTGCCATTTATCTCAATAATTGCCTTCTTAAATAATCAACCTTCATTTGTTTTTGTCTTATCATATTTTCTTTTTATTTATTTCTCTGTTGTACAGTGATAAATTGTTCTTGGAGTTCTCTCTCCAATTCAGCAGCTTCTTCATCAAGACTTTCTGAATCTGAAAGGGTAGTATCAGATTCCTCTTCCTTCCCACTATGAGAATAATAATCTTCATATGCACCCAATCCTAAGTATGGAGCCTCTTCATACTCTAATATATTTTCTTCATGACTATTTTGGATTGGATCCTCTCTCTCAATATTCTCCTCTTGTTTATTAGTTTGAGGAATTATTTTATCATTTTTTCCTTTTCTTAACTAACTTCCTCCAGAAGTAGTTGGAGGTCCATCTTCCATCTTTTCCTCTAGATGTTTTTTCATCCAAGCTCTGGTATATTTTTTTATTCATATTGAAAAAGTGTGTGTGTGTGTGTGTGTATATATATATATATATATATATATATATATATATATATATATATATATATATATATATATAACTCAACAACTCAACACTGATGCAAATATTTATCAAAGTCTCCACCCCAAACTTAGTTGGGAGAATACCACACTTAACAAAAAATAATATTTTTCTTCAAAGTCCCCAGCAGAGTCACCAATTTTTTGGAGCTTTTCCTTGCATAATCCTATATAGCTGCAATGCTTGACTCTTATAAAACCCAAATTCTGATTGAGTCAAAAAACAAGTATAATTAATGAGGATTAAATCCTCCTTCACTTTGAGCTCCACAGGCTCAAGTGGGTGTACCTAACTTGATTTACAGCTCCTCAGTAAATCATGTAGTGGATTAACTTTTCACAATGATATGCTCCTACCATTTTATTGAAAAACTTGATAACAAATCCTATAGATATTAGCAATCAGATTTATGCAGAGCTTCACAAGCCAGACTATTAACTTGATAAGAGAAAATACAAGTGAAATAAGGATTCTTATCCTTCTTCTTTGTGAGTTCCAAACTTAGGCAAGGCTGACCTATTACTGCCATCAAGATGTAGTAGTTTTCAATATGCATGCTTAATACAACATAGAAATGAAAATGATAACAATTTGTATATAAATTTGATGGGAACCACACAACCCAAAACATAAGACCGGTACCTTATCCAATGGGCATCGATTCATTCAATATGTAAAGACCTTAAATATCAAAGAGACATCAAATGTAAATCTTGTATTGAATATTGAATTAGACTATGCCTTACATAATCTATACACACTTCCTAGAAGAAGAAATACTTATCAAATATGTTTCAATCTCCTACTCACTGAAACTATCTTAAGGATTTAATTGTCTCCTTGAAAGAAACATTAAAATAGTTAGACACTCTGCCTTACAAAGTGATGGACCAAAATGTCCTTAACACCCAATCCAAATGAGTACAAAAACTAGAAATAAAGACAACTATTCATTCAAATTATTCCAATCATAGAAAGTACAAACATATATTGATTTTAAATCATCAAGTACATATGAAATCATAGGCAAATAGACCACTGATAAACTTGATAAAAATATGTAGAAATAGCTTTTGTAGCATAAAATTCCCACACCTACAAAATGATCCTGGAAGTCCATTTATAGAAATAAGGACTGCAACAAGCTTCAGATCTTATTAGGGTTAGAGATACAACAAATTAAAATATTACATGAAAGATAATATTAAAATATCTCAACTATATTAGGCAGCTTTGTCTTCCATTCTGGTGAAACATTCCTTGCTCTAGTCTATAAGAAATCTGATATAGTTGCCAACTTGTTGGGAAATTAAAGAACCATGCCCTACAAAAGGAATACCAGATGGAATGTCTTGTTTGTATTAATTATCTCGGGAACTTTAACTCTTAATATTTGTAGAAGCTCAACTACCTTTTATGGGAAATCTCAAGTTCTTGCAAATATGATCCAATTTGTAATATAAAACTTGAAAAGAGGTCCTTATTTAGTGTGAAGAATGAAACAGGATAAGCCAAGGGTTTAAATATTATTTTATAGGCTAACAGAAACCCTAAGAAGATAATTTACATAATAAATGTCTTTATAATTGCCAAAATTTCTTCCATACAACATCTAACAGCTATAAAAACATGGGCCAGAAGATCAAATTGACCTATTTACTACTCTGTACTATGGGACATAATCCACCGCTTTGAAAACCCTACAAAATGCATTTGAAATTTTGAAATTCGATTAAAACGGTCACAAGTGGTGCGGAAATCATCATCAATAGGAAAAAATGAATACTTTATGTATTTTAAAACATAACCGTAGATGCACTTTTAGACTATTCAGGCATCTCAGTCTGATTTTAACAAGTGGCAACTAGTTTCTCACTTTAAGTCTATGAAAGCATATTCCTTTCATCTTAGCAAGTCTGCAACACAATATTTTTCCTTATCCTTAGTCACGCACTCGCCAGCCCTGAAAGAATATTCCACTATTTTCTTCGAGTTTGTGATGACCATTAGATCATAATATTTCTATCTGAACTGGACACCTGCCTACCTATCACTCACTTGCAACCCATCATCTTAATTTCCATAGACCAGTATGAGTGTGTGACACTAACCGCCAATGGCTAGTTGCACACTCACAATCGTTAGACATCTCCGGCTCTAACCTCTATGACTAGGCAATCACTGCTTGTCACACACACTGGTATATTCTATCATCTACTCAAACCTCCATGACAATGCAATAACCGTTCAGTCGCACAATCACATACCAGACCACCTCTCTACTTGGTTGGCTCAGACCTCCATGTTTTGCCTTGTCTCTCACTCACGGGCATCTCCTTTGATCCTTCATGACCATCGCAACTTTGCGACAAGCTTCCATGTGTCACCTTTTCTATGTCACTACTATACCGGCCTCCAAAATTAATCCAATGCTCACTGATAAGCCACCACATCACCTCTCAACCACTAGGTTGCCTTCCAAAATGTGCATTCCTTTTAGGCACTTAAATATTGAGTGTTTTGATATAAAAATATTAATTCCTTTCTACAACACCATGAATGTGGGATAAATGGCCTAAGTCATTTCCAAACCAGTGAAAGCTCCATGACTATCTCGACTATTTCTAAGATTCTAAAATGCACAAAGACCACTTAAAGGATGAAAAAAACAATGTCCTCAGCCATCTATATCCTTCTAGTGCAAAAAGAAGAAGTAAAATCCTCTACAATGAGATATTTCCGCCATTAAAGCTCTAGTTTATTAAAAACATACTATTATTTTGGACATGTTGTGGATAGGTGTAATGGCTTGATTGATAGATTGACTGCATCTTTTCTTTAAGTCATTAAGTCGACCATCATATTAAATTTAATTTCTTACCTTTTAACTTCTTCCTCACCATTGTGTTGGGCCTACCATGTTCCATGTGTCACACATGCTTAATGACTTAAAGGATAGATCTCGTTCATCTTCTCTTCAAGGGTTTATGCCCACCATCAAATATTTGGAAACCTAATAGTCCTTTACCTTAGTTACCTTGTCATTGATCAGACCCACCTGGGACACGTGGTGCAAGGGTGCAATGCCTCGATGATTAGATCAACTACATCTTGTGGTTAAGGAATCATGCCAGCCGTAAGATCTTCATCAACTTTCCCACATGTTAATCTATCTCAATGGGTCGTCAGATCTGACAACTACCATGTGTTGACATAGCACAATCCCTTAAAGGTTAGATCTTGTGCAACTTATGAATGAGGCTTTACACCCACCATAGATCTTCCTCTAATCTGATCAACTTTTAACTTACCTTAAGCTACAACCACTTTCCACGTGGTGACCAGGTATAATGCCTTGAAGGATAAAGATCTACATCTCGGCATTGAAGGGAATACACCTGCTGTTGAATGAAGAGAAACTTGCATGATAGATGCAAAAGGTAATAATATATGTCGGGGCCTAGGACTTAGGGAAATAAAAAAAACTAATTCATCGCCTGCTTAGTCATAGGAAAAATAAAAAAGGATGGTCCCGTTCGACATAAAACATCAAGCACATGGGTAAAAGGGTTTTAAGTGACTGGAAAAGGTAATGTCAATTTATAACAAGTCTATGAAGGGTTTAAGGCTTTTCTCACCAATGGCTAGAAATTTTAAATTTAGGGTTTAAGGAAATAGCAATATTTAGCTAGGTTTTTAATATTTAAACTAGATTTTCTCATAGAAACTTAGGATTTTAGGCCAGCGATCATTGGAACTGTGAACCAGACATAAAAACTTATAAAATTAGTAGGTGAAAAAACATTTTTGCAACCTAACCAGGCCTAAGACAATATACATTTCCAAATGGACAAAATATGACCAACATCATCCATAGGGAAATGAACAATAAGAATCTAGTAATAAGAATTTACTAAAGATAATGAAAAGGATGTTGGATAACAACAAATATTCTTGGGACTCCAAATTTGATTTAGAACTATGGGCTGATAGGATTAATGTTAAGAAGTCCACTAGTAGGTCACCATTAAAACTAGTATATGGAAAGCATGCTATATTTCCATTGGCTAATTTATTACTAGTCCACAAATTTATGGTAGAGAGAGGAATTGAGTTTGAAGATCCAATAGAGGAGAGATTTTTATAATTGATAGAGTTGGATGAGATAACAAGGGATGCTCAAAAGAATAACATTAGAGTACAACAAGTGAAGGATGTCGATGACAAAAATAAAAGTGATAAAACATTTATTGAAGGTGAATGGGTACTTATATGGAATGCGAAAAATTAGGATAAGGGGAAGCATGGGAGGTTTGAGGCTATTTGGATTGGACCTTATGTGATTGTTGGAAAAGGAGGTGAAGATTCTTATTATTTGTAGGATATTTTAGGTGAACAACATGAATTTATAGTGCATGGAAAATTCCTAAAACAATTATTTTCATAAAATAAGTTATATCCATGCACAATCGATTAGGATTTCATTGTCCTATTCTACATATCCACCATCATCACCATTTCATAATCCTATTGCATGTTCCCATTTTGGTGTACTTATCCTAGAGATCATTATGAAATCTTATAGGTATTTATTAAATACCTCATCCCAATAAAGATCCACTTTTTGAACCTCCAAATTTTGACACAATTTTGATCATATATGAAAAATATGAGACCTTTCCTAGTGAACCTTGTCCGTCATCACCAAGATTTTGTTGAAGCTACCAAAGTTTTCTTATAAATATTTCATTATATTAGTAACCCAAATAGAATACTTATCTTCACCCAAAAGATATACACAACATTAATGTTGTGAAGCATATTTATTCTAATGAGTTCCAAATATCAGGTTGCAGGTTATATTATAAAGACACAGAGGGAAATGTCTAACAAATAATTTTTATTTACCATAAAAAACCAACTAAGAAAGAAATGAGACATCAATGAAAGATGTTTTTTGTCTCATAGAAAAGGGATTTTGTCAAAATAATGGCATTAAATAGATTGTAAATGGCTATATCCAACAAAGTTTTCTATCGATAAAAGATCTCTTGATGATGTAACCCACATGATCAGAGAGAAAATTTAAGAAACACACAAATTAGAGGTCATTAGCAATGCTTATGAATATTTTATCAAAGAGGACCAATGTAAGTCTTCTCAGAAAGACATTTTGATGAGATTTAGAGATCGAAAAAAGTTAATAAGACATCATCGAAGAAGCAAGTCTTATCGATAAAAGGATGTGACCGAGATTCATATTGATGAAAGTATTTTAATATTACATTGAAGTAAGGCATAAAATATATATATTTATCAATGAGATATATCATGAACTTAATGAAGGAGGAATTTTCATTGATAAGAAAATATCAATACAAAATAGTCTACCCTCATTGAAATAAGTATTGACCAAATTAGAGTGTCGATTAAACAAAAAATTGGATCTATGATGAAAGAAGTTTCATTAACAAAACAAGGTCATAGTGGAGTTCCCACCAATATTGTCTAAAATATCACTGGAAATTATAAGAGAGAGAACACCCACAATTATTTTCATGAGCAAATCAACCAAGTCTTAATAGGGTGCATCTTATTTTATCTTAATCTAATATTTGGTGTATTTATTGTTATTTTCAAGTTTATGCATGGTTTTGATCTTTGTATGTGCTAACCGACTAATGTTTGCATCTTTACACTTCCTTCCAAAAGATTGAAGATTTACCATACACATATTTGCATGCCTGGTGGGACCCACCTCCCTTAAATATTTCAATAAGTCCTCCATTTTTCTCAAAATATCATCCAGCTCACAGATCAGCATCTCTTATTTGTGCAGATGTCGTTGCGCATACGTTGATTCTTCCTGAATCAACATTCAACGTATGCGTCCTGAATCAACATTTACGCTCTGAACTGAGATTTCTGCATAGGGAGATTTTGGGAAAACTTTGAGACTTACACCTTGTCAGTTGTAGGTATTTTGGGTTTTTTAGTGTGCTTTGACACTTTGGCATTCTATTTTTTAGTAGAGACTGATTTTCCTAAGGGGCCCTAATGTCAAAATTTTTGCACATCTTTTCATTAAGAGCACTAAAAATAATATCTCTAAAATTATTTTGAGCTTCTAACACTCGGGATTTTATTAGAGATTTACTGGAAAAGGAGGAATTTTTTCTTTTTTTGTTTCATTTTTGTATCTTTCATGTTGGAGAGGCATCTATGCATACACCAGTTCAGATTAAATCACCATTCGGTGTATGCACCCTAAACTGACGTCTCCACTGGTATAATTTTAATTCTCTCTCTCTTTTTTTTTTTTTTCATTTTTATGATAATCCTATCATTAAGGCTATTATAAAATCAATGTCTCTTCCTGTGATTGGCATCTACACCTAGTTTGCATAATATTTTTGTTTCTAACAACTCTTTCTTGTTATTTTGTATGATCCAGAATTCTTGTAAAATACCAAACACTTGGAAAACTACTAAGCAATCTCCTTTCCACCTGCTTGCCAAAGAAAAGAATTTGATACTACTCACATTATTATCTTATAGGTTTCCTAAAATCCCATTAACCAAATGATCATGCTTCTTGATGTTTTCTAGGAACATAGCTTAACTAGGTGGTTTCTTGTGTGAGTCAAATCAAGCATTAGAGGATTATGCTCTCTTTCCTTTTGGGAAGATCTAAAACCTAAACATGCTTGATTTTTCCTAGGCAAGTAATCTTTTTGGAATTAACCACATGCTTTGAGTGTTTGGGAGAAAACAACATTGGATAGGAGAGTATGCTCTTCTCCCCTTGTGGGAAAATCATAAACCTACTACTTTCATTGCGAATCCATTATTTTCTTGTTAATCCTTTAGTTGGGCCTACAAGTTGAGGTAAAAGGTTCCTAGGAATTATTATCTCTATGGATATTTTGTTGTCATTAGTTAAGGAAAGGTCATATGAGTGAGAAGATTCAATCAGTGAAAAGAAGAAAATTAAATATTTGACTAGTTGGTAATTTACACCTTGTATGCCAGTGAAGTCGATAAAGAATAAACACTACACCAAAGATCCTACAGTTACCGAACACTGAGTGCATATAAAGTACACTAAGTTGATAGTTACCGAGTACTAAAGATGATTTAACCAAGAAAAGAGAAGTTACTATACCAAGTTACTTAATTTATTGTAATGTGATAATGATGCATTTAATGAATTGACACACCATTAATTGTAATTATACAATGTACGAAGATCAGTTTGTTATGTGATCAACGATCGAGATAATTCAAAGAGAAGATCTGAGAAATAGATTAAGTGGTTAATGAAAGTTTGTTATTTCCAAGAAAAGAATCAAGTAGAGAGGTAAAAGTGACACACTCACTGAGTGGAAAAGGAGATCTAATGTTTAAAACCAATTCACAATGACCTAACACATAAGGTTAAGAGGGAATAAATCTCATACTGAAAGGATGATTTATAGAGAAGAAAAGAAAGACAGATAGTGATGATAAATAGAAGGTTGATACTATTAGTGAAAGTAAAAAGTAGTTATTTGAAGAACAAAGATCAGAGAAGAGACCACCGAGCAGCTATCTATCTATAGTAGAGAAAATCTGAGTAGTGTTATAGTTTGAGATTGAGGTAACACAAAAATTTAGAGCACATAGAGTCTGATCAACATTTGCTTTGATGCAATATAGAAGACATTGTTAAGGTGTTAATACTATTGTATTGAGAGCTATAAATCCCAATACTAGGTAGATCGTAACTGATCTAATATTTGTAAAACATTTAACATGGTACATCTCTAAGTGTAGATATTGTAAAATCCTCTAACTAGGTAGACCTAACTAGTCTTTGTATATTCTTAATCAGGGAAGCTATCAAAATGGATAAACATTGTAAGCTCTAACTGGGCACCCTTTATACTATAGTTAGTGAAGGTTTTAGGTATCATCCCCACTATAGTTTTGTCCTCTAACCAAGGATTTATGTGTAAATAAAATCATGGAGTTATTAGTTCTTATACTTGAATGTTTTGATGATATGTTTTATGAGTTTTATATTAGTTTCATTTCAAGTTATTGAATTTTGAAAATAGAAAGAAACACTATATGATTATAGGTAGTTTAAGTTATAAAAATTTTTGTGGTACTAATTCACCCCTCCCCTCTCAGTCCCAACTTTCCATAGTCTTTCCAACAGTTGGTATCAGAGCTACTACTCTTGATTTATAAGGTTTGACCACCTGAGAGTTAAAGATCTTAGTCATGGAATGTTTTAGGAAATTCAAAAGAATTGATGGTCTTGAATCTGAGTTGGAAAGTGCAAGAGAGTTAATCTTTGATCTAAAGAAGAAACTTGAGAAGTATCTAAGGATTAGACTGAAAATATATGATGAACTAAAGGCTACAAAAGAAAAAGTTGATACACTTGAGATAGCATCTAAGGGTAGTGTTATTGCTGAATCTAAATCAACTATAAAAGAACTACTAGAAAATAATGATACACTTAATGTGCAGTAGGACCTATTTAAGATAGATCTTGAAACCAACATGATAAGAATGAATAAATTGATTGAAGGAAAAAGGATTGCTGAAGATGAAAAGAAAATGGCAGAAGATGATAAAAGACAAGTTGAAATCAAGTTATTAGAAAAATATAATGATATCATAAGAATGAGACAAGTTCACTATGACATGACCAACCAACTTGTGAGTGAAAATCAAGATAACACAAGTAGATAATTTCAGAACCAACCATTGAAACTTGAAATTTAAAGAATGGATAAAAGACTAAAAGTTGAGAAAGATGAAAATGAAATAATAAGAAGAAATGTAGAAGCATTGAATTCTCTGGATCAACAATTCAAGAATCAGAAGCAAAGGAAATAAAAAATAGGAATTGGATTCAAAGAGAACAACACTACTGAGAAAGGAGAATCATCAAATATACAAAAATAAGAAAGTACTACACCCCCACCGAAACAAAAGAATCCAAGTTAGAATTATTGTGGGAAGCCTAGACATATTGCTAATGTCTACATGAGCAGGAAAGGTAAATCACCGAGTACAACTAAGTTTGATGGCTATTTTTTTAGATGTAATAGACATGTATATAAAGAATTTGAATGAAGAACTAATCTTGCTAACAACTTAAGGAAACCTAAGTTTGTTGGTTACTGCAAGAATTATAATAAATTTGGACACAAAGTTGAAGAGTGCAGAATAAAGAAGAGAAATGACAAATAGAAGCCTAACCAAGAGAATGCTAATACTAAATGAGAAGGAATTTATATACCATGGGACTACAATACAACAATTTCATGTTTATCCCATGGAAGGTATGGACACATTGTTGAAAATTTCATGTTAATGCAAGAAAGGAACAATAGAAGAGCATGGAGGAACCCTGGCATGACATGTTTTCATTTTCATAATGTAGGACACCTTGAAAGAAATTATAGATACCGAGGTGATGCACCAACCAAAGATCAATCTAGAGTGAAAGCCCCTACTACTGTTGATGAGATCCAAGATCAAATGAACAAAACCTGGAGGAGAAAGACTCAAGATGAAGGGACATCATCCAGAAGAACAAACAAAACCATCTCTACTAAGTTGGTTCTACAAAGTTTGTTCTACCAATCTCCACCTAATTGGTGAGAGGTAGTAAAAGGAACACTAAATCCTTGGTACAACTGACAGAGAAGAAGGATACTAAGGTAATTCAACTGAAAGGTAAAACCCATGAGAGAACAAGAGGCAAGAAAAAACCGAGAGTGAGTCTGAATCTAATGAGCCTGAAAAATATGTTCTAGTTGCTCATCTCTCACTAGTTCAGAAAAGTCTTGATGACTTTTTGGAAGGATTAAAGGAATCAAGAGGATTCATAGTATTTATACAAGTGAAGTACCTAAAGAGGAATGAACAGGACAAGAAAAAGATTGAAGATGTAGTTATTGTAACATTAATGAGATATAGAGTG
The DNA here is from genome assembly GCA_018584345.1 of Thuja plicata. NCBI lineage: Eukaryota > Viridiplantae > Streptophyta > Pinopsida > Cupressales > Cupressaceae > Thuja > Thuja plicata. The sequence goes on from MU223161.1 coordinate 626,632, forward strand.
ACACCTATTGATCTTGTAGATAAGATAATAGAGGAACTCTACAAAAAATTTATGCATGGTGGAAGTATGCAATTAATGCAGAGAAGGAGATGAGAGAGAGAGGGAGAGATCTCTTGTGCATACTATTCCCGACCTAGCACCATCTGAGATTGAAGAAGCATTGAAGAAACATTCAAAGAAATTTATAGTAAAGGGAAGATCCTTGAGGATAATTAATGGAGACCTACAATAAGTAGAGAAGGATACTTATAGAAAATGGAAAGAAATAAATCATATATATGAAATTATGAAACAAGAAACCAAGAAGAATCAAAGTGAAACCATCACTCATGAAGTAAAGGAAAGCACAAGACAAGTAGATCCAATTGATCTAACCATTGATAATGCATAAGTAATCATTGAAGTTGCATTAGAGGATATTGATACTACAAAGGAGTTTTCAAAGGATGAAGATGTAATGGAAATGAAAGCACCAGACACCAAGTATATTGATGTAGATGTTGCACCATTGCAAAGTATTGATCCCATATTGATACACTTACAAACTTATTCTACCATTTATATTGGTGCTACTAAAATTTCAAAACATATGACAACTGAGCCACCAGTTGACATAGGAAAATAAAATATTGATAAGAAAGAGGCTATCAAGACTTATCGTAGGACAGATATAGAGTTGGAACCTCAAACTAACACTGAAGGGAAGAAGCAGAATGCACCACTGACTAACACATCTAATGTTCAGAATGATTAAAAGACCCAAGATACACCAAAAGAAATGTTGCATGAATGAAATGTAAAAGAGAACGATGTAGAGAAACAAGAAATAAAACAACAAGAGGAAGTTAAAGAAGAGGAAATTTTAGCTGATCACCATACTGAGTCACCAGATGCAACAATGGAATCACGTTCTAAATGCTCTACTCGAGAGAGAAGACTGAATGAGAAAAAGAAAAAAAAAAAAAATAGGAAACATGTGTTTGATTTGATTAATCCAATCATCATAACACCAGGAGACCCTAATATGATGAAGCCCAAATAATTATGCATTTATGTAGAGATTGTTGCTCAAAAGGATAAGGAGGACAAACTATTGGTGAAGAATAAAGAGGTAGATATATTAGAAGATGTCAAAGAATTTTTCTAGGAGTTTATTCATGAAGTTGCCATTGATGAGTCAGAGACCCTTCTAGACCAAGTTGGAAATATAGTCCAACAAATCAAAGGATCGAAAAGGGACATGACTGACTACATGTTAAAAATTCACAAGACATCTATGGAGAATAAATTCATGGAGGACCTACTATAATATATTGCTATATAAAAGGTAACTCTTTCTAAGTTATGCTCCATGGTTGAAGAACAACTTTAGTCCATCATCTCATTATTTCATAAATCCTATATTGTTTCTAACTTTACCGAGGACATTAAGAAGAGGGAGGCAGATACTATAAAAGAGTTAATTGAGCAGCTTGCAAAGCTAACTAACGAGCCTGGAGAATTCTAGACCTACTACTCAAAGATACAAGAACTCATGGGAGTTCAGATCTCATTGAGACAAGAGGATGAAAAGTTGAGATTAGAGTTTCTTTAATTGCAAGAACTACTTACTCCCCATATAAAATCAATGTAGATACATCTGAAGAAAGGGAAAGAGCTAGCAAGTTTTCTAGAGGTTAGCACTCTAGATACTATAGTTGATCTATCAGCAGAAATAAATGAACATATTGTTATATTATAGAATTTCTAAGACACTTGGGAGACTATATTATCTAGAATACAACAAAGGTATAAACACATTTTTGATATATAAGTTTTACTATTGAGACTTTTTGTCAAAAAGGGGAAAATATAGATATATAGATAGAGATCAATATCTGAAAATAAAAAAAAAATAGAGTCAATAAAAAAAATAAAAATAAAAGTAAATATGTGAAAATAAAAAAAGTGGAGAGTTGTACACATTTTCTATAGAGAGCAACATCCGAGGGGGAGTTACTAGTATTGATGACTTTGAGGTTTTTGTCAAAAATGCTCAACTAATGTCAAAGGGGGAGATAGTTATCTCTATGGATATTTTGTTGTCATTGTAACTGCCCTAATTTGGTCTGCTCTGACTAGAGACACTATTTTCCCTAACTATGATCATACCCCTAATTATGTCAAGACAATTACTTAATTAATTAGCATAATTCATTTAAATCAAATTTAATTTCCTAAAAATCAAAGTGATCTTATCACTAATTCAATTAATTGCCTTAGCCAATTAAATCAAATCAAAACAATTAAATCAAAATAATTAAATACATGCCCAAGGTAATTAATTAAAAGGAATTAAATAAATTCCCTAATTACAACTCCTCACTTGCAAAAAGGAAATTCAATCCATTAGCCAATGAGAGTTAAATCACTTGGATCACCTTACATGGATCACCAAAGATTCAATCTCCACCTCTCTTCATAAATCAATATTGACCTCTCATTCCTCAAATTCTTCTATAAAAGGAATGAATTTTGAGCTCAATGGGCCCTTAATCTTTAGAATTTGAAAGTAATCTTATGCTGCTCTGATTTCTAACAATCTTAATTTATTTTAGCTCCATATTCATAGAATTTATTAATATTTCATTTGGAGCACCTAAAATGAACTTTTTTTGAGCTTTTAGCTTGCATTCTCTGTTAAATCTTCCATTCTAAGCATGAATGTGTCACTGATTTATGCATAATCTTAGGGAAAATTATAGCATATTTCATACTCTTCTTAGATAGGGAACAATATGTTGATTTTAGTGATGTATATGAGTTTTTCCTTTGTTATTTCATGTTTATCTCACTAATGCAATGACATATTGAAGTGTTGTGTTGCAACTTGTAGATCCACAAACTACACACACATACGATGGGGAATTCGGGAAGCAAGTATGTTCTGATAGGATGCAATGTAGGACACATGGTGCAATCTCGTTTTCATAGGACGCGATGAAATTTAAAGACCAAACAATTTTTACACTGTGTGATACAAAATTGGAAAACAAGATCCAATCTTTAAACTACAGGGTGTGATCTGGGATTTGGTCTGAAAACCGGATGCAACATGGGTTGGACTGGAAGTGACCCAGGACATGTGGTGTGATGTAGAATCTAAAGCTTAATAACTATTGCAGAAATGGATGAAAGGAAAACTAAAAACATGAAAAGGTAGGTATCGATGTACTCACTGGTGGTGCATACACGAACGACTACTGATGTCGATGTGAAATCTCAAATTGATTTTTTTCCATGGGGACCACCATTTTTTCTATAGAGCTATGAATTTATTAAGGATAAAACTAAAAATAAATGAGTAAAAAGTGAATATATTGACCTTTTTGAGCTATTTAGGAGCTCCAACACTCCTCCCAAACTATTAGAATTCAATTTTTTTCTTCTTTGATCAATCAGGAACAAATTAGAATGCACAGATGATGTTTTACACAACATTCTATACATTTTACGATAGTCTCTCAAAACTGCATAATTTCTATACATGTTCAAAAAATAATTTGCAGGCTTACACAATCAGTTTTCCGGGTTCTAAATAAATGAATTGCACATTATTCATCAAAATATTGGTCCTAAATCATTTTATCATGCTCAAAACTTATATTTTCAAGTAGTCAACTTGGTAAAATTGTGTTTTCTCTTAACACACCTTCACTTCATCATTTATTCTAATTCATTCTTTCTCAATTTAATCAATCTATTCAAATGATATACCATTATACAGAGGGATTTTATTCTTTTTACTTTGATTTCATTTCCAAGGGGGCATCATCACACTTAAAATCAATCAAATTCTTGTTCAAAATAAACAAAATGTCTTCATCATCAAAAGACTAGGCGCATTGTAGTTTCCTTCGATCAAGTTGTGACTATTGGATAGAAGGCTTCAATGCTCACAAGACGAATATCTAAGCCTACATATTCTCAAATATTTATGAAGCTCCTGGCAGCTTCATACTGACCTTCATTTGATCAAGTTCAAAGTCATTATTATCAATTCTCATTCGTTCAAGTTTAGAATTGATACCTCAGAGGTCCTAGCAGCTTCGTATTAACCTTCGTACGATCAAGTTCGGAGTCAGTATTATCAATTCTCATTCGATCAAGTTCAGAATTGGTATCTTTACAATCTTTTTTTAATTGACCTATATGTGATCAAGTTCAAAGTAAATACTATTAGTCTTATTTCAATCAAGTGGGAAACTGATCTCATCAAACATTTTTTCAATCAAGGGCAAAATTCTGAAACTTTCTAAAGTCAACATCAAACATTGTTTGAATCAATGCGCTGCTCACACATCAATTCAAAGAGGGGAAAATGTAACCACCCTAATTTGGTCTGCTCTGACCAGAGACCCTATTTTCCCTAAGTTTTATCATACCCCTAATTATGTCAAGACAATCACTTAATTAATTGGCATAAGTCATTTAAATCAAATTTAATTTCCTAAACATCAAAGTGATCTTATCACTATTTCAAATTAATTTCCTTAGCCAATTAAATCAAATCAAAACAGTTAAATCAAAAGAATTAAATACATGGCCAAGGTAATTAATTAAAAGGAATTAAATAAAATTCCCTAATTACAACTCCTCACTTGTAAAATGGAAATTGAGTCCATTAGCCAATGAGAGTTGAATCACTTGGATCACCAAAGATTCAATCTCCACTTCTCTTCATAAATCAATCTTGACCTCTCATTCCTCAAATTATTCTATAAAATGAATGAATTTTGAGCTCAATGGGCCCTTAATCTTTAGAATTTGAAAGAAATCTTATGTTGCTCTAATTTCTAACAATCTTAATGCATTTAGCTTCAAATTCTTAGAATTTATTAATCTTTCATTTGGAGCACCTAAAATAAACTTTGTTTGAGAATTTAGCTTGCATTCTCTATTAAATCTTCCATTATAAGCATGAATGTGTCACTGATTTATGCATAATCTCAGGGAAATTTATAGAATATTTCATAATCTACTTAGATAGGGAGAAATATGTTGATTTTAGTGATGTATATGTGGTTTTCCTTTTTTATTTCATGTTTATCTCACTAATGAAATGACATATTGAAGTGTTGTGTTGCTGCTTACATATCCAAAAAATACACACATAGTCCTTAGTTAAGCAAAAGGCATATAAGTCAGAAGATTCAATCGGTGAAAAGGAGAAAATTAAATATTTGACTAGTTGGTAATCTACACAGATTAAGCCAATGAAGTCGATAAAGCACAAACACTACACCAAAGAGCCTATAGTTACCAAGCACTGAGCCCATAAAAAGTACATCAAGTACTAAAGATCAGTTAACTGAGAAAAGAGAAGTTACTCTACCAATTAACTTAATCAATTTTAATGTGATAAGGATGCATTTAATGAATTGACACATCATTAATTGTTATTATACAATGCACAAAGATCATTTTTTTACATGATCAATGATTGAGATAATTCAAAGAGAAGATCTAAGAAGAAGATTAAGTGGTTAATGAAAGTTTATTATTTCTAAGAAAAAAACCAAGTATCGAGGTACAAGTGACACAGTCACCGAGCATAAAAGAAGATCTAATGGTTAAAATAAGGTCATAGTGACTTAATGCATAAGATTAAGAGGAAATAAATCTTATAGTGAAAGGATGATTTGTAGAGAAGAAGAGAGAGACAAAGAGTGATGATATAGAGAAGGTTTACACTTTTAGTGAAAGTAAAATGGAGTTATTTGAAGAACAAAGATCATAGTAGAGAGCACCAAGTGGTTATCTAGCTACAAAAGTGAAAATCTAAGTAATGTTACAGTTTGAGATTGAGGTAACACAAACCTTCAGAGAACATAGAGTCTAATCAGCATTTGTTTTGATGCAATATAGCAGACATTGTTAAATTTTTAATAGTATTGTATTGAGAGCTATAAATCCCAATACTGGGTAAATCTTAACGAATCTGATATTTTTAAAACCTTTAAGAAGGTACATCTCTAAGTGTAATGATTGTAAAATCCTCTAACTAGGTATACCTAACAAGTCTTTGTATACTCTTAACCAGGTAAGCTATCAAAATGAATAAACATTTTAAGTGCTAACCAAGCACCCTTTATACTACAGTTAGTGAAGGTTGTGGGTATCATCCCCACCACAGTTTTTTCCTCTAACCAAGTATTTCTACATAAATAAAATCATGGAGTTATGAGTTCTTTTACTTGAATATTTTGATGATATTTTTTATGATTTTTATATTAGTTTCATTTCAATTTATTGAATTTGGTAAATAGCAAGCATCAGTATATGGTTATAGGTAGTTTCAATTATAAAAATTTTTGTGGTACTGATTCACCCCTCCCCTCTTATTCCCAACTTTCCATAGTCATTCCAACAGGAATGAACCATGTGAGAATGAGGTGTAAGCCACACCACAAAAACTCATGTTAATAAAATTTACTTCTTGGGGTTAAAGCCTAAGAAACTAGATATCATTTAAGTTGATACTCATCTCACATATAATAGAAAGTAGGGACATGAAGTCACAATCAAATTTATGTGCCTGTTTGTGCCAAGGTTCTCTTTGGGGCTATTGGTTTCAATTGTTCTTTTTGAGACCCCAGAGGATATATTCGAATGAAGATCCTATTGACAGGACTTTGTGACCGACTCCACCAATAGAGGTTAGTTTTTATTAGGTATTGAGGTACTGACCAACTCCACCTAAAGAGGTTTACCGGGGAATGAATTCCCCTAGTGTCCAAGCACCAAGTAGTCGAGTCTCGATGGTGTGAAGGAGCTAATTTGGGAAGGCGACTGTTGTGTGAGGGGATATCTAGTTTTTACTCATTTTCTTGGGGATTTCAAAAGGATGGGGTTCCTGCAAGCATCTGGATTATCAAATAAAATTCAAAAGATCGATCAAGGTTAGATTCTTGTTTCTACCTACAAGTTGTGCAATGAATATTCAAACTTCAAACTAAGCTCCAATGCAAGAAAACTACACTAAATACCAAATACATAAAGTAACATTGATTGGCATGCATTCAGTAGCAAGGGGGAATGAGATCATTAATCTAAAATAAAACATAGGAGCAAAGGAAATGAGAAAACATACTGGACAATAAGATACTTGCTAATTCTAGAGATCAGAACAACACATAACAAGTAGCCATAAGGTGTTCTTCCTTCTTTATTAACTCAAACGGTTCCAGCATCACTGGTGAATACATCTATGGCTCCAAGGGAGAATTCAAAGCTACTAAGAAAAATTGAGCATTGACATCCTAAAACAACTGAAATTGAAATGCTATGCTTCTATTACTTGCTGGACTACAAAATCATCAATTTCTCTGACCCTTGTTATGGAGCCAGACCTCTTATTTATACACAAAGTTTGACCTAAAACTAACCAATTCTAACTATACACTCAACAAATAAAATAGATTATCTTATTGCCAATACTACCTACATGACTTACAATCACCTAAAAAAGTGTAGAGGTCTGACAAGATAGAAGATAAGATGAGAAATCTAGAAGAATCAACATAGAGAAGAGTGTTGGGGTATTTATAGAAAAGATCTTATTGTCCTAGAAACCAAGGCTACATGCCTCATAAATGTGAATTGTGGCTCCCTATCTTTGATGTGCTCCAGGTAATTAATGTAGGAGCGGCACCTCGGGAGAATCACCTATCAGAGCCATCTCCTCTGTCTGACATGCCTTATCAGGATCACCTACCTACTGACCCCTTATTAACTTATTGACAATGATTGGTCAGCTCTAGAGATCCTAGACGTAGACCACTATGAATGAATACAAAACTAGGACCCAAAATTTCAGATTCTGGGAGATTATGCTCAAAGGATAATGAATCTTCAAAATTGCACCTTGTTGGTGAGAATCTCTAGAGACCAGAGAAATTTATTGTTCCTTGTTCATTTGAAGGCCTCCAAAATATGGAAAATTCCATCCTCATCTATGTCCTTGATGAAATCCCACCTGTCGTTGATGACCCCAGATTATTCATCAATATCTTCAGCCCCTTCATAGTATTTTGTTGCCACTTCCATTGTGTCATGAGCCCAGAGCATCATCTTCGATAATCTTAACATTTTCCCTCCATCAAAATCTCTGGTAGACTGGTACTAGGACTCCATCAACTAATAAAATTTGCTAAGTACAAAATCTTCCGTGGCTCAAGTCCCAGTAGTGAAGGGATCCACTTGCAAAACCCTTGATATAAATGTTGTATATACATCCAAATAATTCCTGACTTCTAGGATTCTACTCTTTAGGACCACTTTCAGTTTCTTCCTCACCTCAATTTTGAGACCAAGTCTGGAGTGCTGGGCCCGAAGGAACCCAAAGGGTTCTTCTCCCAAAATTCATGTTTCTGTAATGCCTTCTTCCCCAAAGTTCATTATTTCTTCCAATTCTTATCTCCACTCCTCATATTTATCTATATCTTTATCCCATAAGAAGATAGCATTGTTCACCTAGCCCACGAGGTTGTTGGACTGATAAAGGTCCAAGAGTGTCATTGCCAAGAACTGCCTTATGACTGTGATTTGCTCAACGAACCACCCATCCAAAACCTGTGCCTTCTTCTTCATGGCCCTTAGAGCATCCATATCACCATGTAGGAGCGGTGTTCTAGAAGTGGAGGATTCTGGATGGATCATGGCTAGTGGTTGTGTTAACTCTGCAAGAAGCCTGAGGAGATTTTCATTATTTTCCCTTTCCTCCTTTAGCTTCTGCACCTATTTGTCATACCGGGCCTTGACGACATAGGTAGCTTCTTTCAACAGGTCCAAATTTCCTTGTTTATCTCTCCTCCCTAGATGAACCTCTTTAAATGTATAATCCTTAGCTCTTACGACTACCACTTCTACACCTAGGGGAGGTGTCACAACTATTGCAACTATACTTCCTCCTAGACCGGTCTAAAGGGTATGGATGGTCTGGGCCTTCTTAGGATTCTTAGCCTCTTGGTTTTGGGCCATCATTTTGGCCAAGGAGAGAGGGGAACTTATTGTCGCTAGGACCTTCCTTTTTTGGGACTCTACCAGCCACTGTCAGGGTGAGGGTGCTATTATGGCTAGATCCTAGGTACTAGGATTTTCCTCGGGAGGGGGTTGCTCTTCTTCAGCATCTATAGTCTCTATGGACTCCTTTTCTTTCTCCTTGGGATTCCCTGTGTCTTCCTCCCTAGTGGCATTCTCATTTGGGATGTTGGGGACCCTGTCTCTACCAGCACCTGTCATATTTGCATCTTTGTCTCCGGGGTTCTCCCCCGTGTCTTTTTGTTGTTATCTTTCTTTAACATTACCTATCGGGACATTCCTCTCTATGGGCACATCTTCTGGTCAGGGTGAAGGTGTCTGGCCTATATTTGATTTTTGAGCCACAGAGACCACCTAGCCAAACATCACACTTTGGGAAGCCTAGTCACCTCAAGTAACTAAAGGCATCTAAAGAGTGATAGTTGGGGGTATGATTGATCCTGAAGGTGCAATTTCCCCAGTTATCACCTGGTCATCCTGTGTTTTCTTGAGTTTTGTCTCGGTCCCTAGGACCGGTGTTTCTTCCACATCTTGTGGACTTTCTTGTGCTTCTTCTTGTTCCTGCTCTTTTTCCTGCTCTTGAAACTCTTTTTCCAGGGCCACTTCTTCTTTTGCATCTCTCTCCTCCACTTCCCTCACCATATCAGCCTGTAAATTCACCAACTATTCTATCTAGAAGAGATCATCAAAATCATCATGGGGAGGGGAGATCATTAGAGGATCCTCTGACTAAGGAGAAGAAGGGATGAGTTCCAGCTAGGGAAAGTTTGGCATTGCGAGGCCTGTATCTGTGCTTGGAGGATGATCCACCCCTTTCTTCTTTCTTCTTATCTATAGCGGGGCTTTGACATCCAGAATAGCTGCATATTCCTCCTTGGTCTCTGTTTTCCCTCTCACAAGTGTTGCCAGTGAAGGGGACCTTGCTAGGATGGCAGATCCCACCTGCATAACCGAAAGACCGAGGGAAATCTTGGTGCTCAATGTTTGATTTAGCTGGCAGGACACCTCAAGCTGAGTGTGAATTTTCTCAAAAATGGACTGCAAATCTCAGGGAGGAACCTGGGCTGGGGTTCTCTCTTTTTCTTTCCCCTAATATTTTCTCATCCTTTTAGCTCTGGAGGTAGAAATAGACCCCCAAAAAATTGGACCCTTGCAGGTGCTCTTCTTGCACACTTGTACAAAATAATCATGGTCGTACTGTATGACGCCCTGGCCGACGTCCTCAATTATCAAAATATTTAGGGTGTCCCAATCTAGTGGAGGGAGATCCATCTTGTCAATCCCCTATACCTTTCACGATGGGTCTTCCAAGGACCCACTATCTAAAAAATATTTTGGAAAGGTCCGAAGGTTGAGGCTCTTCATCATCCCTTTAGTCATCCTTGAGTGTTTTTTACTCCGGAGATCGAAGTCATCCTGGAAATCTGCCCAAAAATCCTCAATGTGAGCCTTGTGTGGTGTGGATGCCCAAGGAAATGTTGTGCTTGTCTTTCTAAGTGGGTCAAAATTGTTTCTTTCCAGGTGTAACTCGACCAATCCCAAACTCTTTAATTCATTGTCATCCTCCTTGGCCACTGCAACGCTGCAAGAATAGTTCTTGCAAGTGATCAAGAATGGAATGGAGGTGACCTTGTTCAATGCATAGAATGTGTGAAGTTCCCAGATTTTTTTTCAGAACTCCAAAAGAATAATCCTATCCCCACAATGCTTTGGGAGTAGGTAGGGTTTGCCGAAGAATCTATTCACCCAAATGTAAGAATGTTGCTGAAACTGAATAAAATAATTATCGTAAGAATTTACCAAGGTCATTTCTTCCTTGGACAACCAATACCTATAATCCCAAGTAAGTGTCAAAATTTTGTGGTAAATAAAGATGTCATTTACCTAGAAAAAATTGGGGAAGCTAACTTCCCATTAAATTTGGGGATAATGTTCCCATGGGGCATTCTGGCTAGGCCCATTCCCAAGAATGCCTACCATTTCTAAACCCTAGAGTGTAGATCTCTATTGTTCCAGTGCCCATAATACATATGAAGTCATGTGGAACTTTGATGTCTAATTGACATTATTCAGCTAAAAGTCCACATGGTTAGCGATAATGGTTGCCTAGTCAAAGGTCTCTCCATGAGTGGTGATGCAATATAGAAAATAATACATCCATGCTGAAAATTCCCTCACATGGGGTTCCCTAAAGACTCTACATAGAAATATGATCCCCACCTGCACACATTCCTTGAAATCTCTGCAGGGGATCTCCAGCTCCATTTTCTTGTAGTCCCTCCTCAGGGACTTCAACTAGTAAGAATTAAGATGTTGCCAAGCAAGCTACATAACCTTCTCAAATTATTTCAATGATACAGCTCAGGAGATAATAGTAGCATTCTTGAACTGGGGGATCCCCATTCCCAAAGAAAAGGTGATGACATCAAGAGTAACAATGGTTACTAGGTAAGTTAGTTGTAGGGAAGTAGCAAGAAAAACCACTCAGGTGGGTGCGTTGTAGTGCTTTTCTAGGTGGAGAATCAGTTGTAGCACTTGCACTAAGCATGGGAAATAGCCATCTTTGATGATACTAGATGTGGCCATGTTATTCACCATGTAATCCCCGACATCTCACTGTTGATATATTTTCTAGACAAGGCCCTATAGTTCTGCCCATTGTCCGGCCTCTATGTCAGTAATATCCTAATGTTTGGAATCCACTTTGGATCCCACAAGGAAATGTTCCCTTAGGTATTTGGATGTCAATGGGAGCTTGGCCAACATCTTCTTTTCCTTTGTCTTAGTCCGCTCGAGTGGAGGTGGTCAAAAGTTTAGGACTTCCAGGAGGAGTTGTTACTTAATACATTATTTGTTGGATGATTTAAAACTTGAAAGACCAGACAACCGTTAATACATGTGATAAAATAAAGTAATTTTATGGACTCTAGGGAGTTTACCACCATTTTTCACCTATTCAAAAGATGTTAGGTTGCATCAAAATCTAGAATATAATAATTAACAACTTGGGGTTTGATCGACACCCAGGGGTTCCCAGGATATTGGTCTATGCAACAATGTGATGAAGGCTCGGGGACTTCTCAGCACCTGGAACCTAGAAAACTAACCTTTATTAAAGTGACTAGGCAATGAGCCGTACTGGACCGACATGGGTTGTCACATGGTCACTCAATAAATGACATAATGGCATTAATGGTGACAAATTTCTGGACAAAAATAAATTTAATTCCAGATGGGATGGTTTTGAATACTCATACATGGGGGAGTTTATTCTCGCCATCAATGCTTGAATGATGGAGGAGAGAGAAAACCACCATGGCTTGAACAAGAAAGGTGCCAAATTTGAATCAAGTGGACACCAAGTGGGAAAGCTTGAAACCTAGGGTATACAACATGGAGAGTGCGGTGAGCTTTCCATAAGATGGGTTAGACACGACAATGTACAAACCAATACACATACCCAATTTACACGGGAAGCCAAAGAATGACAAGATTTATAGGGAACGACCCTATCCTACAAAATATATACAATTTATAGAGAAATTACAATAATTTAAAGAGAAATTACAACTAATTAACAAACTTACAAGAATTTACACTATTTACAAGAAGAAAACAGTGCAAGGAAGGTGGAAAACATTCCTACGGAGCCATACCACTACTAGGAGGCGATGACCAACTGTAAGACAAAGAAAAAAAATGAAGACAAGACCAGGAAAGAAAGAATGAAACAAAATGAAAGACAAAAAAAAGAAGCCAAAGGGCCTACCATGAAACCAGGAAATGTAGGAGTAGGAGCATTGGAGGTGCTCTGCAAATCAGGAAGCTTCACAAACCACAAACACCAAAAACCTTGTAGGAAAGCTAAAAGCACACACAAGCTCGAATGCAAAATTTATTGCAAAACACTGTTAAACCTTTCAAAACAAATCACACTTAACACAAATTCACTATGGGTAGTTTGTTTGTAGTAAATGTAAAAATGACAGGTGAAACTCCATTTATACCCTTAGGGTGAAAAATGTACCACTTCCTTCGCAAGTCCTAAGAAAAGGCAAACCTCTAGACTTCAGGCTCGGGGATCCCATGCAACCACATGCTCTAACAAAGGAGTCCAAGTAGCGGTGAAGGATCCCAGAGTCTAAAATTTGGCTGGCACAAAGAAAAAAAAACACTCTGGGACTGGGTCATGGGGGGAGAAAAACCAAAAAGAAAAGAAAACAATGACCCCACAAAGGAAAAATCTAGAAGAAAACAAAAGAAAAATGAACAAGGAAAAAGTGAAAAAGGTGGACCCAAAATTTTGCCAACAAAATGTAGGGATGAGTATGCAAAGCATAACAAATGGTGACTCACTGAGATGAATACCTTAGTGCATTTGAGAACTATAGAATCTTTGGTTAGTAAAACTAGAACTTATCCTTACCTGGAGCATCTCACTTGCATGGCACAAGGTGTCTATGAAAATCTAGCTCATCTTGATTCAATCCTTTAATCTTTTGTTAGCTGTGAAGTGTGTTCTTTGGAATAAAATCAAGCTGATGACTTAGGGAGGAGAAAAGATATAACACTAAGTATATCAGGTCAATATCACTACATCTTGCATGATCCTTGGATCCCAAAATTCTCTATTCTCCATTTTTATTTTTATTTTAAGATAGGGAAGGTGGTCCTTTCACCGTGAACCCTAAGCTGAGCTAATTCTCACAGTGGTACTTCTTTCAACTTGCCATCCATTTTAAATTTTTCTGAATAGGAGAGATGTTTCAAACCCAAGATATCCTATTAATTTTCAGACATGGCCAATAACCAGTGCAACCGATCTTCTCTCAAGGATCATATGATTACTTGCTTAGATTTTCTACTAACTAATTTCAAGACTTTCAAGATAAGAATCTGATGAATATTATCCATAACCTTTTACCATATGTACACAAATAACTCTAGAGTGCAGGAAAATTTCACCAAGCTAACAATAGATTCTAGACTAACCAAAATGCATAAGGTATTGTTCCAAGGACAAGATGTCATGTGAAGCATACTTGGCTACAAGAAGAAGGCAACATGTTAGGAACCCAAAAAACAAGCCACACAAAGAAAATAAAGAAAACCAAAGACAAAAAGAAAAGAAAAGGAAGACAGCCCTAGAAGATCACCAACCAAAGACAATATTTACAAGGAGAGGCACTCCCGAGGAGTTCCAAGACAAAATATTTACAAGAAGAAACAATATACATATAATACACCTTTGGGAAAACTTACTTCCTGTCTCACTCGAAGTAGTGTTTAAGAAACTATCTATTAACGGGCAATGGGACAACTTCTCCAGTCATGATGTTGAGGTGATAAGTATTGGCTCCGTAGATCTTTGAGATTAGGTATGGTCCAAGATAAAGCATTTGAAACTTTGTATGTTTTCCTTTATTTCCCTGGGTGTTGTCCTACAAAAGGATGAGATCTAAAACCTAAAAGTCTTTGTATTGGGCTCTCCGGTCAAACCATCATTTGACGACCACTTGATGACGTGCAAAATGTTCTAGTGTTGCATCTCTTTGTTCCTCTATTCTCACCAAGTTTAGGAGTTGAACTTCCACGATATTGTCCCAGGTGTTGAATTCCTTCATAAATTGTAAAACTTGGATATGATCTGCCCAGAGGGTGAATCTAAGTTTTTGGTGCTAGTCCCAGGGATTTTGTTCTAGGAAATGTTTGATAACCTCTAGCAGGGTTTTGTTCATGGATTCAGATATGCTATTTCCTTGAGGATAGTAGTTGCTAGAAAAATTCAAGGTGATCTTCCTCTCATAGGTCCATTCCAATAGTTGTGCTAAAGAAAATGATGGACCATTGGCACACATGATAACATAGGGCATTCCAAACCTTGTGACTATGTTTTCTTCGAAGAATTTGATAACTACACCCACCGTTTTATTCTTGCATGGGATTACCTCAGACCACCGGGTATAGTAATCAGTTGTAGTCAAAATATACTAGTGCTTGGTGGATGATTTAGGGTTTATTTCCCTGATGAAATCAAATGCTCATTGGGTGAAGGTTCAAACTTCAAAGACCGGCTGCAAAGGTATGGCCAGGTTTCACTAATAATGAGCTATGGTTTGGCAAGTGTGGCACTTCCTTACATGAGTGTAAATGTCTTTGAAGATGAAGGGAAAATAATATCTGGCCCAAATAATCTGATGGGCAGTAGCATCAGCTAAGCCATTCCCTATTCCAAATTGCTTGTGAAATTATTCTATCATTTTGGCAGCTTGGTCCAAGTCTATGCAGCAAAGGTAAACTCCTTTGAAGTTCCTATAGAAAAATTTTCTATTTTAATCATGAAGTGTATGCTTTTTAGTCATAGGGTGCAATTTTTGTTTGGGGGAAGCCCCTCTAGGCATCTTTTGTTGATCAATAGGTACACCAGATTGGTATACCATAGATCCTGAGTGATAGAATCCACCGTGTAGGTTTGACATTCAATGTTTGGAGTTACTTCCACCATCGCTCTACATAGTCCCTGGCCTCAAACTATCTTCATTGGTTGCATCTCGAGATCATACTCTTTGAGGATGGCCATCCATTTCCCCCAGTGTTCATCCTATTCACTCTGCATCAGTAGAGATTTAATAGCCTACTCCAGAATGATAGCATGCACTTTGCTCCAGAGAATATAGTGCCAGAATTTCTTCATGGCCTAGACTAGAGAAAAAGGCTTTCTTTTCCAAGGGTGTATATCAAAATTCAACTTTTTTGAAGGGGGAGCTCATAAAAGCAATGGGTCATTCTTCCCCTTCAACCTTTTGGGTTAAGACTCCAGCTGTAGAATGTGGTGAAGCAAAGGAGTATATGTGAAATGGTACGGAGTAGTCTAGACATTCTAGGACTGGTGCCTACACTATGGTTTTCTTGATCTGAGTGAATGCTCACTTTTATTTGGGGCTCCACTTAATTTTGGTATCTCTCTTCATCATTTCATTTGAGTGGTTGATGATCTCGGCGAACCCGGTTATGAACCATGAGGAAAATTTTATCTTTCTGAAGAAAGATCTCATTTCCTTTATGTTGTCAAGCATTTATAGATTCAACAGTGCTTCAACTCTCTTAGGGTCAATGGATATCTTCTTCTTAGAGACTATGTACCTTATCAGTTTCCCTTTAGTGACCCCAAATATTCACTTCTTGGGGTTGAGGGAGATGCCATACCGGTGACATCTCTCGCAAATCTAAGCGAGGTGGGTAGAGTGATCATGTCTATCCTAGGAAAAGACTGTTAAATCATCCATATAGATGATTATGCATTTTTTGACTAGGCCTTCAAACACAATGTCCATGTCCTTTTGAAAGGCGGCCCCAGCTTTGATGAGGACAAAGGGAATTCTCTGGTATACAAACATTCCCCACTTGGTGGTGAATGTCTTTTTATCTTTATACTCAAATTTAACCATATCCTGGTTATATTCAGAGTACCCACCCAGGAAGGACATCATTTAGGAACCATTAACAATTTTCAATACCTCATCTAGTGAGGGGAGAGGGTGATTTTCCTTCTTGGATTCCTTGGTTAGATTACAAAAATCCACACATAGGTAGATCTCACTATTTTTATTGTGCACGGGGATGAGGTTGGAAACCCATGTTGTGTGCCAGATAGGAAAGATAATCTGGGCTGATAGTAGTTTCTAAACCTCCTGATGGATTAGAGGTTTGATCAATGGGTTTACTATCCTCTACTTTTTCCAAAAATGTCTGGCATCTAGTTTCAAGGGGATGGTATGAGTCATGATAGATGTGTCATAGGTTTTAAGATCCTCATATCCCCAGGTAATAACATCAATATATTCTCAGATAACCATGAGAATCTTCTCCTTCTCCTCTGGGGAGCTGAAGGTACCAATGTGAACAAATTTTTCTTCATCGACCTTGCTGATGTTCACCTTTTCAAATTTTACTCCCTCAAAGGAGGATTATATCTTATCTTGGCCCCATGGGTCTGAATCAAATATTTGTTCTAAAACTACCATCACCTTAGGGATAGTGTTGGTTGGTAGGCCGATGATCCCGTTGTCTTCTTCACTATGCCCAGTATCATCATGATCTCTTTCTTCCACTATCTGATCCTCAAAGACACCAAGGTTGGCCCTAAAGGCCAGAATGTGTTGGTCATCCTAAAAAACCTGAAAGTGGGTGATATTATCTAGGATGGATGGGGTGGGGACCATTTCAACAGAGAATTTACAGAACCGAGAACCAGCCATCGGCTTGAGGGTGCTGGCAGACACGGCAAGATGGAGTTACATTTCAAAGGAATAAGATCGATGCAGAAAGAATCAAAGTCTTCAATTAGGATCCATGCCCAGTTCTGGTATGTGGCTAGCCTTTTGTCCTTACATGTGTACTGGCTATGGACTTGTTTTACTATAAGCTCTGAATCACCCATTGCCCAAAGGTGGGTGATCCCTTTTCTCAATGCAAAATAGGAGTCCAAGGACCAAGGCCTTGTACTCCATAATATTATTGGTGTAGTTAAACTACAGCCTGTAAGATGTGAGGAAGAACTTCCCTCATGGGTTGATTAGTTCCACTCTAGCCCCGCAACCTTGTTTAGACTGGGATCCATGAAACTTCAGGATCCACAAATCATTGTTCATTTTTTGGGGCTAGGGAGGTGAAGTAGAATTTGGATTTGTTTTGGGATTTGGAGGTGATTCCTTTGGTTCTGATGGTTCATGGGTGAGACTTTCCTTTCGAGAATCCTCTAGCTTGGGTTCCCAGATGATCAACACATCAAAGGAACTACATGGTGGATTACTTTGTCTGGGAAACCCTACTTGGAATTTTCACTTCTAAAGGCTAGTGATGTGATGGGTAGCACAAGAAATACAAGGTTCACACTCCAGCTCAAAATGCTTTTGCTAGTGTACCCGGTACCAAGTGTCAAACAAGAGAGTGACTTGAGTTGTTAGGCTACCTTGCAATTCTACTTCATTTTCAACTTTGTGTCCAGGTCTTGCATTCTTTGAGAAACTATGGGATCCTTCTTAGGGGTGAAGTCAAAGGTGAGGATCTCCAGGAGTTGATTTGGAGAACAAAATTTCACTCACCTTCCCGACTTTAGTGAGGTTCTGTTTAATTTTGTGTTCACTCTCTACCTAGATCTGGTTCAATTTCCCCTTCTAGGGGAGCCACAAGTGGGAGAATTCCATTGAGAAATACCCTCTGAGGGCCTTTGAAAAATTCTAACATAATAACATCTTGTAAGTTTAGGGATGTCCACCACTTGGTTGTCTATTGTGCTTGATATCTGGGGGTCTTGGATGAGCTGAATCTAGACGTTCTTCAGCTCACCCACTATTTTTATAGTAGTTTTGTCTAGTTGGACTACTGGGCCTTTCGATGGAGTGGGAGTGAGTCTGAGATTTTGGCATATGGATAAGGGCATGACATTGCCCAAAGAACTGGAATCAACAAGGAAATTATATTGATTCTTCCCTTGAATGTTCAAGCCTAGTAGGAAGGGAGGATCCTCTATTTTTCCATGGAAGATGGTCGATTTGGAATCATTGAATGTGATAGTCTTTAGTGGATTACTGATGGATTTTGGGTTTCCAGAGAGCTTCAAAAAGGACTTCTTCTACTCAGGAAAATTGAGTAAAACCTCCATCAAGGTCATGGAGGTGGTGGTATTTTCTAACACCTTGGTGATGTTGAACTGTCCCCTTGGGTAGAATTTACTTCCCTCAGCCGGATCCCTGGTGTGGTTAGATCTAGGTCCTTTTTGTGGGAAGGATTGATCATTTGAATTGTCTTGGGGGGTATTCTTGGGATGTGTTGACATGTGAGCTGGCCCCTTTTCATCCTGACTCTGAGTGTTGTAGTGAGTTCATAGGCTAGTGAAGGTGTTGGCCTTAAAGGCCAGGATGGATTCATCAAAGAACCCCTACAATTCGAGTTCTTCTTCATCCTCTTTATATGTCCCAAAGAAGATGGTCTCACATGTGAAGCAATATGAGGGGGCTCTGATGTGGAGGATTCTGGGGGAGTAGGATCAAAATGTTGTTTTCTATTTGACAAGGAGATCATGATGATCTTTTCTAGTGTGGTGCAGTTCACCTCAGAATGGGAGCTAGTGTCATGAAATCTACACCATCTAGTTAGCGGGTGGAATTCTTTGAGGTGTGG
The DNA here is from genome assembly GCA_018584345.1 of Thuja plicata. Taxonomy (NCBI): domain Eukaryota; kingdom Viridiplantae; phylum Streptophyta; class Pinopsida; order Cupressales; family Cupressaceae; genus Thuja; species Thuja plicata. Next base: position 645,895 of record MU223161.1, read on the forward strand.
AGAATGAATAGGTCGAGCACTATCCTTAGTGGTGTTTTGATTTAGACGAGGTCCTCTAGTATTTGTATTGTTGTTTCATTGTTGTTGTTTGGGTTGAGGCCCATTGTTGTAGTTGTGACCTGGGACATTAGTGTTTTTTTGGCTGGAGAAAACATTCCCTCTCTAGGGATTGGAGTTGTGAGGCACAGAAGGCCCCACCTTCAACTATCCCATCTCTATGGTTAGGGAGGACACCAATAGTTAGAGGGATTCAACCTCGATGGATAGCTGGGTAGTTGTATCACAATGTGATGGTTGTTGTGGTGGATTCCCAGGGAAAGCCGCAATGACTCCTTGAGTTGAGGTCAACAATCCTCCTATTGTAGATGGCTAGAAGAAAGGTACTTTAGAGGGTTGTTTCAAGGGTTTTTGTGTTTGTTGTGGCTGCTTCCAGGGAACATATTCCAAACCCGGTATTGTCTAGACTTGAGATGGGTATACGTACCAGTCCTATTGGTCTATTGGTAGTGGGCCCATGGCCATCATTGGGGCACCCATTACCAAATTGGGGTTGTATCCCCTGGCATAAGGATTTTCATCAGGTATGATGTTGAAAGGTAGGCTCTGTCCAATCCCACCAGGATCTTTTCTCAATTTGCGGGACAACTCCAAGGCTAATTTGTAAACTTTTTCCAAAGTATCTTGGTCATTTGCGGTGGTGGTTCTCTAGAGGAGAGTGGAAAAAATGGGGTCCAGGGAATTTAGGTATGTCTGGATATTTAAATTATTAGATGGGATGAATGGGCATGTGCACCACTTCAAGGCACGTTGGAACTAGTGGTTGAATATAGCCAGAGGCTCATTCGATTCCTTCCTGATAGAGATAAATTATATGTAGGACAACATTGGGTCCACATGAATGTGGACGGATGCCAGGAAGGCATCTTCCATATCCTACCAACTGTTGATGGAGTTGGTAGGAAAGTTAAGGTACAAGTTAAGCTCATTTTTCCCTAAAGATAGAGGGAACATCTAGGTTATAATGTCTTGATGTTGTATCCCATATTGGTTCATGGCATCTTGTAGGCTTGAAGATATTCTTCTATAGTTTGAGGGACTAGGTGCTCATACTTGGGAAAGTTCTTATCCAGATGTGGAGGAAGATCATCGGTAGTACCGGGGAACTACCCCATTGGGGACCCAGTGTTACCAAAGTAAGTCTCCATTGGGACCTTTATTTTGGCTTGTTTGAACATTGGTCCCTAGGATTATCTTAGGGACTTGGGTATACTACTGTGTAGAAAATCCCTAGATGAAATTGGCAGGATGTTTCTCTTTCGGGATCCTTGCCTTTCAAGCAGGAGGCCCAATTTAAACAAACTCTTTAGGATTTAGGGTTGATCAAAGGATTATTTCAAAATTTAATGGTGAAAATAACCCTATCCCATGGAAAGTTTAGTTCCTAAAACTACTTCTTGGGGATCCCTCGGGCGGTGTGAAATCAAAATCTTTTGAGGGAGATGAGCTCATGCCCTCCTTCTAGCACCATTTTCTATTGATGAGACTTTGTGATTGGCTCCGCTAATAGAGGTATGTTGTCACTAGGTACCGAGATACTAGCCAACTCTACCTAAAGAGTTTTAATGGGGAATGAATTCCCCTTTCCTCCAAGCACCTGGTAGTCGGGTCTTGATGGTGTGGGGGAGATAAGTTGGGTAGGTGATTATTGTGTGAGGGATATCTAGTTTTTACTCATCTTCTTAGGGATTTCAAAGGGATGGGGTTCCTGTAAGCATTTGGATTATCAAATAAACTTCAAAAGATTGATCAAGGTTAGATTCTTGTTTCTACCTATAGTTATGCAATAAATATTCAAACATCAAACTAAGCTCCAATGCAAGAAAACTACACTAAATACCAAATACATAAAGAACCAATGATTCACATGCATTTAGTAGCAAGGAGGAATGAGATCATTAATATAAACTAAAACATAGGAGCAAAGTACATGAGAAAACATACCCCACAAAAAGATACTTTCTAATTCTAGAGATCAGAACAACACATAACAAGTAGCCATAAGATGTTCTTCCTTGTTCATTACCTCAAATAGTTCTAGCATCATTGGTGAATACATCCATGGCTCTAAGGGAGCATTCTAAGCTACTAAGAACAACTTAGCATTGAGCTCCTGGAAAAACTGAAAATGAAATGCTATGCTTCTATTACTTTTTGGACTGCAAAATCATCAATTTTGTCGACCCTTATTATGGAGTCAAACCTCTTATTTATACACAAAGTTTGACCTAAAACTAACCTAACCTAACTATACATTCAACAAATAAAATACATTATCCTGTGGCTAGTACTACCTAAACCACTTGCAAACACCTCAGAAAATGTAGAGGTCGGACATGATAGAAGAAGATAAGAGGAGAAATTTGGAAGAATCAACGTAGCAAAGAGTGTTGGGGTATTTATAGAAAAAATATGATTGTCCCAAGAATCAAGGCTACATGCCTGATAAATGTGAATTGTGGCTCCCTATCTTTGATGTGCTCAAGGTAATTAATGTAGGAGCGGTGCCTTAGGAGAATCACTTGTCAAAGCCATCTCCTTCGTTTGACATGCCTTATCAGGATCACCTACCTACTAACCTCTTATTAACTGCTTGATAATGATTGATTAGCTTTGGAAAACCTAGATGCAAACCACTATGAATGAATACAAAATTGGGAGGTCCAGAATTTCAGAGTCCAGGAGCTTATGCTCAAAGAATAATGAATGTTCAAAGTTTTACCTTGTTTGTGAGAATCTCCAAAGACCAACAAAATTTATTGTTCTTTTTCCTATTTGAAGGCCTCCAAAATTTGGCTAATTCCATCCTAGTCTATATCCTTGATGCAATCCCATAGGTTGCTGACAACCCAAAATTGTTCATCAATATCTCCAACCCATTCCTAGAATTCTACAGCCACTTTCACTATGTCATGAGCCTGAAGCATCATCTTGGATAATCTTGACATTCTCCCTCCATTTAAATCTCTGGAAGACTGGTACTGGGACTCGATCAAATCATCAAATTTGCTAAGTACACAATCTTCCAAGGCAGAAGTCTCGGTAGTGAAGGGATCAACTTGCAAAACCCTTGATATAAATGCTATATATAGATCCAAAGAATTCCAAAATTCTACTCTTTAGGGCCGCTACCAGTTTCTTTCTCACCTTGATTTGGAGGCCAATTCTGGAGTGCTGGGCCTAGAGGAACCCAAAGGGTTCTTCTCCCAAAATTTCAGTTTTCATAATGAATTCTTCCCATAATTTCATTATTTCTTCCAATTCTGACCTCCACTCCTCATATTTCTCTGTATCTTTCTCCTATAAGAAGACATTGCTATTCACCTGGCCCACGAGGTTTTTGGCCTGATAAAGGTTTGGTAGTTTCTTTTCCAGGAACTTCATTACGACTGTGATTTACTCAACGACCCACTCATCCATAGCCCGTGCCTTTTCCTTTAAGTCCTTTAGAGCATCCATATCACCCTATGGGAGAGGTGTTGTGGAGGTGGAGGCTTTCATATGGATCTCGACCAGTGGTTGTGTTAACTCTACAAGAAGCCTACAAATATTTTCATTCTTTTCCCTTTCCTCCTTTATCTTCTACGCCTATTTTTCATACCGGGCCTCGACGGCCTGGGTAGCTTCATTCAATAGGTCCAACTTGCCCTATTTATCTCTCCTCACTAGAGGAACCTTTGTAACTATATAATCCTCAGCTTTGACAGCTACCGCTTCTTCACCTCAGGGAGGTGTCACAACTACTACTACTGTACTTCTTCATGGACCAGTCTGGATGATATGGATGGTCCGGGCCTTCTTAGGCTTCTTAGCATCTTGGTTTTGGGACATCATTTTGGCCAAGGAGAGACGGGCACTTTTTTCCATCAGGGCCTTCCTTTTTTGGGACTCTACCAGCCACTAGGGGGGGCAGGGATGGTCTTATGGCTAGATCCTAGGTACTGGGATTTTCCTTAGGAGGGGAGAGCTCTTCTTTAGCTTCTATGGTCTCTATGGACTCCTTTTCTTTCTCCTCGAGATTCCCTGTGTCTTCTACCCTGGTGGCATTCTCATCTAGGATGTCAGGTACCCCATCTCCACCAGCACTTGTGATATTTTCATCTTTTTCTTTGGGGTTCTCCTCCATGTCTTGTTTCTATTGGCTTTCTTCAGCATTACCTGTCAGGACATTCTTCTTTGTGGGCACATCTTTTAGAGGGGGTGAAGGTGTCTGGCCAATATTTGACTATTGGGCCATAGAGACCACTTCGCTAAATGTCACACTCTAGGGAGCCTAGTCACCTTGAGTAACTTAAGGCATCTGAAGAGTGAAAATTGGGGGTATAGTTGATCCCGAAGGTCTGGTTTCTCCAGTTGTTAGTGGCTCATCTTGTGTTTTCCTTAGTTCTATCTTCATCCTCCAGACCGATGTTTCTTACATATCTTATGGATTTTCTTGTGCTTCTTCTTGTTCCTACTCTTTTTCCTACTTCCAAAACTCTTTTTCCAGGGCTACCTCTTCTTGTGCATATATCTCCTCCACTGCCCTCACCACATCGGCTTGTAAACTCACCAAGTCTTTCATCTGGAAGAGGGCATCAAAATTATCATGGGGAGGGGAGACTTTCAAAGGATCCTTTGGATTAGGAGAAGAAGGGATGTGTTTCACTTGGGGAATGTTTGGCATCCCGAGGTCTGTATCTATGCTTGGGGGATGATCCACCCTTTTCTTCTTTCTTCTTATCTGTAGTAGGGCCCCGACATCCAGAATAGCTACATATTCCTCCTTGATCTACGTCTACTAGCTCATGAGTGCTGATAGTGAAGGGGACCCTTTTGGGAAGGTAGATCCCATCGGAGTAACAAGAATACCAAGGGAAAGCTTCCTACTCAATGTTTGACTTAGCTGGTGGGACACCTCAAGCTGAGTGTGAATTGTCTCAAAAATGGGGAGAGAATCTAGAGGTGGAACGTGGGATGGGGTACTCTCTTTTTATTTCCCCTTATCCTTTCTTTTCCCTGTAGCTCCGGAGGTAGAAGTAGACCTCCAAAAAATTGGACCCCTGTGGGTGCTCTTCTTGCACACTTGTGCAAAATAATTGTGGCTATATTGTATGACACCCTGGCTGACATCCTCAATTATCAAAATATCTGAGGTGTCTGAATCCAATGGAGGGAGATCCATCTTGTCGATCCCCTATGCCTTGTATGATGGGTCTTCCAAGGACCCGCTATTTGAAAAATATTTTGGAAATGTCAAAAGGTTGAGGCTCTTCATCATCCCTTTAGTCATCCTTGAGTGTTTTCAACTTCAGAGATCAAAGTCATCCTAGCGATCTGACTAGAAATCCTCAATCATATCCTCGTGTGGTGTTGACACTTGGGGCAGTGCTATGCTTATCTTGTCGAGTGGGTCAAAATTGTTTCTTGCTAGGGGAAACTCAACCAATCCTAAACTCTTCAACACATTTTCAGCCTCCTTGTCTGCTACAAGGCTACAAGAATAGTTCCTGCAAGTGATCAGGAATAGAATGGAGGTGACCTTCTTCAATGTATGGAATGCATGAATTTCTAGGATTTTCTTGCTGAACTCCTAAAGAATAATCCTATCCCGACAATGCTTGGGAGTAGGTAGGGTTTGCCAGAGAATTTGGTCACCCGAATGTAAGAATTTTGTTGAAACTGAATAAAATAATTACTATAAGAATTTACCAAGGTAATTTCTTCCTTGGAAAGGTAGTACCCAGAATCTGGAGTAAGTGTCAAAATTTTGTGGTAAATAAAGGTGTCATTTACCTGGGAAAAATTGGGGAAGATGACTTCCCATTGAATCTGGGGATAATGTTCCCATGGGGTATTCTGGCTAGGATCATTCCGAAGAATGCCCACTATTTCAAACCCTAGAGTGTGGGTCTCTATTGTGCTAGTTCCCATTATACATACAAATTCATATGGAAGTTTGATGTCCATTTGACCTTATTCAACTGAAAGTCCACATGGTTGGCGATAATGGTCGCCCAGTCAAAGGTCTATCCATGAGTGGTGATGTATTGTAGAAAATAATACATCCATGCCAAAAGGTCTCTCACATGGGGTTCCCTGAAGACTCTGCACAGAAAGACAATCCCCACCTAGACAGATTCCTTGAAATCTCCATGGGGGATCTCCAGCTTCATTTTCTTGTAGTCCTTCCTCAGGGACTTCAACCAGTGAGAATTAATATTTTGTCAGGCAAGTTGTAGAACCTTCTCAAATTATTTCAATGATACAGACCAGGAGATAATAGTAGCATTCTTAAACTGGGGGATCCCTAGTCCCAAAACAAAGGTGGCAACATCAAGAGTAACAATGGTTACTAGGTAATTAAGTGGTAGGGAAGCCAAAAGAAAAACCACTTGGTTGGGTGCATTGTAGTGATTCTCTAAGTGGAGAATTAGTTTCGGCGCCTACACTGAGCAGGGGAAATATGCAGCTTTGATGATATCAGATGCAACCACCTTCTTTGCCATGTTATCCCCAACAGCTCATTGTTTATACATTGTCCGGATAAGGCCCTATAGTTCTTCCCATGGTCCAACCTCTATGTCACTAATATCCTAAAGTTTGGAATCCACTTTTGATCCCACAAGGACACCTTCCCTTGGGTATTTGGATGTCAATGAGAGCTTTTCCAGCATCTTCTCTACCTTTATCTTAGTGGCCGCCTGAGTGGACGTGGTCAGAATGTCTGGACTTCCAGGAGGAGTTGTTACTTTAGACTTTTTTGTTGGATGATCTGCAACCTGCAAGAATGGACAACCATTAATACATGTGATAAAATAAAGCAATTTTATGGACTCCAGGGAGTTTACCACCATTTCGTACCTATCCAAAAGACGTTAGCTTGCATCAAAATTTAGAATATAAAAATTAAAAAATTGGAATTTGATCGACACCCGAGGGTTCCGGGGATATTGGTATATGAAATGATGTGATGAAGGCCTGAGGACTTCTTAGCACCTGAAACCTGGAAAACTAACCATTATTGAAGTGGTTGGGCAGTGAGCCAGACTGGGCTGACAAGGGTTGTCACATGGTGATGCAATAAATAACATAATTGCAATAATGGTGATAGATGTATAGACATGAATGAATTGAATTCCAGATGGGACAATTTTGAATGCTAATATGTGGGAGAGTTTAAACCCACCATCAATGTTGGAATGATGGAGGAGAGAGAAAACTATTGTGGCTCAAATAGGCAAGGTGCCAATTTCAAACCAGGAAGACACCAGGTGAGCAAGCTCGAAACTTAAGGTATACAATGTGGTGAGTGCAATGAGCTCTCCATAGGATGGTTCAAACATGACAATGTACAAAACAATACACAAAACCAAATTACATGGGAAGCCAAAGAACAATGAGATTTATAGGAAATGACCCTATCCTATAGACTGTATATAATTTATAGAGAAATTACAACAATTTACATAAAAATTATAACTACTTAAAAAATTTACAAGAATTTACACTATTTACAGGAAGAAAATAGTGCAAGGAAGGAATACAACCTTCCTACAGAGCCATCCCACCAATGGGAGGCGACAACCAACTAGAAGACAAAGGAAACAAGAGCAAAGACAAGACCAGGAAAGAAAGAACAAAGAAAAATGAAAGACAAAAGAAAGAAGCTGAAGGGCCTACATTGAAACCAGGAAATGTGGGAGGAGGAGCACTGGAGGTAATATACAAACTAGGAAGCTTTACAGACCATAAACACCAAAAACCTTGTAGGAAAGTTTAAAGCACGCACAATCTCAAATACCAACTTTACTATAAAACAAAGTTAAACCTTTCAAAGAAAATCACACTTAACACAAATTTTCTCTTAATCGCTCCTAATTCGCTCTGGGTAATTTGTTCACAGTAAATGTAAAAATGATAGGTGAAACTCCATTTATACCCTTATAGTGAAAAATGTACCGCTTCTTTCACAAGTCCTGAGAAAAGGAAAACATCCAGCCTCTAGGCCTGGAGATCCCATGCAAACACATCTTCTAACAAAGGAGGAAGTAGTGGTGAAGGATCCCGGAGTCTGGAAACCCGCTGGCACAAAGAAACAAAAACACTTCGAGACCAGGTCTCGGAGGGAGAAAAACCAAAAATAAAAGAAAACAATGACCCCACAGAGGCAAAGGCCTGAAGAAAACAAAAGGAAAAGGAACAAGGTAAAAGCAAAAAAGGGGGACCCAACATTTTTCCAACAAAATGTAGGGACGGGTATGCAGGGCATAATAGATCCTTACTAAAAACCATTAACATAGAAACCTACTTGATTTACATCTGAAAGCTTGATAATATTTGTGCAAGGAGAATAGTAACTTCCCTAATATAGTTACACATTCATGCCACCTTGAGTTTTTGGAGTTGCCTAATACGACATCATGACTGGAGCCATTGCATTCTTAGTGATGACCATATTTTGATTAGCTCTCGTGTGTGCGCCTACATTTTCAAGAAAACATTTTTGAAAATAAGCCAATTCACTTAGGTAGGTATTTCTTGAGTGTCTTCAAAACATTAGTGACTTAAAACACATGCATTATGCTATTACAATTTCCTATCAATCAAACCGGTCACAATTTCTTGTATCCCTCAAGGTTTTTTTGTCCCTCGTTGGATTTTTTTCATGATGTGTGTTTGCAAATATTGAATGTTCCTATTTGAATCAATGTATACTTAGTAGATTCAATGCATTTTATGTATGATTGAAAAAAATTCTTTCCATTGGAAAAATTCAACCAAGCTACCTCAGATCAATCAAACCCGTTCAAAAATAGTGATTACCTTTTGCAAAACCATCGAGTTTTACCACACAAAATCCATCTTCCTTGGATATGTCTGATTCAAGGAAACATAAGAAATTCAAAATCCAACTACCCCATATATACGAAGAGCAGAAGATCATCAATCAAGAGGCCAAAAAGTATCAACACATTGTGAAATCAATCCAATAATAAATCCAAGAATGTGAGAAATATGACAAGATACTCTTCAACAACAAGATCTCACACTTTATTGGAAAGTATCATTTGAACCATGCCTTTATCAACTTTGAGAGATACAACTAGTTGGCACATCATGACTGGAGCCATTGTGTTCTTAGTGATGACCATATTTTGATTAGCTCTTGTGTGTGTGCCTACATTTTCAAGAAAATATTTTTGAAGATAAGCCAATTTACTTAGGTAGGTATTTCTTTAGTGTCTTCAAAACATTAGTGACTTAAAACACATGCATTATGCTATTACAATTTCCTATCAATCAAACCGGTCACAATTTCTTGTATCCCTCAAGGTTTCTTTGTCCCTCGTTGGATTGTTTTCAATATGTGTGTTTGCAAATATTAAATGTTCATATTTGAATCAAGATATACATAGTAGATTAAATGCCTTTGATGTTTGATTGAAAAAAATTCTTTCCATTGGAAAAATTCAACCAAACTACCTCAGTTCAATCAAACCCATTCAAAAATAGTGATTACCTTTTGCAAAACCATCGAGTTTTACCGCACAGAATCCGTCTTCCTTGGATATGTCTGATTCAAGGAAACATAATAAATTCAAAATCCAACTAGCTCATATATACAAAGAGAAGAAGATCATCAATCAAGAGGCCAAAAAGTATCAACACATTGTGAAATTAGTCCAACAATAAATCCATGAATGTGAGAAATATGACAAGATACTCTTCAACAACAAGATCTCACACTTTATGGGAAAGTATCATTTGAACCATGCCTTTGTCAACTTTGAGAGATACAACTAGTTGGCGCATCATAAACTTGTCCATCCACTCTTCTTCATCCCAAATCTCGCATTCCGTTCATTTCATTTTAGAATCATCCTAAGTGATCCCCTTTAGGTAGGCATTATCCAATCAATCAAACCTCATCTAATATCCAAGTTAGTATCCCTAAAAAATAAAAAAAGCATCCCTTACTTGGTGTCACATCCTTATGACTTTATTGGAACCTACATATTATCAAATCCATCCCTTAGCTTTACTCCTTCACTAAGAATTGTCTATGATAACTTACTTTGTCTTTGTAACCTCATCACCTTGATCTCAAGGTTGGTTTGGATTGACACTCATCTTTTAAATGACCATCAATCTTTCTTAGGTTGACTAATCACATCCATTTGATCCTATATTAGGAAAAGAAACTCATACCATTTTTAATACCAAGTCATCCTTTAAGTCCTTAGAACATCCTCATCAGTTTGAGTCATCATCATCACCCTTAGGTATCATTTTCATATCAAATCATAAGTCTCACATCATCGTCATCCTTAGAATTCCTAGGAGCACCTACACTCCATCATTACGAATATTTTTCCCTATGTCTCATCTTGCATCATTCATTCCTAGAACACATTTCATGCCTCCTGAAACTCACTCCAAGAAGAGGAAGGATATGGATTCTGATGTGACCACTAGCTCATCTGACCCAACAATGGATCCTAATAATTCCATGGTCTCATTTGACCCTCAACACCAAGTGAAAATTGAACATGTATGGGCCAATCCAGATGAATTCCCTACCACAAGCTCCATGGAAGCTTTCATGAGTCATACTAGACATGTGCACATGGTCAATGCTATCATAGGCCACAATAGTGCTATCATCCTTGATAAATTTCAATGCGACAATATCCCCATTCCACTTGGACTCCAACTACATAGTATAGAACATCCCATACATATCCTAACCAACATGTTTCAACTTGTAGTAGAAGAAATCATCGATCCAAGCATGAGAGCATCCCAAATATACTCATCACTTACTCTAACCAACCACCACCCAACCCATAGTGCACACTACAACATAGCCAACCCCCTTCTCCATTATGGGAGCTTCATCCTCCAATCCTCTTCCAACTCAAGAATCTCAACCAAATCAGCATGATGCAGGAGCATCTTCAGACCTTGGCAATCCTGGTCATCCAAAAATATGTTTGATTTTGTTCTTTATCTTGTTTGGAGACTGCTCGATGAACTGCTTAGTTACCCTATTGCTCAAGTACTCTTTATCTCTTGCTTTACTGACAAGTCTGAGTTTATGTTGGTTTCTGTTGCTTGAGTATGCTCTTACCGAGTTGGTTTTGATTGCTTGGGTATGCTCTTCCTGAGTTGGTTTTTGTTTCTCAAGTATGCTCTTATTGAGTGGTTGATGTTGTTTGGTGATCTCTTCCTGAGTTGTTTATCCTGATTTGGCTAACTTCTACATTTAATTTCTATGGCATACTTAATGTGGGGTCTCTCATTGGGATATGTGTTGACCTAAATCTCGGTCTCTCTTAGGGATTTGAGTGTTGAACTCTTTGGTGGACTCCTGTATATATTTGTTTTTCTGTTCATATTTTTGTAGCATCATCATTAGAGGCAATTCTTGGAGGATAGTAGATTTTGATATAAGAGTAATTGTTGAGATAATTTAAAGGTAGGTTTGTGTCCTCACATGTATGAAGCTCATTCTATAAGAATGTAAATGGATGAAACTAGGAAGGACTTAAAGCCTGACATGTAATGAGTTTGATCAATTAATCAATGATATCTATTGTTTCTTCTCTCACTCTATGTGTTGTTTCTTCCGAATTGTATATGCAAGTTGGTTTGGTACTTGGGAGTGCCTAGGCCCCTCTTACTAATCCTCCTTGTGTTAGATGGTATCAGAGAAAAGGTGAGATCTAAGTTCATTCTTGTAAGCCCTAACCCTAGTTAGTTGATATTTTTGTGGGGTAGAAGATTGCAATTTGACCTACAATTGCAAAGGGATTCAAGATGGTTTGTGGGAGAGGAAATGCAGATCCAGGTCTAGCTAATATACTTAGATAGATGGATATAAGATTGGAAGCTATTGAGATAGCCTAGTGTAGACAAAGATGTCTTGAAGATGTTAGTGCTAATGAATTAGAAGAAGTGCAAAACAAAGCTGCACCTACACCTTTGATGGATTAGGAAGAAGAGAGATTCTTGAGAGCTTTGACAAGTTTGAAGTCCACACCTCAATTTAATCAACCTGAGTATAGTGGAAAGTTGGATTTTGATGAGTTGATAGATTGGATAATTGAGATGGAGAACTACTTTGAGTATGAAAATATATCTGAGGAGAAGAAAGTTAACATTGCAAGTACAAAGATGAAAGGTCATGCATCCTTATGGTAGGAGCATCTGCAATTGGATCGAAAGAATAAAGGTAAAGAAAAAATTAAGGTATGGGATAAGATGGTAAACAAATTGAAAGGCAAGCTTCTACCTTGTGATTATCAGATTAACCTAGTTCAGTGAATGCAAAGTTTGAAGAAGAAATATAGATTGGTAAAAGACTATACTGAAGAATTTTATAGATTGGACATTAGATTTGGACATGTGGAAGATGAGGTGGAAAGAATAGCAAGATATATGAATGGATTAAGAATTTTCATACAAGATGAAAATAAATTTGGTAAAGATGGAGAGAATTGAAGAGGCATATCAGTTTTTCCTAAAAGCTGAGGAGAGATATGAAAAAATACAAAGAGGTAGAGGAGGTAGATTCCCGAGAGGAAGAGATAGATCTCATGGTGAAAATAGTAGATCTAAACGAGGCAAGTAAATTTTAGAAACATCTCAAGACAAAGGAAAGACTGAATAGAAAGGTGTAAGTTCATACCAAGGAAGAGGAAGTTACTCCCGAGGTGGCTATAGCAGAAAAGGGTTCCAAGGAAATTGTTACAATTTTGGTGAAGAAGGACAAAGATCTTTTGGGTGTACACATGCAAGAAAGAATGTTGGTAGCAATAAAAATGCTTTAGTGCAAGAGGATTCACTCAATGAAGCTGTGAGGTCCTATCCCGACCCATCCTAGTTCGACTGTCATTTTGACATTTGATTCATCAGAATGATACCTTGAGTATAGACATTTGATCTATTTTGGTTTATATATGCTATTAGTTGGACCTTATGAGCTGTTTGTTATAATATTTTTATGATGGTCACGAGAGTTGTACCCTTTATATATGCTCATTTTGATACCATGATTATTTATGATATATGAATTCTACATTTGTTTTGTTATCTTCAGTATTATGATCATTGATGGAATCATGGCTCTATGATAAGTTGAGGTTTACATGCTTATGAGGAATATGTAATGTTTTATGAATGCATATATATATATATATATA
>MU223161.1:671931-687756 GCA_018584345.1 Thuja plicata
TATATATATAAAGTTAAACTGTACATATCAAATAGGGCTTAAAATAATAACATATAATATTCTGTAAAATTATAATATTATAATAATATATATTATATATTACACATATGATAATGTATAGTACATAATATATATATTACAATATTAGTCGCTATACATGTAATAATGAAACGGAAATAATATAAAATATAATATTAACTATTATATACTATATGATAAATATCGTATAGCATATAATAAATAATATTAAACTATGTTTATTGCATTGCAATTTTGTTTTGTTAAAAAAAAAAAAAAAAAAATTGTTAAAAAGTTAATATATTTTCAGATTGGTTAGTGATTTATTAATGGGGGAAATATTTTAGAAATTATTAAAGCTTATTATGTTAATAGTATTTGAGTTAATAGCTATGGTTAAATTTTTCCCCTTCGTTTAATATATAATTATCGTTATTAAAATTAAGTTACAGAATTGTTCTAAGAAATTTGAAAAAAAAAAAAAGTTATTATTAATCAGAGTATGAAATTAGTTTATAAAAGTAATAGCCAGGTTAATATTTGATTTGTTATTTCTAAATAAATTATCCTTTAGTGAATTAAAACTACCCCTTGAGTATTCATAGGAATAGACTGCTATATCCTTGTACTTTACGAAACCATAGGGAAATGATAATCCCGTCAAAACTTCCCTAACCATCCTCGTCGCCTAATGACTCCCGCCGTGTAGGGGATGGAGGCACGCCAATGCTTGCGTCATGATCCCTTATGTGTCATTGGGTGACTCGCCCAAGCGAGCTTACGATTCCAAAGCTACGTGTCAAAGGGCTTTTGTGTAACCTGATTGTCCTGGGTGTACGTTGTAGTTTTTTTTTAAAAAAAATTCTTTTTTTGTTGTGTTTTTGTCCGATTCTTTTGGGCATTACAGAAGCTAAGAAGGAAGGAAATTTCATGATTAAAAGGATACTATGGAGTGTGAAAGATAAGCAAGATCCTGTAAGGAAAATTTTGTTCAACACCACATGTAGAGTTGTAGACAAGGTTTGGAAGGTAATTATTGATAGTGGAAGCTTGGAGAATCTAGCATATGAGGAAATGGTGAAAAATTTGTAGTTGGAGAGGATGAAGCATCCAAAATCCTATCAGAGCTCATGGATCAAGGATGAGCATACATTAATGGTGAGTTAAAAATGTTTTATGAATCTAAAAACTGGAAAATACTCTGATAAGGTGTTGTGTGATATTATGCCATGGATTGTTGTTATATTTTGTTGGGTATGCCTTGGCAGTATGATAGACATGCTATACATGATGGAAGATTGAATAGATATTCTATTTGGGTTAATGGTAAGAAAACAATCTTGTTACCTTTGGTTGAAGTATTTGTCGGTGAGCTATGTACATCTATGAAATTTTGTTTGATGGAAGGTAAACAGTTTGTAAAGGATTTGAAAAGAAATGATATCGGTTATGCTATGATTCCTAACAAACTAAGTAAGAATACTGAAGATGAAATTTCCTGTAGAAGTTGAGAAGTAACTCACTGAGTAAAAGGAGATCATTTTAGATAATGTACCTGATGTTTTTCCACCAATGAGAGATATCAATCATTGTATGGATATAATCCCTGGATCAAGTTTACCAAACAAGGCACCAAATTGGTTAACACCAAATTGGTTAACACCAAACAAGAATGAAGAGCTTAACTGATAAGTTCATGAGTTGTTGAACAAGGGTTTGATCAAATAAAGTTTGATTCCATGGTGTAGTACAAGCTGTATTGGCACCTAAGAAGAATGGAGAATGGTGAATGTGGATTGATTCAAGAGAAATCAATAAGATCATAGTGAAGTATAGGTTTCCTATACCAAAAATGGATGTTATAATGGATTGTTTGAGTGGAGAAAGATATTTTACAAAAATTGATCTAAAGAGTGGATATCATCAGATAAGAATTAGACAAGGTGATGTGTGGAAGACTTCTTTCAAGACAAAGGAGGGTTTGTATGAGTGGTTGGTTATGCCTTTTGGTTTAACCAATGCATCAAGTACTTTTATGAGGTTAATGAATGAAGTTTTGAAGAAATTCTTGAACAAATGTGTGATTGTATACTTGGATGATATTTTGATATTCAATAATACTAGAGAAGAGAATTTGGTGCATATAAGGCAACTATTGCAAAGATTAAAAGAGGAAAAGTTGCTGATAAATATGAAGTGTTCCTTCATTAAAGAAGAAATTGTGTATTTAGGTTTTGTGATTTTAGATGATGGTTTGAAAATGGATCCTGAGAAGATTGAAGCTATACTTAGTTGGATTTCACTTGAGAATGTCAGTGAAGTAAGATCATTTCATGGATTGGCAAGTTTATATAGAAAGTTTATTAGAAATTTCAGTTCTATTTGTAATGCTATGACTCAGACAATGAGAGGAGACAAAATAGATTTTCAAATGAAAACATGGAGCTGATAAGGGTTTTGAAGCTTTGATTCTTAGGGTTGATGAATTAGATGTGTTAGCCTTACCTAATTTCAATAAGGTATTTAAAGTTGAATGTGATGCAAGTGGAAGTGCAATTAGAGCTGTGTTGACTCAAGAAGATAAACTTGTTACATTCTTTAGTGAAAAGTTTAATGATTCTAAAAGGAAATATTTTGTCTATGATCAATAATTATATTCTATTATTAAAGCTATGAAGAAATGGAGACATTACTTAATGCCAAATGAATTTGTGTTCTATACTAATCATAAGGGTTTACAGTATTTGGGTAGTCAAAATAAATTGAATCAAAGACATATGAAATGGGTAGAATACTTATAGAGTTTCACATTTGTGATTAAGCATAAGAGTGGAGTTTCTGATTGAGTTGCTAATGCATTGAGTAGAAGAAGATGTTTGTTGACTGAAATGAGAATTGAGGTTCTTGGTTTTGATGATGTGAATAATTTGTATGAAAGTGATCCTGATTTTTCTGAGCAATGGAGAGTGTGCAGAGCACCTAATTTAAATCACTAAAGTAAGTATGAATATTATTTCATTTATAAAGATACGATGTTCAAAGGTATTCAATTGTGTATACCAAGAGGATCAATGATAACTAATTTGATAAAGGAGAAGCATAGTAGTGGTTTGGCTGGTCATTTCGGTATTGATAAAACATTGAGTTTATTGAAGGAAAGGTTTTTTTGGCCTTTGTTGTATAAAGATGTTCAGAAATTTGTGAAAAATTATGGAGTTTGTCAGGTTACAAAAGGAGTGAGTTAGAAACCTTAGAGTGATATCAGCATGGATTTTGTTCTTTGATTACTGAGGACAACAAGAGGTAATGATTCCATATTTGTTGTTGTGGATAGATTTTCTAAGATGACACATTTCATACAATGTAGAGAAAAATTTAGATGCAGTACATATTGTAGATCTTTTCTTTAAGGAGATTGTTAGATTGCATGGATTACCGAAGAGTATTATCTCAAACCGAGACAATAAATTTGTAAGCTATTTATAGAAAACACTTTGGAAGAAGTTGGATACTGAGTTGAAATATATTTCTGCATTTCATCAATAGAGTGATGGACAAATAGAGGTTGTAAACTAAAGTTTGGGTAACTTGTTGAGATTCCTATTTGGAGATACACCAAGTAATTGGTATTTGATGTTGGCACAAACAGAGTTTGCATACAACCATTCAGTAAATAGAAGTACTGGAAAGACACCTTTTTGAGATTGTTTGTGTCACACAACCGAGAGGTATATCAGACTTGAGAGATATTGTTGGAGAAGAGATGAGAAGTGCTGAAACAGAGGAATTTTCTAAGTTTATGAAGACATTGCATGAAGAGGTAAAAAATAAGTGTAAAGATAGTGCAGATATATCAAGAAGACATAAAGCTTTTGAATTTAGTGATGCATTTATGGTTCATTAGAAGAAATCCATGTTTCCTGTCGGAACATATGGTAAATTGAAAATGAATAAATTTGGTCCTTGAAAAATACTAAGAAGATTTGAGAGTGGAAATGCTTATGAAGTGGAATTACCTGATGACATGGATATATCACCTATATTTAATATTGTATATTTGCATGAGTATCATGAACCTAATGAAAGAGTGACAGTATGGAATGATTATCTTAAGAAACAGATAGAGGATGTTAAACATATTTTGAAACAAAGAATGGGCAAAAGAACAAGAGGAAAGGAAAACATGGAGTATCTTAGAAAATGGAAGAATAGACTGATTGGGGACTCATCTTGGATTTTTGAATCTTAGTTGGATTCTTTTGAGGTTTGACTTGATATATGATTCAAGGAATCATTTATTTTAACCCCAAGTGTCTGATCCAGGAGCATCTTGGGTCCTTGGCAATCCTTCTCATCCAAAAATATGTTTGGAGACTGCTTGGTGAAGTGCTCAGTTACCCTATTTCTTGGGTACTCTTTTCGTCTTACTTTACCAATGGGTATCAGTTTATTTTGGTTTTTTCTGCTTGTTTATTCTCTTACCAAGTGGTTGTTGTTCCTCAGTGATCTCTTCCCGAGTTGTTTATCCTAATCTGACTAACTTCTACATTTAATTTTTGTGGCGTAATTTATGTGGGATCTATCATTGGGATCTTTATGGACCTAAATCTGGGTCTCTCTTAGGGATTTGAGTGCCGACCTCTTTGGTGGACTCTTGAAAATATTTGTTTCTCTGTTCTTAGTTTTGTAGCATCATCATTAGAGGCAGTTCTTGGAGGATAGTAGATTTTGATAGAAGATTAACTGTTGAGATAATTGAAAGACATGTATGTGACCTTTCATGTATGAAGATCATTTTGTAAGTCATTTGAATGTATATGCATAAAACTAGGAAGGCCTTACAACCTGACATGTAATGATTTTGATCAATTAATCAATGATATATATTGTTTCCTCTCTATCTCTCTATGTGTTATTGCTTCTGCATTGTATCCGCAAGCTGGTTTGGTACTTGGGAGTTCCCTAGGTCCCTCTTACTAATACTCATTGCACAACAACATGTTTTATCCCAAGCCACACAACCTACCATCAACCAATCAACTAATACTCAACCTATTTCTACCCAACCAATTATCTCACAACCCTCAACTTCACAAGCCATGAATGCTTCCAAAAAAACATCATTACCTCATTCCATTCCTCCACCACAGTAGAAGCAGCCAAAATTCACCACAAATATGCCACCCACAGGAGCCTTTAACCAAAAATTGTTTGTGCAGGGTACTACATTCCATGACCAACCAATAATACTATCCCAGAGTACTTTGGCACCCTAACTCAACATCCAAGCATAACCCAATGCACCCACTTCAAATTAAGATTCACAAAACACTCAAACCCCACAAGAAGCCACCTCATCCACTTGGTATTTTTCCAAGGCATTGTTACAAGCCCATGGGGTTCCTATGCATTCACACATCATAAACCCTCCTACCTCCTGAGAAAATTATAAATTATTCAAACCTTTCACAAAACCAATAGAACGCCCACACTAAATATTCACTAACTACTTGGTCATGTTGTCATCTATTGTAACACAAACTTTTCCACCTCCCTAATAACCAAGTTCTTCCAAATTAGACAACTACCTTTATCCACCTCCAAAAGCATAAAACCATAGAACACCTATCCATCGTATGGTTGCACAAGTGCCCAACCAACCTATATAGGACAAACCTTCACTCAACCTGACCTACCAAGTGCTACAACAAACACAACCCTTCAATCAACAACCTACACAACCACATCAAACCTTACCTCCACTCCCTCAGCAACATTATTCCCAACAACAAGAACCACTACCCCCATCACAACCTACTTCTATATCCATCCAATTGCCTTACTATGTTCCTCAATATACCCCACAAAATCCTTCATATTTCCCCACACCATTTGACCCATATCAAGCACCAAGATCCAATATAACCGGGGCATCTAGTCCACCTCCTGTCAGCTTAGAATGGGAAGAAATGAAGAACACTATTCAAGAGGTTCTCATAGGAACTAAAAGAAAGACATTCAAAATTGACAAAGTGTGTCCTTATCCATTTGACCACTCCATCATGGTAGTCCCCTTCTCCAAGCACTTTGAAAATCCAAAAATTTGATAAGTAAAGGGATAAGGGAGATTGCGTTAGTCATGTCAAAGAGTTTTCCATGGATTTCCAAGAGGTTTCCTAGAGTGATAACTATCTCATGTGCCTCTTCCTAAAGAGATTTGGAGGAACTTCCCTTGAGTGGTTTTATAAGATCCCCTATATCATAATCACAACATTCTTAGAGTTATTCAAAAAATTTATATCACAATATGTGCACAACATTGAGAGTAAATAATCTCTCTTCGACCTGTGCAATTCCAAAAATAAAGTAGGGTGAAAGATTGGTAGATTACCTTAAAAAATGACAAGGACTCACTTGGATACTTTCATATCAACCCCTTGAAAATAATTTGATGAATATATTCATCAATAATCTGAACCCCGAGCTAGCCCATCGCATGCACATGAATTTCCTGCAAACCTATCAAGAGATCCAAGGAAAGGGAATGGACCTTGAAAAGGGCCTTATAGGAAATGGTACCACCAAGAAATATAAGGAAACATGACATGAAAATCCAATAGTGACCATTCATGCTACTAAAACAAGAAAAAAAGTACAATAACTAATGGTGCCACAAACACAAAGCATGTCCAAATTGTTGTAGCTGGACCACAACCACCGTAACCTCCTATCTCCCACCCAATGGCCATTCAAGTTAATTATATACTAGTCCCTCAAAGAAAGTCTAAACTACAAGCCCAAAATACTCAGAAGAACACATTCACCCCTTTAGGTGAACACATAGATGTCATCTTCCAAAGAATGGTGAAGGCCAATCTAATTGTTTACCCATAGAATCAATGATTTGATGAGTCTAATCTAAAGCTTGCATGGTATAAAGATAATGAATATTGTGACTATCATCATGTTAAGGGACATTCCACTCTAAAATTCATGAAGCTAAAGTACTACATCTAGAATCTCAAATATCACAAAGAAATCATAGTGGACCCTCCAACACAAACCTTCAGATATACAAAAATGTGTTTCCTCAATACAACACTAGCAAAGGACCTGCTAATTCCAATCCAACCCAAAAACCCAGGAAAATATAAACAAGGGGATCACACCAATGGAAAATATTACACTATGGGCTATATCAACTATGATAAGATCATCAGTTACATCTCCTAGGTTAATATATCAACTATTCTTCCTTTACCAAAAGAGCTACCCGGGGATGCATTTTCCTGAATTTCTGTTTGACTGATTTCACACCTAGTTTCCAAGGTAGGTGATGAAGAACTAATTCTAGATCTAGACCAGGCATATTAGTGTAGGACTAGGAAAAATTAATCTATCTCTCAAGAAATAATCTAACAAATTATTCCTTTTTATCATGTGATAGTGAAGCTGCAAAGTATATGATTTTTGGGTTATTCGGTGTTTCCAAGTTGATTTCCTCAGTCATTTCAATTAGCAATGTTAACTTCTCCTTTAGAGGGGGTATGTCCAATATTCCATCCTTGGGTGCCTCAAAGAGGTTTTCACCCTTAGATACATCCTTTATTTTTACTTTTGTATGGTCTACTAGTGCCTTTCAGTTTTTACCAAAACAACTATTCTTTGAATTTTTCCTTTTTTAATTTTATCATTTTCACTTTTGTGACTGGAAGATGGAGTTGAATCCCCAAAATATCCTATGGAAAAAATTTCAATAGAGAACCCTAATTTATGATTTATAGATGACATACCTTCTCGGAGCTCAAAGAATTTGACTATTGCTTCATCATTTTTGAAGCAATCTAAGATCAGTGATCCTTGTTGATCCTAATCAATAAGTCTAGGGTAAACTAGTGGAATGTCATCATAGGTAGTGAAATTTTTTTTGAAGCCAGGGGTAAGGGAAAATATTTAAATATTAGTTTCATTAGAGTTAGAGGCTTCATGTACAGAAGGTTGAGGATTAGGATCCCATAAAATTGTAGCCTAGGGATTGGGACAGGTTATTAGAGAGGGTGTTTCATCAACATGTTTATCTTCAATTGGTGGGTCATCAGACTTAGGGAAGACATGATCAAGATCATAAGAGATAGAGGAATATTAAGTCCATTCCCACTCATTATAATTGCTAGTTTTAGAATGGGTAACCTGAGATGCCTTGTCATCATTCAGAAAATCCACATTTTTACATGAGGCCACTTTAGTATTCAAAGAGCCAATTCACAATGGTTTAAATATTATTCCCAAATGAGGAGCATGACCTTTTGCAACAAGAGGCTCAATAATCCATTTCTTTTGTGCCTTTATTCCATTGCAACCATCATATCCTTTTTCTACATTATTGTGAACCCTGGTCCATATCTTTCAACAGCTATCTTAGTAGGTTCTTGTTCTTATTTTTGTTTATCTTTGAAAATCTAGCTAGATGCATTATCATACATATGTTCCTCATGCAAACATCCCCAAATAGTGAATGTGGGGGAGGGAATAACTTGCAAGGTGGTATTTGGCATTTTTTTTGCAATAATCATGGCTTTCCATAGGACTTTGGGGAGAGAGGGAGCTTCCTAATGTGAAATTATTGAGCCAATGTATAGTCTCTGCAACCTTTATCTTCAATTTTCATTTTTCCTTTAACCATTTTGGTGAGAGTGGATGCATCAACATACTTGGAAGAATTGGTTGGGGTAGCTTGACTTCATGTAGGCACCTATTGTACATTACCTTCTCTCAAATTAGCACAAAATTGGAAAGGATTAGGATCACCTAGGACAGTAATCTCAGCTCCATTATGGAAACAATTTAGACATTGGTGATATGTGGAGGGAACTTCCTTCATGGATTGGATCCAAGCACATCCCAAGATAATGTTGTAGGGGAGGTTGTGGTGCAAGACTTGCAGCAATGTACTCTCATTAACTGAACCAATTCTGATGGGCACTACAATCACTCCTTTGGAAGGATGGTCAGCGTCATCATATGCTTTTATTGTTATTTTCCTGGATAGATAAATATCACTTTCATTATAACCAAGACCAAGGACAACCTTCAAAGTACAAATGTTAAGTCTTGCTCTACCGTCTATCATGACTCATCTAACTTTACAATTATGGACAAATACTTAATGGTGCAGGGGATCATTATGACAAAGGAAATCAAGGTGAGCGTCATCTTTTGAAAAGGTAAAATGTTGGGATTCAGAGAAGTTCCCTATCATGGCCAAAAATTGGTTAGTATCAATATCAATAGGGACAGTAGATTCTTTCAGGGTCGGTTTGAGGATTTCCTTGTGTGTGGGGATGTGCACAATAGATCAAGGATAGATATTAGAAGTGGGGTTTTACCAAGCTAGTCAACAAGATTATAATCAAAAGACACTTTTAGTTTATATGGTGCTCAAGGCACATTGATTTTGGTGTGATGAGTGGTAACTTCACATTGGGAACTATTATCTTGGATAGTCAAAGTGGACACATGGGCATTTGACTCAGAAAATAAATTTATGGTATAGTCATAGCTAGTTCGTTTATAGTTGACATTGGTATTTGAATTTGAATTTGATGTAGATGCATTTCGCTTCTCATGACCCAACAAAGGATTTGTAAAAATATTATGATCAGTATTGGAAGAGTCCACTGTAGGTTTCACTTCAATTGTGCCTTGGTTGATGAGATCTTGCTCTTTATGTTTCAATTGATAACAGGAATTGGTTTTATGTCCTTTGGACTGATGATAATTGATTTCCTTTGATTGTTGGTTAATCTCTAATCTCTAGTAACTCAATAGAATTGTTTTGAAGCAATTTTGTAACACAGAATGAAGTGGTTCACCCAACGGTGTGAACTATCTTGGAGGTCCATCTATGTTTCTCGGTGGTTGACATTTCTGATTTTGTTGCGTGTTATTTTTTTATTGTGCTTGAGTTTGTGTTGGAGGTGATTTTTGAGTCACTTTCTATGTATTCATAACAATAGACCCTTTGAGACTAACCTTTAGTTGTGTCATGTTGACTATTCATGCGTCAACAACGCTATCGTTTATGACATTTTTGTTCTGAGACTAGAATTTTATCATGTCACTTGAAGTGCTTGTATTATGATTGTATTTGTTGATTTTAAGAACTCATTTTTGAATAAGATAATATTCAATATCAATTCCCTTATTCATGAGCTTTTGAATAGTGCTTAGGCATTGCATATTTAGCTCATACATCATTTTTCGTACAAGATTTTGAATAAATAAGTGTATTTATTGTTCTTCTTGAACATCAAAATGACATTAACTAACCAAGTTTCTCCATCATAATAGAAGATTCATAAATGATTCTCCAACTTTTTGTTTAGCTGTGCACAAGTCAGTCAACATAACCTCACTTGATATATTAAATGCAAAGTGAGAGATGAATTTATCTACCAATTCTTTCCATGACCTTATATTACCTGGTAACTTAGAATACCATTCCATTAATTTTCCTCCAATACTTCGAGGAAAGATTCTCATGAAATATGTGTCATCCTGATGAACTTCAATGCAAGAAGTATAAAACTCCCTAACATGTAAATTGGATTACCTTTTCCTTTGTACTTTTCAAATTTGGGTACATCAAAGTTCTTTGGAAAATGAGGCATGTGAATAATCTCATCAAATAGATTGGGACATATATCTCGTTCCGTATAACGTGTCTTCTTGTCCTTGAATTATATGTCATTGATTTGTTTCACATTGGGTTCACCAAATGAAGGAGAGGAAAAAGAAGAAAACATTGCATGCAAGGAAACCACAACCTATCAAAGCATACAAACAACAATCCTATCCTAACATTAAAGCTATGAAGGAAAAGTGAATAAAATATTGAAACAAATTCAAACAAACACTCCCTCAAGATGACCAATGTTTTTCCTTCTTCTTTAAATTTGACATGTTTCTCCCATATAACAATATGCACCTATTCATGAAAGCAATTTGGCATGATAACAAGAATTCTTGAAAAATTTGGTTCAAACTTGAAAGAGAGAATTGAATCTCAATTTATAGAAATGAGAGACAATTTGCAAAATTACTATTCATAAATCAATGCATAATGGAGGGAAAAGGAAGAAGCAAATTAATAGAAAACTAGAAGCAAAATTAGGGGAAAAGGGATAGGGAAAGGTGGAAGAAATCAGGAAACAAATTAATAGGAGATGAAGCATAATTATAGGAGATGGAAAAATAGGTGGATTTATGAGGGATTAATTCAATTAAGAATTTAATATTCCTCATAAAAGATAAAATTAGCATTTATAAAATTCTGAAATTCCATAAACTACAATTAGCCAATTAATTAATTAGAAATTAATTAATTGTGGAGACTTAGGATAAAGAATGAATAAATATAATTTATTCATAAAGGCTAGGGATAAATCTTAGGTCATTCATCCCAAGAGGATAAAGTAGTGGATTATTGGTCAAATTGAAGGCATTAATGCACAATAGGATTGGTTTTTGATAATAGTGATAGGATTATGATAACTCCAAGGCATTGATGAACTTTCAAAATGCACCCAAATAATGATGTTTGAAAATGATTAAATATCATCAATGAACTTTGATGATGCCATAGGATTGATACATGAATATGGAATAAGGAGACATTGATGAACTTGGAAAATTCTCCCAAAATAATGATGATCTACAATAGCATTGATGAAATTGGACTATACTATTGAATTGATGATGGTAGGTTGATAACGATATCATCAATGATCTTGGACAATGCTATCAAATAGGTGATAAAAGGATACTAAGCATTGATGAACTTTGACAACACCCCTAGGATGATGACAAGATTGATTAGATTTAGAAAAGGGTTTGATCGATTTGAAAAGTTATTTAATTAGGCATCGATGATCATGGACAATGCCCCAGAATGGTTGGAATGAGTCCAAAATGATTTTGAGATGATTAGGAATAGATAGAATAGATTTTAATTTGACTTAGGATGATTTGATATGGTTTAGGATCATTTAGGATTGAATAGGATTTATTTAGGGTTTAACAGAATCAATTAAGAAAATGATCAATTCTATGAAGAGAATAGAAATATTAGGAAATAATTGAACAATTTTCAATAATCAAGATTATGCACTTGAAAGGTGAGTATATGAAGTGTGTGAATTTTGGTAGGAAGATGGCGGTGTCATGACCCTCTACATAGTAGCAACAAAAACAATGTACACAATAGATGAACCAGTAGCATCAACATCAGCAAGGTGAGTTTAAGAATATTTTTTGAGCTACGCCTATTGTCTAGAAAAATAGGAATAAATATGCATACAACATTGGGTTCTCCAAAGTACCATTTGCAGAGAAAAATGTTTTAGGTAATCATGCTAGTTCTATTTTCCATGGAAAATCCATTGTTCAATCGGTAAAGCCATTTTTTGTAAACCCTCATTTCTATTTTTTGAACCACAAGCATCATGAGGGTTTTCATACATATGAGACTAGGGAAACCTTGAAATGGGGTAGTGATGTTTTCCATCCACCCCCATTCTCGGGTAAACCAGGCCAAAAGATTGAAAATAAACTTGAGTGGGAAATGGAGATGCCTCAAATTCAAAACCAGAAAGCTCTCCCCACAAGAAAAAAAGGGCATCGACACAGGACAAGGAAACTCCTCAGAGAGAAGCAGCCATTTTTTTATATTTGCAAAGGCACCCCTCCTATATCACTGAAACACGAACATGATGAAACCAGCAAGAGAAAGCATGATTAGTTCAAAGGACACTTTCCCCTGCCCCCTATGGGTGACTACTCTGCTCGATCCCCCTTCATACCAAATAAACACGATCAAGTCTGGAAAAAGAAATATCCTCATGTTAATGCCAATCTAGTCTCCAATATGGCTTCAATCACTCTTCCGGATAAGATGATGCAGGAACACATTGGCACACTTCGACATTCGGCTCTCATAGGTAAGATTTCTTCAAACAATTTATCATTTTCTATAATCCAAGATTGGGCTATGCAAACTCTTTCGGGCTTAAAAGATATATTCTACTTGGATCCAATATCAAATTTTTTTTTTCTCATATTTCATTCCAAAGCTGATAGAGATTTGGCTCATAAGCATAAGAGCTAGTTTTGTAAAGCATCGGGCCTCTTTACTATGGTGTGGATTCCCAATTTTAAACTAGCTCCTTCACTTGCCCACTTATTCCCCCACTGGATATCTTTCCCCTTGATTCCACTCGAATATAGATATCTCAAGACTATTGAACTAATTGTGAACACTGTGGGCATCTTCATTAGGCATGATCTCATTCCATTTGAAGCCCCTAATCGAGAGGCTCAAGTCTATATTTTAATTGATAGCCATAAAGTTTTTATTAATCAAATTTATATAAAATCTAAATGGGGAGATTGGGTATAAAAAATCGTCATCCAACAACCAGAGCTTGTTCACAAATATCAAAGTAAACTTGGACACTTCACCTTAGATTGTCAAAAGGACTATCCATCAGAAATCAGAGTATGCTCAGATCATACTTCTGATCCTTTGGAATGTACCCATAAAAAATTGCAAGAAATACATCCATTCCACCCTCAACCCAAACCAACAATGCAAACTAAATGATGCTTCGACAATACTTCCTTCTCCCATGCATAGCTTTCAGCAGTAAGGTTCTCTGTTCTACTTCAGCATTTATTTTTTTATTTATCAATCTTCTCACAATGGTGAGATTCTGAGACTACACTCTGCATTGAGGGTCTGGAGAAAGATAGTTTTTTGGCCCCTTTGAGTATGAATGCCCTTCATTCTTAATGGCAGCCTAAAAACTTACATACTGAAAGCATTCAGCAAAATTCTAATATTAGGAAACACATGGACCAAATCATTGTAGAATCAGTGTCCAATCTGATTTTTGACAAAAAAGGGGCTACTGGAGTAACTCTAGAGGAACAAGATGCAATTAATAAATTTTCACCTCTGTAATTGGGGCTCCAAGAGTGTTATGACCCAAACAACCTACAGTTTATAGTACTTGGTAAGTAGGATGTTGCAGAAGATTCAATGGATGCGCAAAAGTCTCAGGAGTAGATCAATACTTCAGATTTGCTAGAACACTCAGTGTTTGTAGCTGAAGATCATAATAATCCAAAATATTTATTCTTGGAGGGATATTCAGACCTTGATCTAGGAGTTGAAAATTGCATTATTCAGCAAGCTTAGGTTATGATAGATGGTTTGGGTAAGGAAAGGTTGCTTTCACAAGTTGAGCTTGACACCCCCAGCTAGAGTAAGGGTACTTATAGTACAGAGGTCACTGATCAAATGACAGTATTTAACCACAAGTAGTATCTATCAATTGAACAATCGCCTTCAAAATACACTAAAACTCCAAAAACCCCTAAGACAAGAGGTCGATCTAAAGGCATGAAGACCAATCTAGAAATTGTTGTAGGTATCTAGTCTACCCTAGATGACAACTTTGTTGTTACCAAATGTGTGACAAGGAGAACACAAGGTTCTCCTTGTCAATAACGAAGATCAACTCATGGAATTTCAGAGGCCTCAATGCCTCTGACAAAAGATGGAGGATCAAATCGACCGTTGATTCTATGAAAGCATACATCATTTTGTTGCAGGAAACAAAACTTTCCCAAGACAATTATGAAAACACAATAGCTAAATGGCCTTCTTGGGTTTCCTTACACTCCCAAGGTTTGGGAGCTTTAGGAGGACTGGTAGTGCTTTGGAAGCCTCAAAAGATTCATGGTCAAGTTATTCTACAGGATCATAATTGGTAGCTCCTCCAGATGATAGAGTTTGATACTAATTTTATCTTAATTAATGTTTATGGTCCTTCTTCTACATAGGATAAATTGAGAATTTTAGATGTTATCACTAGGCTGATTCAGAGCCAAGACATGCAGAATGTCATTCTTGGGGGATATTTCAATGCAATTATTGACTAGTTAGAAAAAATAGGAGGCATTATTCAACCTAGCAAAACTATCCAGGACTTCTCTCACTTTGTTGACAATAACAATCTCATGGATATTCATCCCACCCAAGGTTCTTTAACATGGACAAATAAGAGAGCAGGGTTTGCATAGATTATTGTTAGGCTGGACAGGTTCTTACTATCACAAGAGTGGAAACTTTAGAATGTTCAATTTCATTCGAAAATCTTGGCAGTACATGGCTCTGATCACTTTCCTATTTCACTTTTCATCAACAACTCAGGCAATAACGATAAGGGGCATCACTCATCTTTCAAGTTTGAAAGAATGTGGCTCTGACACCTACACTTTCTCCCTCTCTTGAACCAATGGTGGGTAAGTTACCTATTTGTTAATGGATCTAAAATGCATCAGTTTGCAATGAAGTTGAAACATATTAAGAAAAATATTAAATAGTGGAATGAGCAGGTCTTCAAGAATATATTCCACCAAAAAGAGGAAGTTAAACAACTGTAGACACCTAAAATTGACCAGGTGTATCTCAAGCATTCCAAACTATAAATCTTAGCCAAATGCCTTAAAATATCACCTCAATGCAAAACAAATGGATCAAATCAAATTGACATTTATCAAATCAAATGGACAAAATTCAAATCAAATTAAATGATCGAATAATCATGAAATCAAACAATTAAATTCAAGCCTAAAGGGATTAATCAAATTATGCAATTGATTTTTCAATTGTATAGTTCAAATCAAAAAGATTAAATCCAACCCAATCACCCTTCCATGGCTAATTTAATTAAATGATTGAGT
>MU223161.1:687806-698263 GCA_018584345.1 Thuja plicata
TGATCATGATCAACTCACTCTACCCCCTACCCTTGGGAAAATGCTATAAATACAAGCCATTTCCTTTGTGTTTGGGATCCAAGAATTTTAAGAGAAAAAGCATCCTTACTATAGGCACATGGAGAGCATTTGAGAGCATTGGAGAGCTTTTGAGAGCATTTCAGTATTTGCATAGCATTTTAGCATATCATGTTTAGGAGCATTTGTTGTTTTCTCACATATCTTGGAGCATTTTGAGAATTTTAAGCATTCTAAGCTAGACTTGAGCATTTTTTTATCATTCATTTCAAATTCTAGGATTGTCCTTGAGAGATATTAAGCCTGAGAGCTCTCTTAACAAAGCTTGGATAGAGAACCATGAGATGATATAGATTTTAGCTTCAATTCTTAGATTAATTTGTATTATCTTTCCATAGAATTATTGTTCTTAATCTTAATTTCATGAAGGTGTATTTTCATACACACATAATGGCACCCACCATGGGGCTCTAAGCCTCTTTACTAACATTTTTATCATAAGATTTGGTGTGTTTTCTTTGTTCTTGCTATTTTTTTTGTAGAAAATAGGGGAAGAGCTACGTATGTGATGTCAAGGGCCGCCTATGAACAATAAAATGCCACCTACAAAGCCTGATTCATCTTCGTCTTTCATTCTGCAGCCATATTTTAGATAAAGTGGGCCGCCTGCTAGATAAAGTGTGCCACCTAATAGATAAAGTGTGCCACCTGAGATTTTTTAAATGTAGCTTACAAGCAATCTTTGGCTGCCTTTTATAATTTTTGTACCGCCTGCTCATTTTAATTATCCACCTATGATATTTTAAGAGTCACATGTTAAGATTTAAAAGCCACGTATAAAGTTTTAATTTAGGCTTAAGAACATTCAAAAGCCGCTCTTTAGCTATTAAATGCCGCATAATTACTTTTGATTTAAATCAGATTTTGATTAATTTGGTCACTGTTGTAACTCTCTGTGTTTTTCTGTCCTGTAGATGAAAAATCACCCAAAGGTGTAGAAACTAGAGAAGCAGATCTCAAAGACTAGCAAAGAGGTTAGAATCAAAACCAAGAATGATAAAGAAATACATACAACAAATTTGTTAGAGAGTTTATTTGAGGAAGAACACTTGTATGATCACTACATTAAGGTGTTTTTTGCTTACAAATGAAAATTTACTACTCTCTAATTGATTTTTATTCTTACTTCTTTAGAGATTTAATTGATAAATCTTTCATTTAAAAGAGATTTTAGGAATTAATTTGTCATTTGAGTTTTTCCAAGTTTTCTTCACTTTGCCTCGCTTTGTGTTTACTAACTTGTTGGAGGAGATGGAGTGGGAACGATCACCTCTAGGTGAGTAAAAACAAGCCAAAACACTCAAAAATGCGCCTAGCCTTGCTAGCTTCAAAATTAGGTACTTAGCTAATCAAGCTTGCATTACTTAACTCGTGGCAATTTATTTGAATCTAGTATAAATAAGGACACCTTACTATTTTCTATTCAAACAAGACATTAGGTATATGCTCTCAACTTTTTGAAGTTGATCAAAAAGCCAAAAGTGTCAATTTTGGGTGGTAAAAAGAAAGCAAGGATTAATTGAACCACACATCTCATTTTTTAAGAACCTCCTTGTCAAGGGGTTGAAAATAAACAAATCTATTTGAGGTGTTTCGAACAAGGGAAGGCAATAGGGATATGCTCTTCACTCTTTGAGTGAATCAGATTCCCAAACATGTTGGACTGAGTTCAATTATCGCTTTTCATGAACATGCTAGCTAAATAGAGCTTTAAAGGATGCCTCCTGAGAATTTCCTTACGAGGATGGTGAGAGGGAACAACCCAAAGTGGGAGATATTTTCTTTTACCACAATATTGTCCGACCCACTATAAATAATTTCACTTTACCTTAATCAAAAAGTGACTAAAACTTGTGCAAGCCATCCTCACTTCCTCTAGTAGTCCTTCGGGATTGCGCAAAATCATACTTTTGTGCATATGGTAAGCCCTCAAAGGGGTAAAGGATCTTGTCAAGATTTAGACTAGAATAGGTTGAGACCTAATAAAGTAGCAGAACTACCTTTGTAGAGCCATGATTAAAAGCCAAATTTGTTGATGCTAAGGTAGATTGCTTGGAAGACATTCTTGTGCAAACCGATTAAAACATTCAAGAACGTACACTTTTAGTGTGGTTTTTAGGAAAATGGTACAATTTTGATGTGTGTATTGAGCTTGTACTCTATTTTCACATAAGAATATTTTTAGATAAATCTAATCAAAGACTTTAAACTTTTAAACCTAGAAAATACCAATAAAATTGATAAAATCAACTTTGATTATCAAAGCACCACGTATCATCATTTCAAAGCCGCTTACAAACAAAACTAGGCTGCTTGTCAATCTTAAAACCCCACTTGAAAGAATTAAACAACCACATAAGCTACTAGAAATTTCCATGTATACATATTTCAAAACTGCCTATCAACAAACAAACGCCGCCTGCCAACTGTAGAGCGTCGTGTACAGGTTTTCCAGTGATTGTGTGTTAACATTTAAAGGCTGCCTACACATAGGTAAGAGCCACCCAGAATTTTAAAAGGGAAAATAATGGGTATCTCCCAAAGGATTGAAAATAAGAAAGTTTAATTTTTGGATACCCTTTTGGATGTTCTACCACTGTGGATACCTAGCTTGATCAGAATTCATCATTATTGGACATTTTGCAAATTTATACACAGATTGGTCATTTAATCGAGTTTGAAACCTAAGGTCTTCATTTGACATATGTTAATGCCAGTTTTTACTCAATCCCATTACATCAAGACTACCCTACAACCAGATGGATCTTATCTGAGACAACAGTGTCCCTTCCTGGGTGATCCTTTTTTTGCAAGACCCTTACATGAACCCATCAAGGAAATAGAACCAAGGATGTCTTTTCCATTTGTACATATAGATCCCGATCAGAATAATCACGTGAACAAGGATATGAACAAACAAGGAAATGTTGATCCCAACAAAAAGGGATCCAACAACAATACCAACAGAGGGACAAACATGGATCCTAACAATCAAGGGATGAACAATACCAACAACGGGGGCAATATGGACCCTAATGATGAAGAGTTAATAGATGAAAAGGTTAATGAGGCTATGCAAAGCCATTTCTTTATGAAACTCATGGAAAAAGTGTTGGAAAATGACAAGGAGAAGTACTTCCTAGACCTAGCACAAACAAGTCTCAAGCTTCCACACGATTATGATGTCACTAAGCTCCAATGAGAAGAAGCTGAGGCTAACCCCATTGATGTCATGAACAAACAATTCTAGCTTTTTTAGATACAATTGGATACATTAAAACAAAGTGGGGCTCCTAAACCTTTTTCTATTGAAGCCTTGTGTCCATTTCCATTTGACAAGTCTTTAACCATGATACCATTTCCAACAAATGCTATTTATCTGAAATATGATAAATATGAAGGAACATCTGATCGTTCAGATCACTTAAGGGAATTTTGTGCCCTAAGTCTAGAGTTCATGCTTGACACAACTTACCTTATGAGGTTATTTCCTAGAAGTTTGGGAGGTATGGCAATGGAGTGTTTTTCAAAGTTACCCTCTGGTATTCGAACTTTTGAGGAATTGGCCTCTAAATTTGTAACTCACTATTCTTATAACATCAAACATAAGGTTACAATGCTTAATCTATGCAACACCAAACAAAGAGAAGGAGAGGTATTCCTACTTTTCCTACAATGATGGAGAGTGGTATTTGCTAGATACCCTCGAAGTGTACCCGAAGAGGAAAAGATGGATATTTTTGTGAATAGCTTGAATCATGAAATGAACTATCGATTAAGGCTACAATGTCCTAGATCATTCCAAGACTTAATTGAGAATGGGGTGACAATAGAAGAGGTATTGGTAAAAAGTGGAGAAATGAAACTCTACAAAGATAACAAGAATAACAACAACAACAATACCTCTAATACCAATCAAAATTGGAATTCCAACAATAACTACAGTCAATTTTGGACAATGAATAAAAAAAATAAAGGAGTGGTGGAGGCTAATACTTTAAAGACTATCCCTGTCAATGTCACTCAAAACTCAGCTCAATCCAATAATGTGAATCAAGCACCCAAAGTGCCCTTCAAAAACAACAGTAATAACAACTTTGGGAATAATCAAGGGGCTCCTAAGCCTAAACCTTTCTTTGCACCTACACCCAAAAGGACATTAACTACTTCGGGTGAACCATTGGAAAATGCATTAAGGACACTAATTGCAAATAAACTTATCAATCTACCAAAGGCTCAACCATATGAACCTCACATCAAACCAAACTGGTGGAATGAGAACAACCATTGTGACTATCATCGAAATAGGGGACATAAGACCAATGATTTCCTATGTCTCAAACATGTGGTAAAAGATCTCATAGACAACGGTGTGATAAGGTGGATGGTCCTCAAACTAATGAAGATCACACAACCTTTAAAACTCCTTTTTATAAGCATAAGAAGGGAGAATGTTCTAACTCCAACAATGGAGCAAACAATACAAATAATGCAAAAGGCAGTCATAATGTTAACTTTGCTCATACTTATGACAATACCATCAATGTTGTTGTGGTTAAAGACCAACCTATTCAAGGGTTTGCTAATGCCATCACAAGGGGGAAAGCCTCAAAGGTTACCTTACAAGGGGGTACCCCTATTACTATTGGCCCTAAGACACCAACTATTTTGGCTAAACAAACACCACCCCTCACAAAGCCTTATAGTTTGGTGGACCAATTACAAAAGACTCCATCCCAAATATCAATTTTGGAGTTGTTTAAATTATCTCCTAATCACAAGGAGATTCTGGAAAAAGCCTTGTGTGAGACCATGATTCCTATAAACTTGGAGGAAGACAAATTTTAGAACATGGTAGGGCACCTCATAGCCCCTCATTGTCTTTCCTTTTCAGAACAAGATGACATGTCTATCACACATCCTCAAAACTTACCCTTGCATATAGAGGTATTGATCCAAAGACATCAGGTTAAGAGAGTTCTCATAGATGGTGGAGCTGGTCTAAATATTTACACTTTAAACCTTGTCAAGTCATTAGGGTTATCTGAGACTTCCATTGATCCAAAGAAGCAAATAACTATTAAGGCTTATGATGAAGAGGAAAGATCTTCAAAGCGTATGACCATTCTACCAATTCAAGTGGGACCTATCAAAAAGGACACTATATGTCAGGTACTTGATATGAAATTGACCTACAACATCTTACTAGGAAGGCCTTGGATACACAAGATGCAAGTGGTACCTTCTACATATCACCAATGCATAAAATTTCCATATCTGGGGGAGGAGATCACAATTGAAGGAGATTCAAACCCGTTCCAATATTGTAATGCTTTAAAGCCAAGTCATGAATCATATATTCCTCACAATAGGGAAAGAGTTATCCCTGATATTACCATGGAAGAGGCCAAAGAGGAAAAATCAGAGCCAACATCAAATGTCACATCTACTCCTAACCCTATTCAAACTAACTCAACTACATCAACTAAGGGAAAAGAAAAGATGAGTTACGAGGGTTCAAATTTGAAGGATACTTTAGTTCAGGCTTCAAACTTAAGATTGGAAACTTCTAAACCCAATAAGGAAGAAAGAGAACAAAATAAGAAAGATCACTATGAAACGATGAGTGACTTAATGCATCAATTTGAGAAACAATGTAAAATTAACTCAAAAGGAGTAGGGGAATATTCTGTTTCCCTCTTTGATTTACCTACATCTCCAAGGACACATGGGAAACCATCCAAAGATCATCAACCTCATAATTACAACTCCCATTTTGTGAGGGAATGTGACAAACAAGAAATAGACAAAGAAGATAATGAGGTATTACAATGGCTCTATAAAGAGGATGATAAATCAGATAATTCCAATGAAAGGGTGCAACATATCAATATCCAAATTGACCAATATGGAAAAGGAATTGATATCATGAAGAAAATGGGGTATAAGGGAAGAGAACCCTTAGGAGTTTGACATAGAGGGTTGTTAGAACCTATTGAACCAGTTTGGAGAGCCAAAGAAGAGAATGCCGGCATAGGCTTTCAACACAAAGGAGAAAGTTCAAGTCCCATGCATGATTTCCATGCACATATTCATATGGTAGGTTTTGAAAGTGAAGATGATTCTAGAGATTATGAGTGGGATTCCTTGTCCAAAGAATCTTGTCATGACATAGAGGTTGATACCATTCACACTTATGTAACTCCTCCTAAAGTTGAGAATCAAGAACATATGGCTCAAAGTTTGAATTCAACTCAAACATCAAGTGAACCTCAACAAGTCAACATAGAAAAAAACACCTCCTTTCACTTAATGGGTAGGTGAACCTTGTGTACCTTCATGGGTGGGAGATTCTAATCTAGTGTTTAATCCACATACTTTCTTTCCCATAGAAATCTTAGAGGACTCTGATGAAGAGGATTTTGATCCTTCTTCCATGGACTATCTTGAAGAGGCACATGTCATAGACCATGAAGATAAAATGTATGAACCATCTAATGAAGTCATTTCCTTAATGCCTTCAAATGACAACCCATTCAATGAATCTTTGTCCTTAATGCAACCTGAACTTATTGATTGGGATCTGTTCGAGTAAAATGACTTACTCTACTTCCCCAATGACAATACAATGGCCTTATACCTCAATGCGGTCAAACCCAATTCTTCCACCAATGAATTCACTTCAGACATGATGATAGGGGCAGGTGTTCAACGTCTTAATCCAAAAAATGAAGAGAAAATATACATAAAAATGAGAAGGTCTAGTGGTGAAAACCACCATGTGGCAGTGCTAGACCCAAAAAAAAGTAAAAATAAAGGATGTTTCCAAAGGTGAAAACCCAACTATGGAACCTAAGGGAGAGAGGTTGGACACCTTACTAGCTCATGAAGATGAAATATCACCTATACTTATTGAACCCACAAAAAATGTTAACATTGGAATAGAAAAGGATCCTAAATTCATTCACTTAGAAACATATTTGAGTCCTTTGGAGAGAGAAGAGTTCATTGCATTCTTTCAAGTGAAAAAAATCAACTTTGCATGTTCATATGCTGACATGCCCAGATTAGATCCAAGTATCATAATGCATCACTTAAATGTGAAACCAGGGGTTAAGCCCATAAAGCAAAAGTTGAGAAAAATGCATCCACACATAGCCCTATTAGTCAAAGCTGAATTGGAGAAATTGCTCAAGGCAGGATTTATAAGAGTAATAGCATATGCCGAATGGATCTCAAATATTGTACCAGTTACCAAACATGATAAAACCATAAGAGTCTACACAGATTTTAGAGATTTAAACCTTGCTTGTCCAAAATATGACTTTCCCTTACCTAGAATTAATGCTATTATGGATCTCACTGCAGGTCATTCTATGCCTTCCCTTATGGATGGATTTAGTGGGTATAATCAAATTCACATAGCGCCTGAGGATCAAGAGAAGATAGCTTTTACATGTCCATGGGGTAAATTTTGTTGGAATGTAATGCCCTTTAGTCTCAAAAATGTTGGAGCCACTTATCAAAGAGCCATGACTACCATTTTCCATGACATGATGCACACCTTTATGGAAGATTATGTGGATGACATTTTAGCTAAGTCACATAAAAGAAAAGATCATCTATCTATACTTAACAAGATTTTTACAAGGCTATAAAAATTCAAGGTGAGACTTAACCCAAAGAAATGTGCTTTTGGGGTACAATCTGGAAAACTCCTAGGATACATTGTTTCAACAAAAGGCATTGAAGTGGATCCTGAAAAAGGTACAAGCAATAATGGACATGGACATTCCAAAGAATATTAGTCAAATGAGGTCACTTCAAGGAAGACTTCAATCTATAAGAAGGTTCATTTCTCAATTGGCAGAAAAAAGCCATTCTTTCACCAGATTACTACATAAAGACACCATCTTCACATGGGATGAGGAGTGTGATAAAGCCTTTTCATTGTTGAATACATACTTGATGAATCCACCTATCTTAATGTCACAAATTCAAGGAAAAAATTTATTACTCTACATTTTAGCAATAAAAAGATCTTTAGGAGTCTTATTGGCACAAGAGGATGATGAAAGGAAAGAAAGAGCTATCTACAATTTGAGTAGAACCTTGATCAAATATGAGTTAAATTATAGCTTCATCAAAACGGCTTGCCTAGCAGTGGTATTTTCCTCTGAAAAGTTAAGACACTATATGGTGCAGAGAACCCTAGGGTTTAGCTCAAAACCCTAGCCCCAACAATTTTGAACAGTTTTGATAATGGTCTCATAACGAGCAAGTCATGTTTAGTCTAGTCGCAAAGTCGCAGAGCCAGCAGAGAGCAGAAAATAATGAATCGCACACTCGCGAGCTAGTTAAAAGTTAAGACCCTTAGTGAGCAAGTGCGCGATGAGGAACTAATCGCACAGTCATAGGTGGTTAGTAGTTCCATGAAGACAGTGCACAACAGTGTGACGAGCAGCTTATCGCAAGCTCGCAAGTTAAGTAGCAGTTAGTGGAAACCTGGTGCGACAACGCAACAAGCACTTAATTGCTTAGTCGCCGAGTAGAAGACAGTTAACTTGGATGTACGAGTGAGAAACAACCAATGCGTCGTGAGATCACAGTTGAAATGGCAGTTAAAGGAAAAGCACGGTGAGCACGCGACTACGGTGTATTGCCCAGTCTCAAGGCAAAGGTCATCTCGGATAAAAGCATAGCAAATGCGCAATGGGAGCTCATCACTCGGTCACGAAGAAAGTAGCGGTTTGAAGTTAAGTGGTACGAGTGCGCGACCACGGTGCAGCACAAGGTCGCAAAGGAAATAACAGCTCAGGTTGAAGTGCAGTGAGTGCACGACATGAGCTCATCGCTCAGTCGCAAAGAACATGTCAGTTGAAAGCTAAGCATTGCAGGAGCGCGACAAGGAGGCATCGCTCAGTCGCGGAGTAAATGTCAAGTCAGGTAAAGACATAGCGAGCGTGCGATGAGCATGTTATCACTCAGTCACAGAACAAAACATGAATAGGGATTTTCACTCGCGATCATGCGATGAACAACAAACAATAAAATGATGCAGCATGCTGACTTGTCAACAAAAGAAGGCATTGAAAAGTCTTAACCGCCAAAATAGGAAAAGGAATGACATGGATGAAAAGATCTATCCACAGTGTCGACCATGAAGAGAAGGTGATGATAGATTGCAGGAGAATTTGAAGAACATAAATAGCTGGAAGTCTCAGATCGACAGGTAACCGAAAAGGTTACGAAATCAAGAAGAGGACAAAGATAAGACAGAGAGGGAGAATCTGTAAAGGGAGTTATTCATTGGTAGTTAGTTACAGAATTTTTGTTCTTAATATAGATAGAGTAGACTAGCAGAGCATATTGTAATCTTCTGTATTATTAATAAAAAGAAGTTTGTCTGTACTTTGTTTGTTCTGACTAGATTTCTGTAAAGTGCTATTTTGTTTCTGTTAAGTAATATGGGTGCTTCTTGACTCTGATAATCTGTTCTATGGATTGTGATAGTCAAGAAGCATCCTTCATGTATATTATGTTTGTTTCTATATTTTTTTTGGAGAAGAGGCTAGTCAATATTATAGACAAGTCCTAGGCGAGCCAATGGTCCGGCTAGAGAACTTGTAGAATAGAAAGATAGGAGAAGAAAGGTGCATGACTGTAGTGATTCAGTCATGAAGAGTAAGACATTTCGGTGGGTAGGGAACCTAGGAGAGAGGGAATAGATAAGTCCTTCAATTTAGGGTATGAGAGTAGCCCTAAGAGACTCAAGTGTGAGTCTAGAGAGTCCTGAATTGAATAGGATTCCAGGTGAGATTCCTAGAAGAGAGTAGGAATCTGAGAGAGATAGGTGACCTCCCCATCAGATTGGTATCAGAGCACAGTTAAAGATTTGGGTTTGAAATTTGTAAATATTTCGTACTGAGGAATCGGTAGAAGGATTAGCCATGGTGACAAATGTAGAATTGGCTAAAGAAGTGAATGAACAGAAGGAGAGAAATAGACTCCTGGAAGAAACTCTAGAGGTAATGAAGAAACAACTAGAGGATATTGCTGATAAAGTAACTGGAGAAGAAAAAAGATCCAATAAAGGAAAAGCTATTGTAGAGGAGGATGTCATACCTGAACCAGACCCTCCTATGCCAGAAGAACCATTCTTGAAAGCTATCAAGGCACTAAGTGGAAAAGCATTAGATGGAGTACCAGTACTTGCTGGATAAATGGATCCTGAACTAGTAATGGAATGGAAAATCATTTTGATTGTGAAGGAGTGACTGAAGCACAAAAAGTGAAAGTTGCTAAGTCTAGATTGAGAGGAGCAGCCTTAACTTGGTGGAAATTCATCCAAGAAGAAAGAGAAAGAGAATGTAAGAAGC
>MU223161.1:721453-732700 GCA_018584345.1 Thuja plicata
TCCATATAATGCTTTGTGCAATCTGCAAACCATATCCCTTTTGTTTGGGTCTACAAAACCATCAGCTTGCTCAATATATACTTCTTCTTCCAAGATTCCATTGAGAAATGCAGATTTCACATCCATCCGATAAAATTTGAATCCTTTATAGGCTGCATATGCAAGTAAGGTTCTGAAACCTTCAAATCTTGCAACTGGGGTGAAGGTTTCACCATAGTCAATTCCTTCCTCCTATGCATAACCCTTGCATACCAGTCTAGCTTTCTTTCTTGTCACATCTCCATGTTCATTCAGTTTGTTCCTGAATACCCACTTTGTGCCAATTACATTTTTATCCTTTGGCCTAGGTACAAGTGTCCAAGTTTTGTTCATCTCAATCTGTTCAATTTCCTCATTCATTTCTTGTATCCAATCTTCATTTTCTAAAGCATCTTTCACTATTTTGGGCTCAAATTCACATAACAGACATGTGTTATTTTTCAACTTACTTCTTGTCATAACAACAGAATCCTTTGACCCAATGATTTGATCAGAATTGTAATTCCTTCTCACATATTTTGCTAGGGTAGGCTCAGTCCTTACTTTAGGTTCATTGTCAATATTTAGTTTTGGTTGATTTTGTGACTTGGCATCTGCATTAGATATCTCGGCATTCACTTCCAGTTGCTTGGCAACTCCACTTTGTGACTCGGCAGGTGCATATTGTTGTATAGTAGTAGTCTAAGGTAGTGAATTAGAATCTTCCTCATCCAGATATATTAATGATCTATAGCTTTCAGGCTCTTGTGTACTTTTAGCTTCATTTCTTTTTGCAAACTCATCAATTCTTACATTTTCACTTTCAACAATTTTGTTAGTATTAGTATTCAAACATTTGTAAGCTTTGCTTTTCGTTAAATAGCCAAGGAATATACCTTTTTCACCTTTAGCATCTAGTTTTCCATTTCTATTGTCTTTCAGTATAAAACATTTGCTTCCAAATAATTTAAAATACTTTACACTAGGTGCATAACCATACCAATAAGGTGTAGCATTTGTACCTTTTTTCACTTGAACACTATTCACTATATAGACTGCAGTACTTAAAGCTTCTTTCCAATATTTCTATGCAACATTTTTCTCCATCATTAGTGTTCTTGCACAGTCCATAATATATATATTCCTTCATTTAGCAATACCACAATACCATTTTGTGGAGGAGTCCTAGGTGCAGACATATATCTCTTTATGCCTTGATCATTGCAAAACTTGTTAAACTCATTAGAAATAAACTCTCCACCTCTGTTAGATATTAAGAATTTCAAGCTTTTCCCTGTTTCCTTTTCAAATTTAGCTAAGTACCATTTAAATAACTAGAATGCATCAGATTTTTCCTTGAAAAACATTATAGTCATCATCCTTGAATAATCATCAACAAATAGAATAAAGTATCTAGCACCACAACAACTTCTTTCTCCAATGGGACCATAGAGATCAGTATGGACCATATCTAGAATTTCCTCTAATACATGTGTTTTACTCTTGAAACTAGACTTAGTCATCTTTCCTAGTTGACATTGTTTACACATAGCATTCTCAGGTTTCTTTAACTTAGGTAGCCCTCTAACCTTTTTCAATTTACTTATTCTTACCAAGTTATCAAAGTTCACATGACACAACCTCTTATGCCATAACCAAACATCATTGTACTATGAAAACAAACATGTTTCTTCATATAAATCCAAATAAAATAAGTTACCTTTAGTCGGATCACCACTTTCAACTAATTCTCCAGTAGAATCATAGATCTTTGCCTTTCTGTGATGGAATTCAACTTTGTAACCAGAATTTTTCAACTGTGCAACACTCAACAAATTGTATTTTAGATCATCAACCCAATACACATCATCACATATGATTTTTTCAGTCAGGTTAATCAATCCATTACCTTTGATAAGACATGGTGAGTCATTACAAAATTTTACATATCCTACTTTATATTGGTTTAAGTTTTCAAACTTATCTTTGTCACCAGTCATTTGATGGGAACGACCATTGTCAATGATCCAATGATCATTTTTTCTCATATAAGAGATTAGCACAGTTTTCTCATCATCATCAGAATCTTCTTTCATTTCAATATAAACAACTTCTATATCATTGTCATGAGAATTATCAGTGTCATTGTCAAAAGTTTCTTCAGCAATATAGTAAGATTTCTTACCTTTGTCTTTGTAGTCCTTATATTTCTTGAAGTCTCAGTCATCCTTGCTGTCTTTGTATTCCTTGTATTTTTTGTCCCTTCTTTCATCCTTTTCATTTTTATCAGGACATCTAGCAGCTATATGACCAACTTTGTTGCATGAAAAACAAATAATAGGAAGTTTACCTTTGTATTTTCCTTTACCTCTAGAAAGCCTTTTTTCCATAAGTGCTTCAAGTTCTTCAAGATCGTCATAAAAAGTGTCACTGTCACTATCCACATGTTTCTTTCCTTTCTTAGATTTGTTGAGAACCAGCTGTGATCTAAAAGCAGAATCAATCCCTTGTGGATTATAGTTATCATAATTTGACATTTCAAATGCAGTGAGTCTGCCTATCAGATTTTCCAGATTCAAATTATTGTTAGGAGTACATCTCAATTCTTGAATTGTAGAAACTCTAATAGCATATATAGGAAGTAAATTTCTCAATACCTTGGTCATAATGGTGTTCTCATCAATAGTTTCATTAGCCCCTCTAATGGTATTTACAACTTCTTTTATTCTACCATAGTACTGAATGACATTTTCACCTTCTTGCATTTTCGTCTCATCAAACTTACCTCTTAGACTTTTTGATTTGGCCCTCAAGACATTTGTGTCTCCACCATAGACAGTTGCAAGTTTGTCCCACATCTCTTTTGCATTTGTGTAGTTCTTTATATCATCAAACTCTGAATAGCTCAATGAGGAGGCGATCTCCAACATTACTTGATTGTGCTCTTGCTTTTTGCTTAGTTGTACAGCTGAGAGAGGAGCAGTAGGTGGTACATAGGCATGTTCAATAAGTCACTTAGCATCATCCCCAATACCAACCAAATGTAGTTTCATCAGCTCTTCCATGCAGGGAAGTTATCTTTGTTCAGCTTGGGAACCTCCTTCTTATAGATCTTGATCTTTTCACTCCAAGTACCTTCAAACTATTTTTAGGAAACCAAATCTCTGATACCAATTGTTAGAATGAATTTAGAATAACTGAGAGGGGAGGGGTGAATCAATTATCCTCTAGTCTGGATGTAGCAATTAAAACTTTCTGTACTTCAGATCTATTCAGTAGTAGTAGCATATGTCAACAACTTTAATCATGCAGTTCACTATCAATTGAAATTAAATTGCATAAACATAACAGTAAAGAAAACCATAAGCATTCACACAAGTTGACACAAGTATTTAATGTGGAAACCCAATATGGAAAAAACCACCAGTAACATGCTACAAATTTTTCACTCTTCTGAAGTGATTCCCTGTGAGGAGCCCACCCTGTTAAAGGTTACAATAACACACTGCTAGGTGTGACCTGGTTAAAGGATTTAATCACCCTATTAGGAGTGGCCTTGTTAGAGGACTTAGAACATTCCAATCTGAATGTCACCTTGTTAGAGGATTTATACAAATGACTGTTAAGTTAACCTTGTTAAAGGATTTAATTTGATATAATGGTAAGAAAGTAATCAGCAGTTGTGATCTGGTACATACAACTTACATTGAAAATTCATATCCAATTATAGCTCTGATGTTAACTTACTAGATAGCCTACATTGTCATTTCAACCTTCTGATCTGCTCGAAAATCTATCAAGCAATCACTCATGCAACTTTTTGCCTCTGTCTTTTTCCTTCTCTACTAGATCATGCCAAACAGTAAATCAACTATGAAAACATCTTGCATACACATACATTTCACCACGCTGTGAAATAACCCCTTGAGGTTATCATATACCTCTTTTTCTAGGTTAGATAAATCTTTTGCCGCTTAAACAAGATCGTAGATCTTAGGTTAGGTCAGATCCAATGGATCATTCCATCTTTGCATTACATTTACTTCTCCAAAGTAGTCTCTAATTAAATCTTGAAACCATGCATTAATTACAGTTACCCATAAATTAAATGACGTGGATCAATCTTTAATTAATAATACATATCCTAATAAAATCAACTAAGTTGGCCAAAGATCTCAAATCTCATCATTAATCCAATTACTATAAGTTAGCCAACATCACTGTTTCCACTCGAAAATTTCAATGGTGCTCGACAATGAACAAATTTTCTCATCACAAGCAATTTTACTAGGCATTGAACAACTTTTCTCATCACAAGCAACTTTTTTTGGCACAAGCCAAACTTTCTCAGCACAGAACAACCAGAAAAACTGTCTTTGAAAGATAGACAACAAATTACTTTGCCAGAGTGCCAACTGATCAAGTACCCTTTGAGTTGCCTTAACTCAACCATTCACTTGGTCTTCTTGTTAAATCTTGTTCATCAACAATAGATATGGTACTCAAATGGATAACAATAGTCTCACCAATTAAGGTTTGACATCAATGACAAAATAACAATTGCTTGCATTGTCACTTTCCAACATTGTATAGTTCAAATCAAAAAGATTAAATCCAACCCAATCACCCTTCCATGGCTAATTTAATTAAATGATTGATTTATTTAATTCCTAATATCTTTGAGACAACCAACCAATTTTCCCTCCATTTGAAAACACCTCAAAGCTTTTGACTTAACCAAACTTTGATGATGATCAACTCACTCTACCCCCTACCCTTGGGAAAATGCTATAAATACAAGCTATTTCCTTTGTGTTTGGGGTCCAAAAATTTTAAGAGCAAAAGC
Organism: Thuja plicata; assembly: GCA_018584345.1. Lineage (NCBI taxonomy): Eukaryota > Viridiplantae > Streptophyta > Pinopsida > Cupressales > Cupressaceae > Thuja > Thuja plicata. The sequence goes on from MU223161.1 coordinate 726,318, forward strand.
ATCCTTACTATAGGCACATGGAGAGCATTTGAGAGCATTGGAGAGATTTTGAGAGCATTTCAACATTTGCATAGCATTTTAGCATATCATGTTTAGGAGCATTTGTTGTTTTCTCACATATCTTGGAGCATTTTGAGCATTTTAAGCATTCTAAGCTAGACTTGAGCATTTGTTTATCATTCATTTCTCATTCTAGGATTTTCCTTGAGAGAGATTAAGCCTAAGAGCTCTCTTAACAAAGCTTGGATAGAGAACCATGAGATGATATAGATTTTAGCTTCAATTCTTAGATTAATTTGTATTATCTTTCCATAGAATTGTTGTTCTTAATCTTAATTTCATGAAGATGTATTTTCATACACACAACAACTGTCTAACATTTATAGCCATATCATCCAAAATGGTTTGAATAAAGACTCCTATCACAAAAAAAAAGACCTTGAACTGGATTGGAACAAGCTATGTAACAGAGAAGAGGAATACTGGAGGCAAAAATCCAGGGACCTATGGCTACGTGAAGGGGATAAAAATAAAATTTTTTTCCATGCCTCAGCCACACAAAGAAATGCAGCAAAGACAATTTTTGAAATAAAGGGAGTGAATTTAGGAAATATTATCTCAAACACCCAAGATATTTGAGATGAAGGGGTTAATTTCTTCAAGAATTTGTTAGCCCCAGATACAACCCCTTCCCCTTTGAAAGAGAAACTAAGTGAGATTGTCAATGATATCCCATTAATGGTGTCCCCACTTGAGAATGACATGCTTATGGCCCCCTTTACTATCCATGAGCTCCGTAAAGTTGTTTTCTCCTTTCCTCTGGATAAAGCACTAGGACCCGATGGGTTCATAGCCCTTTTCTTCTAGTGTTGTTGGGAAGTCATTTGCTGGGACTTACTAGAAGCTATGGAAGAATCCAAGAAACACAAGTGTATGCTCAAGTACTTTAATACTGCTAATATCACTATCATCCCAAAAATCAAAGATCCAAAGACATTTTTAGATTACCGGCCAACATCTCTTTGCAAAATTACCTATAAGATCATTACAAAGGCTATTTATTTAAGACTGTAGCATCTTATCCCAACTATCATCTCATCTAAACAAAGTGGATTCATGCCGGGAAGAGAAGCTATGGAGGGAGCCTTGGTGGCTCACGAGGTTCTTCATTCAATTAACATGAATCACTCCTCCAACTTTATTATCAAACTGGATATGATGAAATCCTATGACAGAGTTTGTTGGGCCTTCTTATTCAAAGTTTTGCAGAAAATGGGCTTCTCCAAGGGCTGGTGTAAATGGATTAGTTTATGCATTTTGGGGACATGGTTCTCTATAATCATTAATGGTAAGCCTTCAAGATTTTTCTCTTCTACACAAGGAGTAAGGCAAGGAGACCCCATTTCTCCTGTTCTCTTCATCATCATGGTAGAGGCCTTAAGTAGATTCATTAAGAAAAAGAATTTGGCGGGGTTGTGGAATGGGGCACATATTGGTGGCACAAATATCTCCAAAACACACTCATTGTTTGTTGATGACACTCTACTGTTTAGAACCTCAAATGTACATGAGGCTAGACAAGTAAAATATACTCTCCAATTATACTCTGAAGTGTTAGGACAAAGTATTAATGCTCAAAAATCCAAGATCTACTTGTTTAACACCAACAAAGTGATCTCAGATAGAATTGTTCAGATTCTTGGATTCACAGAGGACTTTCTACCATCTATGTACCTTGGCATCCCCTTATTTATGGGCTCAAACAAAGAAAACTATTGGTCTTCAATCCTGGAATGCATAAAGGGCAGAATTTTGGCATGGAAAGCTAGATGGCTATTGCTGTCAGGCATAATCCTCCTTATCAAGTCAGTTTTATCAGCAATTCCAAATTACTACTTTGCAGTCCTCAAAGATCCTTCATGCATTCTCCACAAGATACAAACCCTAATTAGAAAATTTCTTTGGACTGCAAATATGAAACAAGAAAATAAAATTCCTCTCATATCTTTACAAGATATGTCACATATACCAACATTAAGAGGTGCAGGGGTGCATGACTTGGAAAAAAGGAATGAGGCCTTTGGTGGAAAACTAATTTGGAAAATGTACTCAAAGCCTCTCAACAAATGGTGTCAGATTATGCAATTGAAATATCTAGATAATAATGAACCATCATGAATTATATCAATTCAAGACACTCCTAAAGGATCAGCCATTTGGGACTTCATGTTTGCCTCAAGAAGCATTGTTGTGAAGTATGTCACTTGGGAAGTTAATAATGGGTGTAGTGTAAAATTATATAGAGACTCAAGGAGTGGACAAATTCCTTTGCGCACTTCTCTAAATATTATGGAGATCAAAGAGGCTACATAATAGAATTGGGGTATTCACTTAGTTCAGTATATTTCAGCAGTGAGAATATTTTTAGGAAAAGTCATTTGGAAGGATCCAGAGGATTTAACAATCAGTGACAGGGATAAAGAAACACATAGAAATATTCTATCCACTAGAAATTTCTATCTTTATACAGTTGAGGACAAACTAATCTGGGCTCCAGCATTAGATGGTAACTATTCTATTAAAGAGGGATATAAACTCCTACAACAAATAGGAATAGATAAGACTCCCTCACGAGCATACTCCTTTTACTGGAACCACATTGTTTTACCCAAAGCGGGTTGTTTTTCCTGGCTTGCAATTAAGCACAGAGTTCTGACTAGTGAAAGGATAGATAAATTTAGAATAGCTCCCCCATTTAAGTGCTTGTTGTGTTATGGACCCAATAAAATAGTGGATCATTTATTTATGACATGTCCATTTGCACAAAACTGTTGGATGTATGTGCTAAGCAAACTGAATTTTTGCACTCCCCTTCCAAACAATATTTTTGACCTCTTCCAAGCTTGGCTGAACCTATATCCAAAATCACTATTTTGTTGCATTTGGAAATGCACATCCACCTTAGTAGTATGGGCCATTTGGTGGGAAAGGAATAAATGTATCTTCAGGAAGGTCTCTTCTCCAATCGAAATAGTTCTTGATGGAATTGACAAAGCTATTTCAGAGGTGGTCAATGCTTCACTCAGCAATTGCAAATTTAATCCTACTATTAGTCAATGGGATACCATCATTCTACATATTTGGAAATGCCTTTTCATTCCATTTGGATGTGTAATTGCAAAGTAGAACATAATAAAAGTTGATAGATCAGAGGTTAAATCGATTCCTCCCCAAAATGGGATCCTCAAGTTAAAATTCAATGGGGTGTCTCAAGGAAATCTGGGAAACTCAAGTTTTGGGGCTTGCATCTGAAATTCAAAAGGGTTTGTTTTAGCGCTTATTTCTTCACCCTTACCGATACGCACAAACAACCTAGCCAAAACACACGCCCTTCTGTCAGGTTTAATTCTAGCTAAGCAAGGAAGATTTGATCAGTTGCATGTCAAAGGTGACTCCTCGGTCATAATTAATGCTTTTATTAAAAGACAATCTTCTTCCTGGACTCACCTACATACTTAAACAAATTTGGCATCTAGTAGACACTTTGCAAGAAGTGTACTTTTCCCACACACTCCGTGAAGGTAACAAGGTTCCATACATGTTGGCAAATCTTGGGTGTGATAGGCTCACAACATCAACAATCAACTCAATTGAGCTCATTGTAGTGAATGATGAACTCCGAATGCTGATTAACAAAGACAAACCACTTCACAATATCTAAAATTAAATGCCTTTTCAGAACCTTATGATGTCATACATTAATGCAATTTCAAGGCAACTGAACAATCGTAAACACATCCACCATTATATCATAGGGATACATGGAGGTCTATGTATAGGAATGCATTTTAACAAGGATAATCAAAGATCATAAATCACACGTCAATCAATTTAATTCACATGCACAAGCCAGCTGAACTAGGAGATACTGCATTGAATAATGTAGAGTACATAATTGATTGAATTGAATAGTTTTGGAATCCGCTATAAGTTAAGGTCTGTCTATTTATAGATAACCCATTACACAATGGAATAACATAGATTTGAAATGGTGGACTTTTCTAAATGATGTGTGCAATGTGATTCATGCTCCAAGCTTCACAGGGAGGTGTTGTCGAAGAAATTCAGGATCTAGTTAGCTTCGAGGGTTGACAAAGAGGTTTTCCCAGTAAAATATCAATGATTCCATCTTTAAGAGTATGTTCATTGCATAATCGGCCTTCATCAAATGGGCGATAAAATAGGTAATTGGGGATGAACACCTAATCTCCACTTCTAAGAAGTTCCTTTACCCTTCTTAGCTAGTATTAATATTTCTCTCCAATACAATGGATTTGGTACAGTCTGTGCACTTAATCAAAATTTTGGTGTTTAAAGTCGTTCAAAAGCAATTTTGGATTGGTCATAATCTAAAAATTGCCATGCGACATTATGACCTATGGAGTGGCCAAGCTCTTATGGGGGGCTTATTTTCATCACATCAATTATTGCAATTTCATGATTTTCTAGCAACATACGACGGGGTAAAATAAATGCTTGACAGTCAGAATGTTAAATATCTGAATAATGTTATCAAGGTTACTGTGAGGTGCTTGGAGTGCAGCTGGAAAGTAGAGTGAGAAAGACTATTGGCACTCTACTGGAACTTGTAGGGTTGTTGAACCCTGCATCTCCAACACATGATCCCCCTAGTCGAGCTACAAAATGGAAGCCATCACATCATGGAAAAGAATGGAACATTTGGGAGGAAGGGGAACCATCAGTTGAAAGGGATAAAGATGTACATTTTTAAAGATATGGTAAACTTGGTCAATAACTTCAAATTCCAGATGTAACAACATAAAAAACCCTACATATAGTAGATGGCAATGTTGATTAGGAGGAGATAGCTAGCCAGGAACACAGCAGTGGCTGGAGGCCGTATCCCTTAACTACATTGGGCCTTGCTGAGAAGGAAGATGTGCACCATGGCTCTAGGTGGGAAATGCCCAACTCTTCGGGTAGTTCTTAGGAATGGACAAAAGTTTACATTTGGGAAAAAAAATTTATTTTTGTTTCAATCACTATGTCCTAAAATTTTGTGCCCATGTGGAAAATTTTGTAGTTTGGGTATTTAGCTAAAATAATTATTTTCTAAATATAGTTGAATCAAATTTTGTACCAAAACTGAATAGCAATGCCTCTAACAAGGTCAACCGACAAATATCACCGACCATTATCGACTAGGGCTAGCTGATGAATAGTACTGACCATGATGAACCGACGATGATGAACTGACAAGAATTACCGATCAGGAGATACAGACAAACATTACCGACCAAGATACACCAACGAAAATTACCGTCCAGTTGAACCTTTATGCATAAATGACAGAAACAAAATTTGTATCAGAACTGACGGGCATAACCGTTTAGAGGAACTGACCATCCTAAATTTTTCTTGATGATGTGGATGGTGATATTGTATTTGAATGACTTCTTGAGTATTTTGTATTGTCACAAAATCTTTCTACTATATGGTATTTGAGAAAGGATTTTGGGTTTTCTTGCTAGTTCTTTCCCGGATGAGCTATTGAACCATCTTATTTTATATTAATAAATATATTCAGTGGCTTGCCCAATTTTTCGTAAAAAAAAATAAAATTCAATAATCAATTATTGATGAAAGACACAATGTTGTCATATAATAAAAATCATATTCACAACATGGAGGAATAATTAGACTGCAAAACAATGTTTTAATTGTAATTCCAAAAATGCTAAATGTAACGCACCGCCAGGCAACCCAAGAGGACAATACATAAAATATCTATAAGATGCAAGTAATATTTTTTTTTTGTTTAACTAGAATAATGTTCATCATTGTACGTCATATCTCTAAAATAAAAAAAATACTTTTCTACAACTTGAATCCAAGATTTATTCAACTTAATTCCTCACAGGTTCCCTAATGTCGCTACTCAAGCAACATTATCTAAACTATTTACATGCATAAGATATCCATTTAATTATGAGCTTAACATATCTACATTAATTTTAATGCACCAAGGTAAATTTCACTAACTTGTTTCTTTCATTAAATATAAGTTAATCGTCTAACAACATTATTCCTTTTATCAATTGATGCCATTAGATCATATTGATTTTATAAATATCTATTATCCTTTGTACGACTTTCCTCTAAAAATTTAGGTAAGATATTAGTATTAATAAGGTAGACATTATGCTAGGTACTTCATTAACCCATAAACATAAAACAACCCTTAACATTACTATCAAGTTACTATCTTGTTTCATTATTTCATAACTAATCATTATTAATAATTCCAATCACTAACCTATCATTTATCAACAATTTCCTTTGATCCTTTCATCAAGAGAGAA
>MU223161.1:767562-781185 GCA_018584345.1 Thuja plicata
TATTAATTAAATTAATTCGATCATAGGATTTGTTTAGCCAAATAGTTATTTAGGAATTAAATATGATGTATGATTAATACAGATTTAGGATTTTCTATAATTGACACTCAGGTCGAGTAGAGTCAGTTAAAACTCAGAATTGCCTAGTACAATAGGACTTTGATGATTTAGAAGAATGAAAAATGCAACAAAATTGGTTACGGTTGCAAGATGCCAATTTTGGGGTGTTACAGTAAGAAACAAGGCTAGATTGGTTTGTAAAGGCTACTCACAACAAGAAGGTATAGACTATGAGGAGACATTTTCTCATGTTGCTAGATTGGAAGTTGTGAGACTATTTCTTGCTTATGCTGCACATAAAGACTTTAAAGTGTATCAGATGGATGTGAAGTTAGCATTCCTAAATGGTGATCTAGAGGAAGAGGTATACATTGAGCAACCTGATGGTTTTCCATTGATAGATGATGAAAAAATGGTTCACAGATTAAAGAAGCCACTGTATGGACTAAAACAAGCACCAAGGGCATGGTATGGAAGACTGGACAAATATCTACTTTGTCTTGGTTTCAGAAAAGGTAATGCAAATAGTAATTTGTATTTAAGAACTAATGAAGATGGAATCTTTATTATAGAAGTTTTTGTTGATGATATCATTTTTGGAGGTAATGACAAAATGAGTAAGAAATTTGCTAAAGAAATGGAGAATGAGTTTGAAATGTCTATGATTGGTGAGATGAAATATTTTCTTGGTTTGCAAATTAATCAGAGAAAGAATGGAATTTTTATATTTCAGACCAAGTATCTTAAGGAAATGTTGAATAAGTTTGGAAAGGAAGATTGTAAACCTATTGGAACACCTATGGTGACTGGAAACAAAATGACTAGTGATGATGAGACTCAAAGTGTTGTTCAAACTAAGTATAGATCAATGATTGGAGGTCTACAATATCTAACACACACCAGACTAGATATTACCAATATAGTTGGAATTGTGGCTAGATATCAAGTATATCCTAAAGAAACACATTTTGCTGCTGTGAAAAGAATCTTCAAATATTTGAAAGGAATTGTGGAATATGGATTGTGGTATGAAAAATCTGATGATTTTACTTTGCAAGCTTTTACTGATACAGATTGGGAAGGTAATGTGGATGATAGAAAGAGCACAAGTGGTGGTGCATTTTTCCTTGGAAAGAGATTGGTTTCCTGGTTAAGCAAGAAGAAGAAGAACTGTACTGCTTAATCTACTACTGAATCAGAATATATAGCTACTACAATAAATTGCACACAAGTTGTTTGGATGAAACAAATGCTGGAAGATATTGGAATAATTTTCAAGGAGCAAGTGGTTATTCATTGTGATAATACAAGTAAAGTAAACATGTTAAAGAATCCTATAATGCACTCAAATACTAAACATATTTCTACAAAGTATCATTTCTTGAGGGAGAAGATAGTTGCTAAAGAGATTAAACTGGAGTACATAAGCATAAAGGAATAGATAGCAGATATATTTACTAAACCTTTTTCCAAAAGATGTTTTTGAATACCTCAGAGGCATGCTTGGGGTGATGGCCCCTCCCAATGGTAATTAAATGATGCAGATATGCATTAGTCTAGTGGATCTCAGAGCTATATTATTCTCCAGACTTGATGTATGGATCTACTCCTTAGGGGGAGTGATCATAGGAGAATACAATGGAGCACATTTGGGTGATCTTGCACCTGATTGGACATGAATATTTGATAAAGCTACACCTTCTTGAAGACTATAGATGAGTTATGACACCCTTTTCCATTGCTACCAAAGGGGGAAGGAATCTATGTGAAAATCCCTACTATTTTGGGGAGATTTGTTGAGGGTATTGAGAAGATTGTAAAGAGGGAGAGTACTTTTGGGTTGATGCATATGGATTTTCCCATATGTTGTCATCAATGCCAAAGGGGGATATTGTTGGATGATATCAATTTTTGGTACTAATCATGTTGTTGATACTCATGTTTTGTCACTAATGTCAACATATATTTTTGTGAAAGAAGATAGACTAGTTACTTGACTGGAAGGCATGTACACGCATTGTATGGATGAACTAGAACAAGAAAAGTTGGATTTAAGCATAAGACTAAGTTTTTACCTTACATCTAAGGCCGCTTGACTTTATGTTTCATATCATGGATGTTACACCTGTTTTAGTAAAGACTATTTTTCTGGACTGTGACTGTGATTCTGGGTAGAGAAGGTCTCTGTGTTTCGGGTATATCTTGGTGAGGAAGATGTTTTAGAACTTATGAGCTTATTGATGGAGAGCCAACATATGATGGTGAAATGGGTTGATTTTGATTACTTTTTGGGTACTAATGACATCAATTATGGTGTGTGTTTTGAAGGAGACTTATTTCCTGGCTGACTTCAGACTTGTAATGTGTGGAAATTAATGCTGAGCATGGATTGTGGATCCGGAAGTATTTGTAATGAATTGTAGATATTGTATGCTTGTTATAGGTACCATGTGTATCTTAGCAAGGGATTATGTAATTATTTATATGATGGGAAACCTTAATTGGCTGACCTAATTAATTATGTATTAGGAAAGCTTAACTGGCTGACCTAATGGGTTATTGTAAGAGGGTATATATGAGAGATCTTTTCATTTGTGAAAGTGTGGAAGAGAAATAAAAGAGAAGAGATTTGTGAAGCTATGAATCTTGACTACCAGATAGAGATCAGAGTTGGTACTTCATTGGAACTGACCAAGCAAAGACAGTTTCTATCAGGCAGTTCACTAGATTGTGTATTTTCTATATACACTTGTTGTGGATTGTGAATCCTTGAGGGTGGCTTTAAAATTCTTTGGGTTGTGAGCCTTGGTAGTCATCCTACTACTTTTATTGACTCCTAATAGGGTCTATCTCCTAATAGGGACTATGTACTGTAATGTAATAACAAGATGCTAACAGGGCTCATATCTTTTAACATGGATACTATACTCCCAATACATTATTTTTTGGTGTTAATTCCCACAAAGGTTTTACCTTTAACAGGGTTTCCTTGACAACAAACATTGTGTTATGGTGATTGGCAATTACTATGTTATTTACTTTTGATGTTGTGGTTCATAAAGTTTAAAGTTTAATAATCTATTGGACAACTGATTCACCCCCCATCTCAGTTATCTTGTGGACTGTTATTCCTAACAGGATGCGCTCCTAATATTTATGAGGGAAACATAACAAGAGAAAGACTGGGGTAGACCTTAGCACAGGTCTAAAAATTGGACCCAAAGTCATATTTTGGGGAAGAAGTCTTTAGAAACAAAAATAAAAATAAAAATGAAAAATAAAAACATGGGTCTCATATTTAAAACCTCTCTGGGTCATTATATAACTCCAAGAAAGTAAAAACAAAGGGTGTATCACCTGGTGAAAACCTCTCCAAGGTGCAATAGGATGAAGACTCTCTTTTTCCTCTCATTCATTATTACACATGAGAAAATTCATCCTTTCTTATTGAAGAAACTAAGCCCATCAATCTAGGGATAGAAGAATGTCCAAGAATCACATACATTGCAACATCATTATCAAAGTCCAAAGAAATATCTCTCAGCACACTTCTCTAGTAAGCTAAAACTAACTTAGCATGGTCTTACTCTCACATTCCTAGATTGGATCCTAACCTTGTCATGCACCATCTGGCTATAGATCCAAACGCCAAGCCAATCAAGAAAAATCTTCATAAGATGCACCCCAAGGTGGCCTTCCTTATCAAAGCATAATTCAAAAAACTCTTATAGCCTAAGATAATATGTGTTATTTACTAATCTGAATGAATTTCCAACATGGTTCTAATTTCTAAGCCAACTGGAGAAATCAAAATATGTAAAGATACAATCCTAAAGATTATATTTCCTTAAGATATCTTTCCCTTGCCAAACATAGACATGATCATCACCCTCACAACTAGACATGAGATGTAATCTCTCATGTAACTTTTCTCTGACTATAATCAGATATGCATGGAAGAAGAAGATCAACATAAGATAGCATTCACAACCCCTTGAGGTACCTTCTCCTACAACATGATGCATTTTTGTCTAAAGAATGTAGTGGCCACATATCAATGAGCAATGACTATCATATTCCATGACATGATTTACAATATCCTTAAATATTATGTGCATGATATCTTGGAAAAATCATGAACAAGGGCATATCACCTAGATGTGCTTGAATGCGTATTTGATTGCCTCCATCATTATGGCTTAATTATTAATACAAATAACTGTGTATTAAGATTTACATCTGGAAAACATTTGGGTTTCATAGTATCAAGATGAGGCATAGTGATTTATCCAAAGAAATTCAAGGCTATAATGGAAATGCCTCCACCAAGAACACTCAAGTAGTTACACAACCTCCAAGGAAAACTAGATTCTGACTTCCATTTCATCTCATAGCTTACTCGTAAGTGTCAAATATTCAACCATATATTATGTAAGGACACCAATTTTAAATGGGACCCCATATGTTTGAAATTTTTTGAAAATATCAAAGAATACCTCGCAAATCCATCAATTCTGGTACCACCAACTCTTGTAAAACAACTCATTTTATATATATCTTTAAATACCACAACATTGGGGACACTTCTTTCTAAACTCGATGATAAGAAAAAAGAAAGATCTATCTACTTCATCGTCCACACGCTTGTGGGTTATGAGATTAACTACTCACCTATTGGAAAATCTTGTTGGGTAGTGATCTATGCCACTCAAAAACTCTAGCACTATATGCTTAGTCACATTGTAAAGCTCATATCCAAAGAAGATCCTCTCAAGTATCTACTATATAAAACTTCTCTCATAGGCTACATAGCTAAATGGGAGATGCTTCTAATAAAATTTGACATTCAGTATGTGGATAGAAAGGCAATCAAGGGGCAGGTCATTGTAGATCAGTTAGTCGAAGCACCACTGGTAGATGTGTATGCCTTAGTCATGAAATTTTGGGATGAACACATATGCATGATCAATGAACACAAAACTCAGAATATTTATTTTGATGGATCCTATATGACCCATGGAGAAGGGGTAGTCAATCTCTTTGTCACCCCTCAAGGTGACTATATTCCTAAATCATTCAAATTGGGGTTTCCTTGTACCAACAACATTGCATAATGAGAAGCACTCATATTCGGGTTAAGAATGGACATTTAATGGAACCTAATAGAACTAAAAGTATTAAGAGATTCAAAATTCATCATAAAGAAAGTTCTCAATGAGTTCTAAAAAAAGGATGATAAGTTGATACCCTACAAAGAATTGGTAGAAAAAATGAAAGATCACTTTCTACACTTATAGATGACACAGGTGCCCAAATTAAAAAATAAAGCAATAGATGCAATGGCCACCATTGGCTCCCTACTATAAATTCCTTGGGGCTTAATGTAGTATGAATTCTTGGTTGAGTAGCTCCATACAACCACCTATGAGAACACCAATTCTAAAATGGTGTGCATCTTAGTTAGTCCATAGTTCCCATGGTACCACGACATCCACACTTATCTAAAAAATGGTATCATATTCCCCCACCTCACAAATACCTAGCACTAAAACCTTATTCACAGAAAATCCCTCTACAATCTTGTATCCAATACCCTATATCATCAGGGATATCACAACATACTCTCCAATTGTTTAGACTCAAACAAGGCATCCCTAATATTAGGGGAGTTACATGCTAGAATTTATGGTGGCCACATAAGTTGCATGGTCTTAGTCAGGCAAATTATCATGGCATGATACTATTAGCACAAAATGCAACATGATGCTTGTGAGTATGTAAAGAAATGGCTATCATGTCAGCATCATGCCAATCTGATTCATGTCATGGTACAAGATCTACATCCCATCACACCTCCATGTCCATTCTCATATTGGGGCTTTGACCTCATTGGTAATATCACACCTATCCTCAGAAGGACTCAAGTATATCATCACTGCTACTAAATACTTCACAAAATGGGTGCAAGAAATCCCACTCAACCTCACAAAAAATTTCAAATATCCAAGTTCATCATCTACCATGTCATTTTATGCTTCATTTTTCCCTCCACCATCTTCACAAATCATGGAACACATTTTGAAAACCAACACATGAAGGATCTGTGTGACCAAGTCCACATCCACCATCACTTTTCTAACCCATATTTTCCATAAGGAAATGACCAAGATGAGACAACTAATAAAACCCTCTTAAAGAACCTCAATAAAATTGTCAATGATCATGACTAGAACCTCCAAATAAATCTCTCTCTTGGCATATCATACCTCTTACCGCACTCCAACATGCACCACCCCCTGCTCACTTGTGTATGGTGAATAAGTTGTCTTAGGAATTGATTTCAAACTTCCATCACTACATGTGTCACTCAAGATCCTGATCACAGATGAAGACTATCTCTATGTGTTAAAACTCTACCTATTGGGAGCATGCTCAGACATGCAAATGTTAGAGATATAAATCATTTAACTACACTAAACATGTCTAAGAACATACTAAAACAACAATGGATTCCATCACAACCTCCGATGCGGTGAACAAGGGCACCCAATGCCTTGTTGATTTTCTCCTAGAGATGTTATGTGGGTGTGCTCTCCCAACACAATATCATAATCCCACTATGAAATGCATGAAAATGATAAGCTAGTCACTCAAGAACAAGTATAAAGAACTTGTCTCAAGCTTTCACTATGGATGAAAATGCAATCTTTAAACTAGAATGATAATGCAAGATCTAACTAAGATGATAAAACTAGATTCATTCCATATTAAACCTAAGATGTGATATCTAGATTCAACAATGAAATAACATAAAAATGAACTAAGATTATTATTCTAAATTTCTTAAGAAATTCTAGAGCTAAACTAGCATGATAACAATGCAGAAATAAGAGATGATTTTCTGTTGACAAAGGCCCCTATTTATAGAGTTTTTGGAAGAGAGAGAGGGCTTGGATGAGGTGGAGCTCATGTGGAATCCACATAGGTGCCACATGAAGGACACATAATCCATGCAAGAGGCCCACTTTTCTCACACATGTGTGAGCAACTTTGGATGTGATGGGTCAAAGTGTACTTAAAGTACACATGTGAAGGATCTTGTAAGAGGTGTAAGAGGGTGTAAGAGTTTTGGACCAATGAGACACTTTTGGAAAGTGTAAGAAGGTGTCATCATAGGTGTAAGAAACCTTGTTGGCACCAAATAAGGATTATTTGGAAAAGACAATTTTTAGAAATTTTCTCACACGTGTGAGCAAATAATTAGGACTAATTGTTGTAGGAGTCAAGAAATTAGCCTAATTAACCTTAGTTAATTAGTGAGTAGGTTTATTTGGTGAGAGTGATGTGAGGTAGGGTAGGATCTAGGCTCAAATTATCTTAATCTAAATTTAAAATTTAGATTAATTTGGTTTATTAGAATTTAAGTCATGTGGAGGAATAAATAAATTAAAAATTTATTTAAAGGGGATTAATGAGGGATAATGCATTAAATAAGATTTAATACATTGAAAGAGGTAGTATTTAAATTAAATTCAAATACTAAGGAAAGTGAATCATATTTAATTAAATAGATAGAAGAATATAACAAATATAATTAATTAAAATTAACTATAATGTTATGGGAATATTAATTAAATTAATATAATGATGATTTTAGACGTCTACACTATCATGTGGCACAACTTAAACAACTAGACCTATTAGAGGAGAAGATACAACAAGCCTATGATCACCTCGGTATCTACCAGAAGAGGCTTAAGAGAAGCAAGAAAAATAAAATTTGCCCACAACAATTTCATGTGGGGGATTCGGTCCTTAAAGAAAATTGAAAGGTACTAACAAATAGAGAAAATAAAGGAAAATTTGAGGTCACTTGGTTGGGCTTGTTGGTACTCCTAAATTTGGAGCAAATTTGGAATGACCATGTTAAATTTTTCAAACAAGCAAAGTCAATACCCTTGAAATTTGTGTGAGAAGGCTCAGATAGAATGCTTGTAAAAGGATGCCCGGATGATTTTCATGAGATACAAATTGGGGAGAGGCTTCAACACCTTCCATTTGACATATGCAGTGGGTCCCAGCTCCTGAATTTTAGTTCTGACATGTTTAGGGACTAGTCATTTTGAGGGGGTCACCTAATTCTGCATTTTGCTAAATTGTCAATTTGTTGTCCGGAGCCTACTTTGCTTCTGAGTATCTTGCACCCAGTTGAGTTTCTTAAGCCATCACTTTTGGAATGTTTAGCATGCATATCAGAGAGCTTATGTTTTAGATCTCAGGTCATTCTGAATCCGTTTGATAAGTTTTCATACTTCCCAAAGTTGGTTGTTAATGAACTGTTTGCATTCTTGTCCTGTCTAGAAATCTGAATAGCATAGTTTGACATGTTACAACATTTGACCAATTCACCCAATTGAGAAAATTCCTTTTGTACTATGTTCCAGTGGTCACACACTCCATATTTTCCAGTCTGCAGATCTTTATGAAATCGGAGGACAAGTTTTCAAGAACCGTTGTGATAGTGATTAATTCTGATTTCCTGTGTTTTCAAGTGCAGAATTGGTAAGTGACCTACTTTGAGCTTTTGAAAATATATACCCAGTTGAATATTTTGGATAATTGGCTTATCCCTCATATTTTAAACATAGGATTGTACCTACCTAAAGATTTATAGACTCCTACCAATCCATTTATCCACTTTTCCAGAGCCTTTCCGTTTCCAATTTATTAAAGTTTCACTGAAGTGCAGAATTCAGAATTAAATGGCATACTTTGTCCTTTCCCCATTTGCACCCCATTCGAGGTCAGGCGTAATTGAATATAGATTTGCATCGTAGAACTAGGAATGAACTCCTCTAAATATTCCTAAACTTTGACCAATCCGGTAGATCACTTTTCTTTGCCGATTCCGAACCCAATTTTTGCATATTTATTGTGTTTTAGTTCAGAAAAGTGTTTAAGGTGCTATCTTTGCAGATTGGTATCAGTTTAGTGGTTTATTTTCAGAAGGAGACAACCGGGGATTCATATCCCATATGTGACATTCAATCAGGCTCCATAGGTTGAGTTTCTAAAAGATCTTTTTGATGACCCTATGAATTCATTTTCAGAGGGCAGTTTGTTCAGTTTGCAGTGCGGAAAAGAGTTAAGTTTGCGAAATGGCCATTTTGTATGGGTGATAACTTTCTGTCTGAAAGATATTTTTAGGGTCTGATTGTGGGATCATTTTCATTACATATGAATGTACTACCTAACTTGATGACAATGTTTCATAATATGATTTACTCATTTTGCAATAACTGATCTAAAAGAAAATTTGTGTTGTTTCTGCATTTGTACCTATGAAGTTTTCTGGAAGGCTAAGTTTGCACTGTTATATCTAGTGCCTGAAGATGAATTTGGAAAGCCCCTTCTGTGTGTGTATTCAATGATGATCAATGAATCTTCTTGCCAAGTGTTGGGATTAGTTTACTGGTTTCAGTGAATTTTTAAAGGCAGCCCCAAAGGTCAGTTGCCATTAATGAGTTAAGTTTACAGAAATGTGAAAAGTTGTTAAAACACTGCCTGTTCAATGCTTCACTGTCCATTTGTGGTGGATCATTTTAGGTGACCAGGGTTACAAGTAATGGCTACGGATAAGGGGCTCTATGTGCAGCCTCAATTGTTGATGATTTTATTGCAATTGTCAATCTCGGATCTAGTCCAATTCATGGGTCTTGTGATGCCCAAAATTTCGGGTCAAAACACAACCAACAAATTTTTTTTTAAGTGAAATAGTTCCACGTTGAAGTTGGGAGAAAGAGGATTCAACGACGTGGTCACAAAAGACTCTGGCGATCAACCTCAACAATGTTGTAACCATATGATGTTGGATGGTATCGAAGAAGATCGTTGATCATCTTCTCGATCAATATCATCAAACATCGATCTAAAAAGATTATAGGCTATCTAGGAGGAAATGAATGTTATAGTTTACGTCATTCAAAAAAATAGGCTAACCATATCCCAATAGGGTACATATCAAGCCAATATGATTCTATAATTGTGTGGTCCATTTGTGGAAATAATGAATATAAAATTTAATTTGTCGTCTACATCAATATTTGTTTTCAAATGAATAATTACTAATTCAGTTTATAATTACAACATACCCATTTAATCAATATAATTTTAACAAATAAATACTCTCAAAGGTAACATTAGTTTATGATAAATATTATCGAAGTTTATGATTCAATAATAATTATGATATTAATTGATAAATTTGATATATATTAATTAATTATAATAATTATTAATAAGTTACTATACTTATAATATATCAATTGATAATATAATCATGCTATAACATTAGCTTGCGGTACTGTTGTCACTGAGGTTTGCACCCTTGCTGAAAGCTTCTCTAACAGCAACCTAGTGAAACATGGAATCAACCTCCAAGCTGTGGGACTTGAACTACGAGGTTGAATCTCCGGAGAAGGCCAGCTTCCTCTACTATGAGGATGCACCTAAAACTATCTCTTGCAAGGAAAAGGGAGAAGGAGATGCAGAAAACCAAATTGCTTGAAAGGAAAGGGTGATACACCAAGATAGGGCCTACTTTCTTTTGCCTTGAAACTGCACTACACATCCATATAACTCAACTAACACAACTTCTACCACATGATTTTTAGCAAACATGTGAAGGTCAGAGACTAAAATTACTACAAGGGAAGAGAAAAATTCACAATACAGTAATCTAAGCGAAATAGACACAACACACAATGAGCCAGAATCAGCTTGATCAATAAGGGGTAAAACATCTACTTAGTTATTGATTGCAAAAGAGGATAAACATGAATTAAACAGAATGAGGCATAAGGAAATTACAATAACAGCAAGCTGTCATAGAATCAGAAGAGAAGTAGATGGATGAAAGAAATAGATATAGGAGCAAAATACTACAAATATCAAACTACCTTCCAACCCCTTACAAGATGAGTCTCAACTCATACTTATACAACTTTGAAGGCCAACTGCATTTCCAGCAATAACTTCCAGATCAGATCTTTTCCTGTTTAGCCACCGCTTCACCCCTGAAAGTCATCACCTCAAAATATCAACATAAATGTTCATCTGTAGAAGCGGCCATGTCACTCTAGAAGAGTCTCAAAAGTCTTTAAAATACAATAACTGCTCTGCACATTCGAGTGACTACAACCTCTGACCTTTTCAAACATTTGATACCTGCAAAAAATCTAATTCTTTCCCTTCGAGAAGATCTGATCCTCCTTATACCTGGTCGTACCTTGAATTTTCTCTCAATTCTACAAACTGAGACAACCTGAGCATGAAGACTTCCATCTGTAACATCATCGCACAGTCGCAAGCCATATTTTCTTCCTTCTGAATTCTGGGCGAGTACGCGACAAGCTCTTTGTTCATATCACCTTTTCTGTGATCACGCACTCGCGAGCAGTTTTCTCTTTGTTTCACTTTCTGGGCGAGCAGGCGACGAGCTCAATCTCTTCATCAATCGCTCAGTCACGAGCGTATCCTTCTTTGCCTGCAATGTCTGGTGACAGAGCGACGAGTGCTTGTCTTTTCATAATCGCGGAGTCGCGAGCCCTTTTCCTTTTATCCTTTTTTCTCAGCTACTGAGCGACATCCTTTTATTTCCCTCGGTCGCCCAGACTTTACTCTATCTTTCATTTTATGCACGAGTGCGCGACGAGCTCTTTACTCTTGTTAATCGCTCAGTCGCGAGCTGTTTCTCTTTATCTATTCTTATCCAGCGACTGAGCGATGACATCTCTTTTTCTTCAGTTGCACACTTGCCAGTAGCAATCTGTTTAACCTTATGGCTCGGCGACTGCGCGACCACATGGATCTTCCAGCTCGTCGCGCACCCGCAAGCTACATTCCTTTTATCTCTTATCCTTGGCGAGTGCGCGACACCTTCTCCTTCTGCTCGGTCGCACAGTCGCAGGTTGTTTTTCCCTTGCGTCCATTGCTCAGCGAGTGAGCGACCGAGCCCATTTCTTACTTGTCGCGCACTCGCGAGCTGTCTCTTTTCTTCTCCTTTGCTCGGCGACTGAGCGACGAGCAGCTTCTTTTTCCGGTTGCACACTTGTGACCTATTTTCCTTTCATGCGCTTCGCTCGGCGACCGAGCGACGAGCCCCTATTCTTGCTCGTCGCACACTCGCGAGCTGTCTCTTCTTTTATCCTTTTGAAAAATGCCAGCGCGACAACATCTCCCATTGAGCTCATCGCTCACTCGCGAGCTAGGAACCCGACATAACATGGACATCGCAACTGCGCGACGAGACATGAAATAATTGACCCGCTCAGTCGCAAGGCAAGAACGAACTGACCTAAATTGATCGTGACTGTGCGATGACATCAAATACAACTCATCGCGCACTCGCAGACGGAACAGGCCATAGAGAAAATAGATTGCGATTGCGCGATGCATTAAATTTTGACTCGTCGCTCAGTCGGGGGGGAAATGGACTGATGCAAGAATAGGTTGCGACTGAGCGACGACCGCGATTGGCAGCTCGTCACGCAGTCGCGCAACTTAAAACTTGAGCAAATCTTTTACTGCGATTGCGCGATGAGACATAAGGTCTGATTTTTTGAAAAGGGAGGCATGGCCACTTGGCGGGAAAACACAGAAAAGGTCGAAAATGCATAGGATGGGGAAATTTGGTCAACATTTTGGCGATTTCTGCGGGATGTCAGCCTGCTAGACATAGGACCAGATGCCTTGACATATCCATTGGGCATGGAGCAAACAGAGGGAGGCCTGCGGCCAAAAATTTAAACTCTGAAACCCTCTCTGCAAAAAGGTCAAAACTTTGCAACTAGAGTTGCCTGTGCACAGGCACTTATTCAAATAGAAAGTAGGAAGAGAAGCACTAGTATTCACAGAAATTTACAATTATTTACAGAATTGAAACCTTCCAGAAAAATCTAGAAACAAGGCTTAAGATGAAAGCCATTCACAGGGATAGGTAAGACCTCACCATCAGGCTTTGACAATTGGAATGCATTGGATGACTTGCAGCTGCTGATAATATAAGGGCCACTCCATAAGGCATCAAATTTTGTATGTCTCCCAGGCTTAGCTCTGTCAGAATCCCATTTAAGGACTAAGTCACCTTCAGTGAATACCCTAGGAGTAGCCTTCTTATCAAATGAATTTTTAACTTGCTCCTGATGAAGGTCCAATGTGTTAAGGGCCTGATTTCTTTTCTCCTCTAGCTCCATTAGCTCTGCCATCCTTACTGATATGGCATCATCCTCTGCAACTTCCAACCGATGAGCTAATTCCAAGGCTGGAAACTCAAGAGAAATAGGGAGCCTAGCTTCCCTACCATAGACCAGCATGAATGGTGAGTTTCCAATGGCTCTCTTAGGTGTGATCCTATCAGCCCATAAGGCATTCTTCATTTTTTTGTGCCATGTTCTTTGGTTATCACCCACAGTCCTCTTCATGATCTTAATCAAATTTTTATTGGAAGACTCAGCCAGGCCATTGCCTTGGGGATAGTAGTTAGATGAGGTACTCAAGTAAACA